>CALNHX010000063.1:0-601832 GCA_940337035.1 Agriotes lineatus | reverse complement strand
TATTTTTGAGTGTCGAAATTTACGAACATAACATAACGTATTATTGTCATGTCATTGTCATTTGCATGTGCAAGGTCACCTCGTCTATTCGTGAATTGGTAAAATCGCACATCTCACATTTGTAAGTTGTATTTTTAAACTCTCCATTTTTGTTACAATTGAAAAACTACTAACGAAAACGAGCGCATAACAAATATAATAACGTTGCTAACCTATAAATCTATCAGCTGTCACTGCTCGTTTAAGCTTGGGTTTCCCAGGAAACGGTGCCGTCATTTAACGGCCGTAAAAATACGGTGAGTGACGTCACGAAAAACGGTGTCGACTATAATAAGGTACTATATTTATCATATATATAATACACATATATTGCTAGTAGGACCTGGAAACGTCAGAAAACATTACGGCGCCGACATAGTCTCACTTAGGGTATAACGCGTCTCGTGCGCATGCGTGAGAATTCGAACTCCGCCTTTAAAAGCGAATTTTAAACTTGCCCACTTCCCCATTGGCCGGACGACGCCGCCGCGCTCGCACACAGCTCAGCATTATACATTGAAGAGTTGGTTGTCTGTCTCACTTCCTTGGTCAGTTTCCCACTCATAGCCGCTAGCAATATAGTAAGTATTAGATATATGATATTTATACGAGCAAGCTCGTCCGCCATTTTGAGTTACTGAAAGTGGTGGCAAATTCAAATTCTAGTTACTTTCCAAATAGCATACGGTAAGTCAGGCAAACAACGATCATGTGATTTAATTTTATCCGTCTTAAAAAAGATTGGTTTTTAAACAAATAAAAAGGCAGAGAAAATCGAAAGGAAAACACTGTTAACTAACACGCACGTGGTTCAAACTAGAGAACTTTAATAGTACCTTAGTTCAAACAACAGTGACGAGTGACAGAACTCGATAGAACTGACAGATACAGTTGACAGCACAGAACAACACCTACACACTGTATATAGATTTAAATAACCACACTTGGATGAAGACTGTAATTATAATTAGCATCGTAATGGAATGCACCAAGATTTAAATCAGCATGCATTGTTCGTCTGGATCGAGCAGTACGTACTCCAACGGATTCTAGTCTTGCTTGGTTGACAGACGACAGAATGCACGGTTACCGGTCAGCGCAGCCAACGGCTTGGCGCTAAAATCCCTGTGACACAAAATCTAGTGGGATAAGCTTGCCTGGTTAATAAAGCACTCTAGTCTATAATAAGCGAGGTGTTTTCATATATAATGCAACTAGTGGGTTCTTGATTATCAAATAATCATTTCTGTTTACATGAGATATATTGTTTGGCAGTCGCGCGAGTCCGAAGGACGAGCGTGATTGCCTAAAACAATATATCGAGTGGAAACAGAAATGATTTGATAATCAAGAAGACACGAGTTGCATTCGGCTAGATTATATCACGAGTCAATAAACAACGTTTGAATAGTGTATTTTAAATATTAAAAGTACAGTTAATGTGGTTGTTTTGACAAAATTGTACTGACAGCAGGTAACGTGATGTTTGTGAAGGCGTGTGATTATCACCTATTAATCAGGAAAGTATGTGATTGCCAGTTGATATGTACTTATCAAAAGTTAGTACAGACGTAACTATGCATTTTGCAGTTTTTCATTGGTTGATGTTAGAGGAAGTGGTATAATCCAAAAGAGCGGTAGGGCACAGCGAACGTAATAGAGCGGTGCCGTCTCATTTGAAGCGGTAGGCCAGTACGGTAGAAACAGTTCAGGCAACGGTTTTTGACGGTGTGTCTAGTGCAGGGGTGGCGAACCAATGGCACGCGTGCCATTGATGGCACGCGGCAAAATAATTTGGGCACGGCCTTAACTGAGGAATTTAGGTACCTCATCGAAACAATTTATTTTTTCGTCTACATTTGAGGTTATAGTAACAAAGTTCATTGTGAACAAGGCTACCGATGCCGGAACGACAACAGACTGCGCGACAGAGATAGGTAGATTTCGCGCGAATTTCTGACCAAACGGATGGGAGTGAGCTTAGTTTGTAGTTCGCATGCAGTATTTGAAATAACTAGTTGGATTTTACTTTAAGCATTTATTTTGTAAGTTTTTCCCTGGATCGTTAGCAGCCCTATTCACATTTGTTTTTAAATATTGAATAAATTTTCCCCTGCGTAGTTAGGCAACCCTATTTTCATCTTGTGATAACATTTTTTAGCAAATTACAGCTACGTTGCTATCAATTTAGACCGCTCTGCATTCCAATAGTTTTTCTGGTGGTCCTCTTCCAATTCTTGGGAGATTTTGATAACCTGAGTTGAATTGCATGTGGTAGTATTTCTCGGCCTTTTCCATCCCAGCCTTCGCTTGAATAAGTTGGTTGCTCCTCGGCTTCGTGCTTCACCAGCTTAATTATAGCTTGGTTCATTTGTGAGGGGAGAATTTGGAAGCAACGAAAGCCCACTGAACGTTAGGGTAATTGTTTATGGTTGCAATCCTTACGTTCACTACGCTCTTGCGGAATTTTGGGGCCCACTTTCGTTGTTTGCACGGCACTCCAGGCTGTCCGCCACCTCCAGGTTAGTCTTCTTCAGCTCCCGCCTTTTAGCTCGGTTATGTACCTAGGAATATGTATTTTTAGCCTATTTCTACCTGGCATTATTTGATGGCACGTCATGCCCTCATTAACAATTTTTTTAGAAAAAATGGCACGTAGATCAATAAAGGTTCGCCACCCCTGGTCTAGTGTATAGCGGTGAGTGTAGTTTTATGTATGTATGTGTATCGGTTTAAAACGTTCGTCGACGTTGTCCGATGCCTAGATTCCAATCTCTGCGATTTGCCCATTGTCCATCATTGAGGTTCCGGTCACTCATCGCTTTTCTAATTCCTTCGTTCCAGTTTTTCCTTGGACGTCCCCTTTTTCGGCGTTTTCGTGGTATCCATTGCATAGCTTTTTTGGGTAGCCTCCCTTCGGCCATTCGTTGAACATGGCCATACCATATTAGCTGACGACGTTCTACATCTTTCATGATCGTGCCTTGTACTCCCATCTGATCTCGTATTTCTCCATTTCGAATTCTTTCTCTTCGGGAAACCCCAGCGGATCTTCTTAGAGCATCCATTTCTGTTGACTCTAATCTCTGTCGATTTCTTTCAGTAATTCGCCATGTTTCGGATCCATAGAGTAAACTGCTTTTTATCATTGTATCGTATATGTTGTACTTTCTTCTTCTCGTTATTTGTTTACTCCATAAAATTCCATTTAGACAAGCTATTGCCTTTCGCCCTAGTGTTATTCTTGATCTGATATATTTTTCATCTGTCCCAGTTTTATCGAATATTGTTCCTAGGTACTTATATTCGTCACATACCTCTATTTCGTCTGATCCCTCTAATTTCAAATAACCGACATCTGCTCCAACACATAACTATTTTGTTTTTTGTAAATTCATTGCAAGACCCCATCCTTCATGTCTCTTTTAACTTGCGCTCCATGTACTCTAAGTCATCTTTATCTCCAGCTAATACAGCTTGATCG
Organism: Agriotes lineatus; assembly: GCA_940337035.1. Classification (NCBI taxonomy): domain Eukaryota; kingdom Metazoa; phylum Arthropoda; class Insecta; order Coleoptera; family Elateridae; genus Agriotes; species Agriotes lineatus. The sequence continues at coordinate 598,309 of CALNHX010000063.1, read as the reverse complement.
TCGGCGAATTGTAATGTATATACTGTTGTATCTTCTAGTTGTATCCCCATTCCTGAGCATTTTCTTTTCCATTGCTCTAATGCTTTTTTTATATAGATCTTGAATAGGGTGGGAGAGATGCAGTAGCCCTGTCGCAATCCCTTGGTGACGGGGAATGGTTTTGAGAGTTGTTTTCCTATCTTTACTCTTGATGTTGCGTTTTCATATAGTTTCTGTAGAGCTACAATAAGTGTATGGTTTATTTGCGATTCTTCTTTCCCATAATTTAGTTGTAGGTATATTGTCGTATGCCTTAGTTAGATCCACAAACAGCAAGTGAGTTTCTTGGTTTGTAGCAGCATTTTTCTCTATTATCTGTTTCATACAGAAAACATTGTCGGTACAGAATCTGCCGGCTCTGAATCCGCTCTGTTCTTCTTCATCGCCATAATCTTTTTCTATAATATCTTTCAATATTCGTCCGTATAAACGACTTATGGTGCTTGTCACAGAAATTCCCCTATAATTGTGGCAATCTTGTTTGCTACCCTTCTTATGAATAGAGGAAATATATGCCACTTTCCATTCGATTGGGATCTCTTGTCCATTAATACATTGGTTGAATACATCTGTCAGCATCATAAATAGCTTCTTAGTTCCACATTTTAGCAATTCTGCATAAATTCCTTCAGGTCCGCAGGACTTCCCATTGTTTAATTTCATTAAGGCTTTAACAACCGTGTTTTCTTCTACTTCTATTCTTTCCCCTTGAATCCTTACTGATTGTATGGCGTCAGTATTATCTAAGTAATTCGGTCTTGTTTCTGTTAAAAGCTCTTGATAGTGTTTTACCCATTGTTTTTCTGAAATTATAGGTATATACCTTTTTTTTCCGATGTTTCTAACGTTCTTTATAAACTTCCATGCTTCTGTACATTGCCTGCCACCAATGTAAGTATCTATTTCTTGACATTTCTTATCCCATATTCTGTTTTTTTTAATTTACTGTTCTTCTAGTTAATATTTTTATATCTTCATATTCTTCTCTATCTTCTTGTCTTTTAGTATTTAGCCATTTCATGTATAACTGTTTTTTACGTTTTACCAAGCGTTCAATGCCTTCTGTCCACCGAATTTTATTACTGCTTTTAGTGTATTTTTTCCCTAGTGCTTCATTTGCTGCTTGGTGAATGCTTTTGTTTATATTCTCATATTTCTGTGTAAAAGACTGGTTAATGGAATTATCTAAGATTTGGTCTAGTCTCTGCTGGTATAAGTATTTAGTACTTTCTTGTACTAGACTATCGAGATTATATCTAGGGTACTCCACGCGTTCACCATCTTCTTGATTTTTAATTTCAACATTTTGTTTTGTATTTCGCCACGGTGGTATAAATATCTTGGCTCTTACTAGGTAATGGTCGGACCCGCAGGTTACACCTCTCTCTACTCTGACGTCTTGTATTTGCAATTTCATGTTTTGTCTCACTATAACATAATCTATGATTGATCTTAATTGTCTAGTATGTTGTTCCCATGTGTATTTGTGAATATCTTGATGTTTGTAGAACCCATTTGTAATTTTTATTTCATTATATTCACATACGTCTATCAAACGTTCGCCTTTGTCATTTATGTTTGGTTCTCCATATGGCCCTATTACTGCATCATTTATTTTAGTTCATATACGACTGTTTAGGTCTTCTAGTATTATGATTTCCCTAGTTATTCCAATTTCGGCTATAACACAGTTTAATTTTTTAAAGAATTTATCTTTAATCGCCACAGGTTCATCATTTGAGGGTGCATAGACACCGAGTACAGTTATCTTCCTTCCTAATTATTGTATGTTTACTTTTATAATGTTTTCATTAATTGGTTCCCAATCTGAAATTTTCCTTTTAAATTTCTTTTTTAATAATATAGAGACTCCTCTTTTGGCACGTTGATCTTCTCCTACTCCGCTGAACAGATGTACATAGTTTCCTACCATTTCCCTTCTTTTTGGTTTTTGTTAATGCGACCACGTCCATTTCTATCTTTTCAATTTCTGAGACTATTTCTTCTATTTTTCCACGGATACCTTGGACATTCCAAGTTCCATAATTCATTGTCCTTTTTCGCGCATTTTGTCTTTTTCCGTTTAATCCATCCAAAATTCCGAGGTCATGTCTAGGCTTTTTAGCAACATAGTAGTTTTCCTGGTCATGAGTAGCTAACCCATCGCCCCAACCCCCAACCTGGAGGGCCAGGAGCTTTCATTTTGGGGTGCTCTTCCCCTAGATAGACTGTTAATCCGTAACTGAGAGATCTATCTTCCCTTTGGATATAGGATTTAAGAAGGATAAAATAGGTTGTGGGTAGGATTAAGGTTGGGACACGGCTCTTTCCCGGTGCTAAGAGGTGAAAGAGAATCGAGGCTCGCGTGGGCAGGGTCGCTTCCCTGAAGTAGACCTATTCTACACCGGGATCGTAGAGGAGGTATACCCGCTACCGCTGAGTGTAGTTTTATAATATTTAAATTATTTTCAAAAAATAGGTGTTTTCTGGCCTTGAGATTGTTCAGTTAGCTAAAAATAACACACTAAAAAAATCTCATTGAAATATTACTTAATTTCCAAAAATAGCACTTTTTGGATTTTGACAATTTCGAAAAACTCCATTTTCTAAACAAGTAAAAATCATTCGGTATATATGATAGGGGCTAAATATTTAGGTTGCCTGCTCCACTCTATCTGTTCGGCCGCTCAAGTATAGTTAGTGGTTCTATAAGATTCCAACTGGCTCAACAACCTGTATAACTAAATCTACGGGGATATTAGTGAAGAGTGACACCACATCTAGCGAAATAACTTCACAATCGGGTGGCAACTGAAAATTGTTAATTTTTTCGCTGAAGGCGAACCTATCTTTGATTCGAAAACTACTATATTATTCACTAAAGGCTTGCCCTAGAATCTCTGCCAGCTATTTGGAGATTTTTTATCTGGAGATTGTGTTGAAGACACTATAGGTCGACAGGGTATGTCAGGTTTGTGTATTTTCATAAACCATACAATTTAGAGGAAACAGAGTTTTCAGTTTTCTTTCTGAAATTTCTTGTGTACCGAGCTGGTTTGCTCTTCTTCCCGCAAATACTCGATATTGCACTAGTGCAAAATATTCGCTGTATTCGACTCTGAATCGTTCAAATTTTGAAAATTGATTGATGGGATTGGTTTATATTATTTGAGGGGAATAGTCAGTAGTTAGATACCTAGTGCATTCTGTATATTCGAATATTTCTCCAGAACGCGAAGCGTTTGAGAGAAATACTCGAATTATACAGAATGCATGCGGGGAATATTGCAAGACTATTCCCCGAAGAAATTTCATCCTTTATATACCATATTATTCCTTTTTCAAGAATTTTCAGTTTTCTTTCTGAAATTTCTTGTGTACCAAGCTGGTTTGCTCTTCTTCTCGCAAATACTCGATATCGCACTTGTGCAAATACCCGGGTATTGCACTAGTGCAAAATATTCGCTGTATTCGACTCTGAATCGTTCAAATTTTGAAAATTGATTGATGGGATTGGTTTATATTATTTGAGGGGAATAGTCAGTAGTTAGATACCTAGTGCATTCTGTATATTCGAATATTTCTCCAGAACGCGAAGCGTTTGAGAGAAATACTCGAATTATACAGAATGCATGCGGGGAATATTGCAAGACTATTCCCCGAAGAAATTTCATCCTTTATATGCCATATTATTCCTTTTTCAAGAATTTTCAGCTTTCTTTCTGAAATTTCTTGTGTACCGAGCTGGTTTGCTCTTCTTCCCGCAAATACTCGATATTGCACTTGTGCAAATACCCGGGTATTGCACTAGTGCAAAATATTCGCTGTATTCGACTCTGATTCGTTCAAATTTTGAAAATTGATTGATGGGATTGGTTTATATTATTTGAGGGGAATAGTCTTGTAACAAATCTTTAGCTCCTGCTATTTGTTTCGCCATTTATTTATTTTTTTCCGGGCCAGCCTGTACATTCCCACTTGAATTATTTTCGCTGTTTTTCGAATAATATCAAGTTTTGTCCGCGCGAAGGCGCTAGATTTGGTTTTCCCGAATTCACTTGTTATCGCTTTACGCCAGCGAACAGCGATTCGATTATTTTGGGCCATTTGATTTTCGCTTTCTGTCGAAGTAACTTGCTTCTTCGAAAGTATTCCCACGTGCTACAGCACTAATTAATAATTAATTTCGTTAGTGAGCTGATAACTAAATCAGGTATGTTTACGCTAATTGCTTGTTATCCATTTTAGTAATTTCTCTTTCTTATCAGTTTTTAGTTACCGCTTTTAGTTACCACTTTCGAGTAACTCTTTTAAACGCCGTTTTTGAGCGACTGGTTATGCTATTTGGCATCATAATTGGTAATCTTGGACCCCTCACAACTTCCTCTGGAATGCCATTTTGGGGGCTTGCCGTCTGTAACACCGAGTGCCTGTCCTTTTATCAACTTTGGCCACGAGGTCTGCGCTGTTGGTGATTGTTACATTAAGATAATCCTGGACCAATTCAACGCATGCCACCGGCGTTTCTTTCAATCCAGGTTAGTCTTATTTCAACGCCCACGAATTATTGGCTGAATCGATTTTTTTCACAACGCTTCAAGTTTATAATTTACTAATTTAAAACTACGCCTTATAAATCTAAAACGAAATGTACTAACCATTCATAAATCTGTGTCTCATAAATCTAAAACATAATGTATCAATTGTTCCCTAATTTACAATTTACAAATTTATAATTTTACTAATTGAATACATATTAAGAATTTTGTAAAAAAAAAGTGCTTCACGCTATTTTATTATCATTACCGAGATAACGGATAATACACACAGACAGTGATAAGCTTATCCCTTCAGTGAATTGCATTCAAATTCAATCTAAGAGCCTAAAGGAGGTTCACATATGTTCGCTGTGCGTGTCGCATTTTCAGCACGTATAATTTATTGTATTCAGGTTATTTAATATTGTGATAAACGATTTTTCGACGCATTACTGATGTTGCCACCAAACATGATCTGCTGATTAATAAACTTAATTGTTTGTTATTTTTTTATTTATTTCTTGAAATCTGTGATTTCTGGCGCCCTGTGTTTTTTACTATTATTAAAAGAGCTTGCAGCAGCTCAGCTGATGATAGAAATCTGCGACCCAAGGCCATCGACTTTGACGCTAGCTAGGCCATTGCGGTAAGTAAGAAACATTTCAGAGCTACCGTGGTGTATAAATGATAAGGGGGTTGATCTGCGATTGTACTACCATTGGTTATTATTAGTAATCAATCGCAGGTTGGCTTTTTTATTGTTTCACTGGCGCCCAACGTGGGGCTCCCGACTTTGGTATTACATCAGCTGTGCAACCTGCAATTCTCATTTAATATTCTGACAAAATTATCTATTTAAAATGAATGTCAACGCACTTCGTGTTGATGAGCTGCTTTACGAACTACTGTTCAGGGGTTTAGATAGAGACACGGTGGAAGGTATGAACGTCGACCAACGTCGTAGAACCTTACGTGCTAAGTTGTTACTCGAAAAGGCTGACCCTACGCTGCTTAACGCTTATCAATTAGTGGCACCCTTCGATGTACAATTAGAACTTGATACTTGTAAAGGCAAACTAACTGAACTTTCGGTATTAGTTACTGCTTTCTCTGCTGCACCTTGCAATTCTGAATTTGCTCGGCTCGATACGCGGCTAACGCATTTGTATTCACGACTAACCAGGTTACAACCCTCTTCTAAATTAGAACAGGAGCATGCTACCCTTACCAGTCAATGCTTAGATTTATTACAGTCACTTAGTAATGAGCATGACGATTCGCAATTACAAGTAGATCCTTTGCCTTCAAATGTTGATGCCACTAATTTTGTCGATTCTGTTAATACAGTAGCTCCACCTAATTCTGACACTATTGAACCTATGGCAGATAATATTGTTGACAACCCTAACATAACTGAAGCCGCCGGTTTAGCTTCATCTACGTTCCAACGACCTAGGGTATCTTTTTCTAATGAGCACGTACATCCGTATCCTCCTTTTACACAACAACCTAGTATGTCCGCTACTGCTAATTTGCGAACTGAACTAGACCAAATTAATTACTCTACGACGTCTTTTCCTAGACATGTAGGTTTAGTTTCTGTACCGGTATGCAAATGGGGTTTATCATTTAATGGAGACACTACTACTATGGGGGTAAATTCTTTCTTACAACGTGTCGAAGAACTTAGGGTAGCGCGTAACATTTCATACGACCAATTATTTTCTAGTGCTGTTGACCTTTTCTCGGGTCGTGGGTTAGTATGGTACCGTGCTATGCATCACCGGGTTTCAAACTGGCACGACTTGGTAGCTAGGTTGCGATCTGATTTTTTGCCTACTGATTTTGATGAGGAATTATGGGACGAAATTAGGAAGCGTAAGCAGGGGTCCGATGAAAAACCCTCACTTTTTATTGCTGTGCTGCTTAATTTATTTGATCGTTTACTCATTAAACCATCCGAATCAGTTCAACTTAAGCATATTATGAAAAACTTGCAACCTTTTTACGCTACTCAATTATCCTTAACAGTAGTCCACGATATTGAACACCTTGCATTTCTGTGTAAAAAGCTGGAAGATGTTAAGATTCAGAATATTAAATACCGCAATCCTGCTGCTGCCTCATCCTTGCAACTGGAACCTGACTTGGCCTACCAGCCTACTCCTAAAAAACCTGTGACACAGACTGCACAAATGACAATTAAACATTCTGGTCCTAGAGCTAACCGTGCGAAAAGTACAACCACTTGTTGGAACTGCCGTAAATTAGGCCATACTTTCCATACTTGCTCGGCAGATAAGACTATTTTTTGCTATATTTGCGGTCATGCAAATAGTTATTTTGCTACTTGTCCTAAATGCCATCCAAAAAACGCAAAGTAAAGGGTAGATATCACAGCCGATCTATTCCTTATCCCTATTATACTAAGGCTGATACTTTATCTTGGGAATCTTGGTTACGAACTGTGAATGAATTTTGCCGTATGACTTGTAATACTTCAGCCACCTTTACTAAACAACTTTCTGACAACCGTCCTTATTTAACCATTTATATTAATGGCGAACCTATTCATGCTCTTTGCGATACAGGGGCCAATCAAACTTTAATTGGGCGCAACGGTCTATATTTACTTCAGAGACACGACCTCAAATTGTGTAACAATAAGTCTCCGCTTACCTTGACTACTGCTGACGGTCAGCTACAAAATATTTTAGGTACTGTTGCCTTACCCATTACCATTGATGGTATTACTAGGTCCATCGATGCTGTTATTTGTGACTCAATTCCGTCTACACTAATTTTAGGTGTTGATTTTTGCTACGCTTTTGGAGCAAAGACTGATTTTGTCGCTGGACGCTTCGATGTGGCTGAAACTTTTTCGCTGCAGACTATTTGTGGCGTAGTTGATTTGTCAGTTCAACAAAAACTTTTACTAGACCAAGTTGTTGGGAAATTTGCTGAAATTTCTGGTCCTACTTTAGGCTTAACTAATTTAGTTGTACACACTATTGATACGGGTGACGCATCTCCTATTAAGCAGAGATACTATCCTTTGTCTCCTGCTATGCAAGTCCATGCCGACCACGAACTTGATCGCTTGTTAGAGATGGGCATTATTCGTCCCTCGAAATCTCCTTGGAGTTCTCCAATGGTCTTAGTCAAAAAGAAAGATGGTTCATATCGACTTTGTTTCGATGGTCGAAAATTAAATTCGGTTACCAAGAAGGATGCTTATCCTTTACCATATTTAAATAGCATTCTTGATAAATTGCGCGATGCACGTTATCTTACGTTCATCGATCTTAAGCAAGCTTTTCACCAAATTCCTCTGCATCCCGATTCGTGTGAGAAAACAGCTTTTACAGTCCCTAGACGTGGTTTGTTCGAGTTTACAGTTGTACCGTTTGGGATCGCGAACGCACCAGCTAGTCAACAACGTCTCATGGATAGCATTTTTGGTCCGCTATTGGGTGAAAACATCTTCGTGTATCTAGACGATATTGTTATCGTGTCTGGAACTTTTAAAGAACACTTGGACACCTTAGAGCAAGTTTATACCCGTCTTAAAGACGCTAACTTAACTGTCAATATCGACAAATGTCAATTTTGCCGTCCCAGTCTTACGTACCTCGGCTTTGTTGTCGATAAAAATGGTTTACGCACGGACCCTGATAAAATCTTGGCTATCACCAAATATCCTCAACCAAATACGGTGACCGAAGTCAAACGCTTTATTGGCTTAGCTTCTTGGTATCGTCGCTTCGTTCCCAATTTTGCCACTATTACTGCTCCTATTTCGGACCTAATTAAAGGTCGTATTAAAAAGCAGCGTGTGCATTGGACTGATGATGCTCTTAAATCATTTAATCAAATTAAATCTTGTTTGACCTCCGCTCCTGTTTTGAGTAGCCCAAATTTTTCGCTACCGTTCACGTTACAATGTGACGCCTCGAATTTTGGCCTCGGTTGTGTCCTTACACAAAATATTGACGATGAGGAAAAGGTAATTGCTTATGCTTCACGTACCCTTAACAAGGCCGAACGCAATTATTCTGTCACAGAGAGAGAGTGTTTAGCTGTCATCTTTGGCATTGAGAAATTTAGACCGTACATTGAAGGTACACATTTCACTGTGTTAACTGACCAATATTCCTTATTGTGGCTTACTAATATGAAAGACCCCACTGGCCGTTTAGCCCGTTGGAGTGTTCGTTTGTCGCAATACGATTTTACAATTCAACACCGACAGGGCAAACATAATGTAGTTCCCGATGCCTTATCGCGAGCTCCTATTCAGGTTTCCGCTCTAGAGCTTGTTGATGGTGACTTAGACTCTTGGTACTTAAAAATGCTGGACCGCGTTAGCCAAAGTCCTAATCAATTTCCAACTTGGCGAATTGAAAATCATCGACTTTTTAAGTATGTTCCCAACCGTCATGCCATTGTTAGCAACTTAGTGGAATGGAAACAGGTGATACCTCGTTCTCGCCGAACTGAAATTTACAAACTCTTTCATGACAGTCCCACATCTGCTCACTTGGGTGGTTATAAAACCTTTTGTAAAATCTCCGAACAATATTACTGGCCTAAAATGCGTGCCGATGTCATCCGTTACATACGCCATTGTAAAACTTGTGCTGCGAGTAAAGTTAGTCAACTTGCTAGACCTGGTTTAATGGGTCAAAATAAGAAGATTTTATACCCTTTTCAATGTTTGTCAATTGACATAATGGGTCCCTTACCTCGCACGAAAACTGGTAACACTTCTATCATAGTTGTATGTGATTGGCTAACCAAGTTTACCTTAGTTAAAGCTGTTCGCGCTGCCACTGCTAAAGCAGTAGCCAAGTTTCTGGAGAACGAAGTATTCCTTATTTTTGGTGTTCCTCAAATATGTATGGTTGATAACGGACCACAATTTATAAGTTCCCAATTTAAAGCCTTGATGAAACAATACCAAGTTCAACAAGTTTGGTATAATGCTTCTTATCATCCTCAAGTCAATTTTGTTGAGAGAGTTAACCGAGTTATCGGTACTGCTCTTCGTTCTTATGTTTCGGATAATCATCGTTCGTGGGACGAACATATTTATCAAGTTGCACACGCTTTGCGTAACGCCGTTCATGAGGTGACGGGTTACACCCCTTCTTTCTTAAATTTTGGGAGGACTGTACCAGTTTCTGGGACTTATTACGGTCGTCTTAAGAACTTCCAAGAAGAAGAATTATCTTTAGAAACTCGTGAAGACCTGGCTTCAGACGTTAACCAACTTTCTGAACTTTATCAAGACGTTGTTAAACGCCTCAATAACTCCTACCAACGCAATTCCAAGCACTATAACTTGCGTAAGCGTCCATTAAAATTTAATGTCAATGATTTGGTTTGGAAAAGGAACTACGTCTTATCTGATGCATCTAAATCCTTCAATCAGAAATTGGCTCCTAAATATGTCAAATGCAGAGTACTAAAAGTCACCGGCCCACTTACCTATCAGTTAGTGACCGTCCCCGACAATAAAAACGTTGGAGTTTTGCATATTAAAGATTTAAAACCTTACTTTGGAGAAGGACAAGTGGAGGAGTGAATTTTGGTGTGCCTGATTGTGTGTACGTGATTGTATGTATGATGATGTATGTGCATGTTTAGCTTATCTCGCCTATTCACCCTACGGATAGTATTATACTATCAACATTATTCTCACCCTTTTCGACTTGTTAACCAATTTCTATTATTATTATAATTATTATTATTTATTGCGTGCTTTTTAAGCCGCATATTTTTTGCTTTTGAGTGCTAGTTAGGCACCTTGAGCGACTCCTTAATTACCGATTTGATGGTACTTTTCCCTATCATTAGATTATATTAGGTGAAACCCTTTTGAGTGACGGATTTCCTCGCTTCTTTATAGATAGCGATTGGACCTTTTGTCGAACTCTTCTTGAGTCTTTTGTTGATAGTGAAGCAAGTGTTTAGGTGAGTTGCTTTCGTGATGAATGCGTGAGTCTTCTTTACTTTTTCGAAGTGTGTCTTTCTGACAATGGAGTTAGTTGTAAAAGAGTTTCTAGACCTGCACGATTTACTTAGGGTGGTTGGTTGGCATGCAGGGTCGGTCTCTTTTTTGGGAAACTTTTCCATCAAATATTTTATTATTTCCTTTCCCCATCTCGCTTCACGAGATATTTTCAAAGCGTCAGGTCAGCATTATCAGTTTCTTTAGTGGCCTGTATTGCTTGTGGTACGCACGAGTTCACGTTTATATTTTATTTTTTTGATAATTTTTCCTCCATACTTTTGCTATTGGGTTACCTTGGTTTTGGGGTGAGTATTAATGATGCGGTTCGAGTTTTTCGGATTTTTGCGAGTTCTTCGAATATTTGTAGTAGGGTGGATTGTGTCCTATGTGATGCAGTCGGTTTTTGCTGTGTTTAGCAGTTTTTTAGGCGTCTGTCCGATTTAGACAGAACGTCTATTTTCTAGAGTGGTATCCTATGTGGTGCCAGAGTTATTTGTTTCTCGAAAGAGGATTTTCTAGGGCGTTTGGTGGCATCCTCGATCTCACTCTCTAATTCCTTGGTTTCCTGCATCTTTTCATGTTCCATACTTTAAACTTTTTTATGGTTTTTAGGGTTTTTTTGTCCTGGGTTTTACCCGAATTTTTCGTCGTAGTATTTTCACTTCTGCGATGTTTCATACAGGAGTAAGTTTTTGTGACTTATCTCCGGTGTTTCGCTGTGTGTTAGTTCACACGGTGTTTTAGTGTGCAGTCGTTCCTGGACTGTTCACTTTTCCTTGACCAGCAGGGTGTAGGGTTTTCTGCTTCGGCGCTCTTCTTCACAGTCGCTTACATTCGCGGTGATCACTACGGGGGCCCGCGCTGAGTGTCTGTGATTGACAGCGTCCTCACCTTTTGTTAATTTCTCATTTCACTGCAATAGCTTCTTTCAAACAGCCCTGCGTTGACTGACTGACTGACGGACATCGGACTTATCCCTTCCAAATCCCTCTTCATTATACTATCTTCCTTTACTATACTCTTTTAATACCCAAGTATCTCTTTTTCCGATTTCTTTTCTTCTCTACCTTATTGGCTAATTCCAAATCCCATTTTTTAAGTTCCATGCCAATTTCCGGCTGCTGCCACAGCCGTTGGCTAAATCTCAGCAACTTTTCAGTACGCTGACTTGGTCCATGTGTGTATTCTGCCAGTACACATTTAAGGTAACCTTCTGATTAGTTCGTTTTCCGTTGGCTATGGTACGGAGCTAAGCGTCTAACTTATCCACCGACGCGCTTTTTTCATCTAGCGCGACGGATCGGTTTAGCACTTTGCTCACGACTATTCCCTCCGTAAAACTTTCTATCCCTTCTTCTTTTCTTAACTTTACTCTTTTATTTCCCATCTATTTCCCTATTTTCCTTTTGCCTTCTTTTGACTGACGATGACCTTTCAATTGCTTTAGCATAATCATACCTCAGGTATTTCTCTTGGCCGTGGGGAGTGTAACAAATCTTTAGCTCCTGCTATTTGTTTCGCCATTTATTTATTCTTTTCCGGGCCAGCCTGTACATTCCCACTTGAATTATTTTCGCTGTTTTTCGAATAATATCAAGTTTTGTCCGCGCGAAGGCGCTAGATTTGGTTTTCCCGAATTCACTTGTTATCGCTTTACGCCAGCGAACAGCGATTCGATTATTTTGGGCCATTTGATTTTCGCTTTCTGTCGAAGTAACTTGCTTCTTCGAAAGTATTCCCACGTGCTACAGCACTAATTAATAATTAATTTCGTTAGTGAGCTGATAACTAAATCAGGTATGTTTACGCTAATTGCTTGTTATCCATTTTAGTAATTTCTCTTTCTTATCAGCTTTTAGTTACCGCTTTTAGTTACCACTTTCGAGTAACTCTTTTAAACGCCGTTTTTGAGCGACTGGTTATGCTATTTGGCATCATAATTGGTAATCTTGGACCCCTCACAACTTCCTCTGGAATGCCATTTTGGGGGCTTGCCGTCTGTAACACCGAGTGCCTGTCCTTTTATCAACTTTGGCCACGAGGTCTGCGCTGTTGGTGATTGTTACATTAAGATAATCCTGGACCAATTCAACGCATGCCACCGGCGTTTCTTTCAATCCAGGTTAGTCTTATTTCAACGACCACGAATTATTGGCTGAATCGATTTTTTTCACAACGCTTCAAGTTTATAATTTACTAATTTAAAACTACGCCTTATAAATCTAAAACGAAATGTACTAACCATTCATAAATCTGTGTCTCATAAATCTAAAACATAATGTATCAATTGTTCCCTAATTTACAATTTACAAATTTATAATTTTACTAATTGAATACATATTAAGAATTTTGTAAAAAAAAAGTGCTTCACGCTATTTTATTATCATTACCGAGATAACGGATAATACACACAGACAGTGATAAGCTTATCCCTTCAGTGAATTGCATTCAAATTCAATCTAAGAGCCTAAAGGAGGTTCACATATGTTCGCTGTGCGTGTCGCATTTTCAGCACGTATAATTTATTGTATTCAGGTTATTTAATATTGTGATAAACGATTTTTCGACGCATTACTGATGTTGCCACCAAACATGATCTGCTGATTAATAAACTTAATTGTTTGTTATTTTTTTATTTATTTCTTGAAATCTGTGATTTCTGGCGCCCTGTGTTTTTTACTATTATTAAAAGAGCTTGCAGCAGCTCAGCTGATGATAGAAATCTGCGACCCAAGGCCATCGACTTTGACGCTAGCTAGGCCATTGCGGTAAGTAAGAAACATTTCAGAGCTACCGTGGTGTATAAATGATAAGGGGGTTGATCTGCGATTGTACTACCATTGGTTATTATTAGTAATCAATCGCAGGTTGGCGTTTTTATTGTTTCAGTCTGTAGTTATATACCTAGTGCATTCTGTATATTCGAATATTTCTCCAGAACGCGAAGCGTTTGAGAGAAATACTCGAATTATACAGAATGCATGCGGGGAATATTGCAAGACTATTCCCCGAAGAAATTTCATCCTTTATATAGGTACCATATTATTCCTTTTTCAAGAATTTTCAGTTTTCTTTCTGAAATTTCTTGTGTACCTAGCTGGTTTGCTCTTCTTCTCGCAAATACTCGATATCGCACTTGTGCAAATACCCGGGTATTGCACTAGTGCAAAATATTCGCTGTATTCGACTCTGAATCATTCAAATTTTGAAAATTGATTGATGGGATTGGTTTATATTATTTGAGGGGAATAGTCAGTAGTTATATACCTAGTGCATTCTGTATATTCCAATATTTCTCCAGAACGCGAAGCGTTTGAGAGAAATACTCGAACTATACAGAATGCACGCGGGGAATATTGCAAGACTATTCCCCGAAGAAATTTCATCCTTTGTATACCATATTATTCCTTTTTCAAGAATTTTCAGTTTTCTTTTTGAAATTTCTTGTGTACCCAGCTGGTTTGCTCTTCTTCCCGCAAATACTCGATATTGCACTTGTGCAAATACCCGGGTATTGCACTAGTGCAAAATATTCGCTGTATTCGACTCTGATTCGTTCAAATTTTGAAAATTGATTGATGGGATTGGTTTATATTATTTGAGGGGAATAGTCAGTAGTTATATACCTAGTGCATTCTATATATTCGAATATTTCTCCAGAACGCGAAGCTTTTGAGAGAAATACTCGAATTATACAGAATGCATGCGGGGAATATTGCAAGACTATTCCCCGAAGAAATTTCATCCTTTATATACCATATTATTCCTTTTTCAAGAATTTTCAGTTTTCTTTCTGAAATTTCTTGTGTACCAAGCTGGTTTGCTCTTCTTCTCGCAAATACTCGATATCGCACTTGTGCAAATACCCGGGTATTGCACTAGTGCAAAATATTCGCTGTATTCGACTCTGAATCGTTCAAATTTTGAAAATTGATTGATGGGATTGGTTTATATTATTAGAGGGGAATAGTCAGTAGTTATATACCTAGTGCATTCTGTATATTCGAATATTTCTCCAGAACGCGAAGCGTTTGAGAGAAATACTCGAATTATACAGGATGCATGCGGGGAATATTGCAAGACTATTCCCCGAAGAAATTTCATCCTTTATATACCATATTATTCCTTTTTCAAGAATTTTCAGTTTTCTTTCTGAAATTTCTTGTGTACCTAGCTGGTTTGCTCTTCTTCTCGCAAATACTCGATATCGCACTTGTGCAAATACCCGGGTATTGCACTAGTGCAAAATATTCGCTGTATTCGACTCTGAATCGTTCAAATTTTGAAAATTGATTGATGGGATTGGTTTATATTATTAGAGGGGAATAGTCAGTAGTTATATACCTAGTGCATTCTATATATTCGAATATTTCTCCAGAACGCGAAGCGTTTGAGAGAAATACTCGAATTATACAGAATGCATGCGGGGAATATTGCAAGACTATTCCCCGAAGAAATTTCATCCTTTATATACCATATTATTCCTTTTTCAAGAATTTTCAGTTTTCTTTCTGAAATTTCTTGTGTACCTAGCTGGTTTGCTCTTCTTCCCGCAAATACTCGATATTGCACTTGTGCAAATACCCGGGTATTGCACTAGTGCAAAATATTCGATGTATTCGACTCTGAATCGTTCAAATTTTGAAAATTGATTGATGGGATTGGTTTATATTATTTGAGGGGAATAGTCAGTAGTTATATACCTAGTGCATTCTGTATATTCCAATATTTCTCCAGAACGCGAAGCGTTTGACAGAAATACTCGAACTATACAGGATGCATGCGGGGAATATTGCAAGACAATTCCCCGAAGAAATTTCATCCTTTATATACCATATTATTCCTTTTTCAAGAATTTTCAGTTTTCTTTCTGAAATTTTTTGTGTACCAAGCTGGTTTGCTCTTCTTCTCGCAAATACTCGATATCGCACTTGTGCAAATACCCGGGTATTGCACTAGTGCAAAATATTCGCTGTATTCGACTCTGAATCGTTCAAATTTTGAAAATTGATTGATGGGATTGGTTTATATTATTTGAGGGGAATAGTCAGTAGTTAGATACCTAGTGCATTCTGTATATTCGAATATTTCTCCAGAACGCGAAGCGTTTGAGAGAAATACTCGAATTATACAGAATGCAAGCGGGGAATATTGCAAGACTATTCCCCGAAGAAATTTCATCCTTTATATGCCATATTATTCCTTTTTCAAGAATTTTCAGTTTTCTTTCTGAAATTTCTTGTGTACCGAGCTGGTTTGCTCTTCTTCCCGCAAATACTCGATATTGCACTTGTGCAAATACCCGGGTATTGCACTAGTGCAAAATATTCGCTGTATTCGACTCTGATTCGTTCAAATTTTGAAAATTGATTGATGGGATTGGTTTATATTATTTGAGGGGAATAGTCTGTAGTTATATACCTAGTGCATTCTGTATATTCCAATATTTCTCCAGAACGCGAAGCGTTTGAGAGAAATACTCGAATTATACAGAATGCATGCGGGGAATATTGCAAGACTATTCCCCGAAGAAATTTCATCCTTTATATACCATATTATTCCTTTTTCAAGAATTTTCAGTTTTCTTTCTGAAATGTCTTGTGTACCTAGCTGGTTTGCACTTCTTCTCGCAAATACTCGATATCGCACTTGTGCAAATACCCGGGTATTGCACTAGTGCAACATATTCGCTGTATTCGACTCTGATTCGTTCAAATTTTGAAAATTGATTGATGGGATTGGTTTATATTATTTGAGGGGAATAGTCAGTAGTTATATACCTAGTGCATTCTGTATATTCGAATATTTCTCCAGAACGCGAAGCGTTTGAGAGAAATACTCGAATTATACAGAATGCATGCGGGGAATATTGCAAGACTATTCCCCGAAGAAATTTCATCCTTTATATACCATATTATTCCTTTTTCAAAAATTTTCAGTTTTCTTTCTGAAATTTCTTGTGTACCAAGCTGGTTTGCTCTTCTTCTCGCAAATACTCGATATCGCACTTGTGCAAATACCCGGGTATTGCACTAGTGCAAAATATTCGCTGTATTCGACTCTGAATCGTTCAAATTTTGAAAATTGATTGATGGGATTGGTTTATATTATTTGAGGGGAATAGTCAGTAGTTATATACCTAGTGCATTCTGTATATTCCAATATTTCTCCAGAACGCGAAGCGTTTGAGAGAAATACTCGAACTATACAGAATGCACGCGGGGAATATTGCAAGACTATTCCCCGAAGAAATTTCATCCTTTGTATACCATATTATTCCTTTTTCAAGAATTTTCAGTTTTCTTTTTGAAATTTCTTGTGTACCTAGCTGGTTTGCTCTTCTTCCCGCAAATACTCGATATTGCACTTGTGCAAATACCCGGGTATTGCACTAGTGCAAAATATTCGCTGTATTCGACTCTGATTCGTTCAAATTTTGAAAATTGATTGATGGGATTGGTTTATATTATTTGAGGGGAATAGTCAGTAGTTATATACCTAGTGCATTCTATATATTCGAATATTTCTCCAGAACGCGAAGCTTTTGAGAGAAATACTCGAATTATACAGAATGCATGCGGGGAATATTGCAAGACTATTCCCCGAAGAAATTTCATCCTTTATATACCATATTATTCCTTTTTCAAGAATTTTCAGTTTTCTTTCTGAAATTTCTTGTGTACCAAGCTGGTTTGCTCTTCTTCTCGCAAATACTCGATATCGCACTTGTGCAAATACCCGGGTATTGCACTAGTGCAAAATATTCGCTGTATTCGACTCTGAATCGTTCAAATTTTGAAAATTGATTGATGGGATTGGTTTATATTATTAGAGGGGAATAGTCAGTAGTTATATACCTAGTGCATTCTGTATATTCGAATATTTCTCCAGAACGCGAAGCGTTTGAGAGAAATACTCGAATTATACAGGATGCATGCGGGGAATATTGCAAGACTATTTCCCGAAGAAATTTCATCCTTTATATACCATATTATTCCTTTTTCAAGAATTTTCAGTTTTCTTTCTGAAATTTCTTGTGTACCTAGCTGGTTTGCTCTTCTTCCCGCAAATACTCGATATTGCACTTGTGCAAATACCCGGGTATTGCACTAGTGCAAAATATTCGATGTATTCGACTCTGAATCGTTCAAATTTTGAAAATTGATTGATGGGATTGGTTTATATTATTTGAGGGGAATAGTCAGTAGTTATATACCTAGTGCATTCTGTATATTCCAATATTTCTCCAGAACGCGAAGCGTTTGACAGAAATACTCGAACTATACAGGATGCATGCGGGGAATATTGCAAGACTATTCCCCGAAGAAATTTCATCCTTTATATACCATATTATTCCTTTTTCAAGAATTTTCAGTTTTCTTTCTGAAATTTTTTGTGTACCAAGCTGGTTTGCTCTTCTTCTCGGAAATACTCGATATCGCACTTGTGCAAATACCCGGGTATTGCACTAGTGCAAAATATTCGCTGTATTCGACTCTGAATCGTTCAAATTTTGAAAATTGATTGATGGGATTGGTTTATATTATTTGAGGGGAATAGTCAGTAGTTAGATACCTAGTGCATTCTGTATATTCGAATATTTCTCCAGAACGCGAAGCGTTTGAGAGAAATACTCGAATTATACAGAATGCAGGCGGGGAATATTGCAAGACTATTCCCCGAAGAAATTTCATCTTTTATATGCCATATTATTCCTTTTTCAAGAATTTTCAGTTTTCTTTCTGAAATTTCTTGTGTACCGAGCTGGTTTGCTCTTCTTCCCGCAAATACTCGATATTGCACTTGTGCAAATACCCGGGTATTGCACTAGTGCAAAATATTCGCTGTATTCGACTCTGATTCGTTCAAATTTTGAAAATTGATTGATGGGATTGGTTTATATTATTTGAGGGAAATAGTCTGTAGTTATATACCTAGTGCATTCTGTATATTCGAATATTTCTCCAGAACGCGAAGCGTTTGAGAGAAATACTCGAATTATACAGAATGCATGCGGGGAATATTGCAAGACTATTCCCCGAAGAAATTTCATCCTTTATATACCATATTATTCCTTTTTCAAGAATTTTTAGTTTTCTTTCTGAAATTTCTTGTGTACCAAGCTGGTTTGCTCTTCTTCTCGCAAATACTCGATATCGCACTTGTGCAAATACCCGGGTATTGCACTAGTGCAAAATATTCGCTGTATTCGACTCTGAATCGTTCAAACTTTGAAAATTGATTGATGGGATTGGTTTATATTATTTGAGGTAAATAGTGAGTAGTTAGATACCTAGTGCATTCTGTATATTCGAATATTTCTCCAGAACGCGAAGCGTTTGAGAGAAATACTCGAATTATACAGAATGCATGCGGGGAATATTGCAAGACTATTCCCCGAAGAAATTTCATCCTTTATATACCATATTATTCCTTTTTCAAGAATTTTCAGTTTTCTTTCTGAAATTTTTTGTGTACCAAGCTGGTTTGCTCTTCTTCTCGCAAATACTCGATATCGCACTTGTGCAAATACCCGGGTATTGCACTAGTGCAAAATATTCGCTGTATTCGACTCTGAATCGTTCAAATTTTGAAAATTGATTGATGGGATTGGTTTATATTATTTGAGGGGAATAGTCAGTAGTTAGATACCTAGTGCATTCTGTATATTCGAATATTTCTCCAGAACGCGAAGCGTTTGAGAGAAATACTCGAATTATACAGAATGCAGGCGGGGAATATTGCAAGACTATTCCCCGAAGAAATTTCATCCTTTATATGCCATATTATTCCTTTTTCAAGAATTTTCAGTTTTCTTTCTGAAATTTCTTGTGTACCGAGCTGGTTTGCTCTTCTTCCCGCAAATACTCGATATTGCACTTGTGCAAATACCCGGGTATTGCACTAGTGCAAAATATTCGCTGTATTCGACTCTGATTCGTTCAAATTTTGAAAATTGATTGATGGGATTGGTTTATATTATTTGAGGGGAATAGTCAGTAGTTATATACCTAGTGCATTCTGTATATTCCAATATTTCTCCAGAACGCGAAGCGTTTGAGAGAAATACTCGAACTATACAGAATGCACGCGGGGAATATTGCAAGACTATTCCCCGAAGAAATTTCATCCTTTGTATACCATATTATTCCTTTTTCAAGAATTTTCAGTTTTCTTTCTGAAATTTTTTGTGTACCTAGCTGGTTTGCTCTTCTTCCCGCAAATACTCGATATTGCACTTGTGCAAATACCCGGGTATTGCACTAGTGCAAAATATTCGCTGTATTCGACTCTGATTCGTTCAAATTTTGAAAATTGATTGATGGGATTGGTTTATATTATTTGAGGGGAATAGTCAGTAGTTATATACCTAGTGCATTCTATATATTCGAATATTTCTCCAGAACGCGAAGCGTTTGAGAGAAATACTCGAATTATACAGAATGCATGCGGGGAATATTGCAAGACTATTCCCCGAAGAAATTTCATCCTTTGTATACCATATTATTTCTTTTTCAAGAATTTTCAGTTTTCTTTCTGAAATTTCTTGTGTACCTAGCTGGTTTGCTCTTCTTTCCGCAAATACTCGATATTGCACTTGTGCAAATACCCGGGTATTGCACTAGTGCAAAATATTCGCTGTATTCGACTCTGATTCGTTCAAATTTTGAAAATTGATTGATGGGATTGGTTTATATTATTTGAGAGGAATAGTCAGTAGTTATATACCTAGTGCATTCTATATATTCCAATATTTCTCCAGAACGCGAAGCGTTTGAGAGAAATACTCGAATTATACAGAATGCACTCGGGGAATATTGCAAGACCATTCCCCGAAGAAATTTCATCCTTTGTATACCATATTATTTCTTTTTCAAGAATTTTCAGTTTTCTTTCTGAAATTTCTTGTGTACCTAGCTGGTTTGCTCTTCTTTCCGCAAATACTCGATATTGCACTTGTGCAAATACCCGGGTATTGCACTAGTGCAAAATATTCGATGTATTCGACTCTGAATCGTTCAAATTTTGAAAATTGATTGATGGGATTGGTTTATATTATTTGAGGGGAATAGTCAGTAGTTATATACCTAGTGCATTCTGTATATTCCAATATTTCTCCAGAACGCGAAGCGTTTGACAGAAATACTCGAACTATACAGAATGCATGCGGGGAATATTGCAAGACTATTCCCCGAAGAAATTTCATCCTTTATATACCATATTATTCCTTTTTCAAGAATTTTCAGTTTTCTTTCTGAAATTTTTTGTGTACCAAGCTGGTTTGCTCTTCTTCTCGCAAATACTCGATATCGCACTTGTGCAAATACCCGGGTATTGCACTAGTGCAAAATATTCGCTGTATTCGACTCTGAATCGTTCAAATTTTGAAAATTGATTGATGGGATTGGTTTATATTATTTGAGAGGAATAGTCAGTAGTTAGATACCTAGTGCATTCTGTATATTCGAATATTTCTCCAGAACGCGAAGCGTTTGAGAGAAATACTCGAATTATACAGAATGCAGGCGGGGAATATTGCAAGACTATTCCCCGAAGAAATTTCATCCTTTATATGCCATATTATTCCTTTTTCAAGAATTTTCAGTTTTCTTTCTGAAATTTCTTGTGTACCGAGCTGGTTTGCTCTTCTTCCCGCAAATACTCGATATTGCACTTGTGCAAATACCCGGGTATTGCACTAGTGCAAAATATTCGCTGTATTCGACTCTGATTCGTTCAAATTTTGAAAATTGATTGATGGGATTGGTTTATATTATTTGAGGGGAATAGTCTGTAGTTATATACCTAGTGCATTCTGTATATTCGAATATTTCTCCAGAACGCGAAGCGTTTGAGAGAAATACTCGAATTATACAGAATGCATGCGGGGAATATTGCAAGACTATTCCCCGAAGAAATTTCATCCTTTATATACCATATTATTCCTTTTTCAAGAATTTTCAGTTTTCTTTCTGAAATTTCTTGTGTACCTAGCTGGTTTGCTCTTCTTCTCGCAAATACTCGATATCGCACTTGTGCAAATACCCGGGTATTGCACTAGTGCAAAATATTCGCTGTATTCGACTCTGAATCGTTCAAATTTTGAAAATTGATTGATGGGATTGGTTTATATTATTTGAGGGGAATAGTCAGTAGTTATATACCTAGTGCATTCTGTATATTCCAATATTTCTCCAGAACGCGAAGCGTTTGAGAGAAATACTCGAACTATACAGAATGCACGCGGGGAATATTGCAAGACTATTCCCCTAAGAAATTTCATCCTTTGTATACCATATTATTCCTTTTTCAAGAATTTTCAGTTTTCTTTCTGAAATTTCTTGTGTACCTAGCTGGTTTGCTCTTCTTCCCGCAAATACTCGATATTGCACTTGTGCAAATACCCGGGTATTGCACTAGTGCAAAATATTCGCTGTATTCGACTCTGATTCGTTCAAATTTTGAAAATTGATTGATGGGGTTGGTTTATATTATTTGAGGGGAATAGTCAGTAGTTATATACCTAGTGCATTCTATATATTCGAATATTTCTCCAGAACGCGAAGCGTTTGAGGGAAATACTCGAATTATACAGAATGCATGCGGGGAATATTGCAAGACTATTCCTCGAAGAAATTTCATCCTTTATATACCATATTATTCCTTTTTCAAGAATTGTCAGTTTTCTTTCTGAAATTTCTTGTGTACCTAGCTGGTTTGCTCTTCTTCTCGCAAATACTCGATATCGCACTTGTGCAAATACCCGGGTATTGCACTAGTGCAAAATATTCGCTGTATTCGACTCTGAATCGTTCAAATTTTGAAAATTGATTGATGGGATTGGTTTATATTATTAGAGGGGAATAGTCAGTAGTTATATACCTAGTGCATTCTGTATATTCGAATATTTCTCCAGAACGCGAAGCGTTTGAGAGAAATACTCGAATTATACAGAATGCATGCGGGGAATATTGCAAGACTATTCCCCGAAGAAATTTCATCCTTTATATACCATATTATTCCTTTTTCAAGAATTTTCAGTTTTCTTTCTGAAATTTCTTGTGTACCAAGCTGGTTTGCTCTTCTTCTCGCAAATACTCGATATCGCACTTGTGCAAATACCCGGGTATTGCACTAGTGCAAAATATTCGCTGTATTCGACTCTGATTCGTTCAAATTTTGAAAATTGATTGATGGGATTGGTTTATATTATTTGAGGGGAATAGTCAGTAGTTATATACCTAGTGCATTCTGTATATTCGAATATTTCTCCAGAACGCGAAGCGTTTGAGAGAAATACTCGAATTATACAGAATGCATGCGGGGAATATTGCAAGACTATTCCCCGAAGAAATTTCATCCTTTATATACCATATTATTCCTTTTTCAAGAATTTTCAGTTTTCTTTCTGAAATTTCTTGTGTACCAAGCTGGTTTGCTCTTCTTCTCGCAAATACTCGATATCGCACTTGTGCAAATACCCGGGTATTGCACTAGTGCAACATATTCGCTGTATTCGACTCTGATTCGTTCAAATTTTGAAAATTGATTGATGGGATTGGTTTATATTATTTGAGGGGAATAGTCAGTAGTTATATACCTAGTGCATTCTGTATATTCGAATATTTCTCCAGAACGCGAAGCGTTTGAGAGAAATACTCGAATTATACAGAATGCATGCGGGGAATATTGCAAGACTATTCCCCGAAGAAATTTCATCCTTTATATACCATATTATTCCTTTTTCAAGAATTTTCAGTTTTCTTTCTGAAATTTCTTGTGTACCAAGCTGGTTTGCTCTTCTTCTCGCAAATGCTCGATATCGCACTTGTGCAAATACCCGGGTATTGCACTAGTGCAAAATATTCGCTGTATTCGACTCTGAATCGTTCAAATTTTGAAAATTGATTGATGGGATTGGTTTATATTATTTGAGGGGAATAGTCAGTAGTTAGATACCTAGTGCATTCTGTATATTCGAATATTTCTCCAGAACGCGAAGCGTTTGAGAGAAATACTCGAATTATACAGAATGCATGCGGGGAATATTGCAAGACTATTCCCCGAAGAAATTTCATCCTTTATATACCATATTATTCCTTTTTCAAGAATTTTCAGTTTTCTTTCTGAAATTTCTTGTGTACCGAGCTGGTTTGCTCTTCTTCCCGCAAATACTCGATATTGCACTTGTGCAAATACCCGGGTATTGCACTAGTGCAAAATATTCGCTGTATTCGACTCTGATTCGTTCAAATTTTGAAAATTGATTGATGGGATTGGTTTATATTATTTGAGGGGAATAGTCTGTAGTTATATACCTAGTGCATTCTGTATATTCGAATATTTCTCCAGAACGCGAAGCGTTTGAGAGAAATACTCGAATTATACAGAATGCATGCGGGGAATATTGCAAGACTATTCCCCGAAGAAATTTCATCCTTTATATACCATATTATTCCTTTTTCAAGAATTTTCAGTTTTCTTTCTGAAATTTCTTGTGTACCTAGCTGGTTTGCTCTTCTTCTCGCAATTACTCGATATCGCACTTGTGCAAATACCCGGGTATTGCACTAGTGCAAAATATTCGCTGTATTCGACTCTGCTTCGTTCAAATTTTGAAAATTGATTGATGGGATTGGTTTATATTATTTGAGGGGAATAGTCAGTAGTTATATACCTAGTGCATTCTGTATATTCGAATATTTCTCCAGAACGCGAAGCGTTTGAGAGAAATACTCGAATTATACAGAATGCATGCGGGGAATATTGCAAGACTATTCCCCGAAGAAATTTCATCCTTTATATACCATATTATTCCTTTTTCAAGAATTTTCAGTTTTCTTTCTGAAATTTCTTGTGTACCAAGCTGGTTTGCTCTTCTTCTCGCAAATACTCGATATCGCACTTGTGCAAATACCCGGGTATTGCACTAGTGCAAAATATTCGCTGTATTCGACTCTGATTCGTTCAAATTTTGAAAATTGATTGATGGGATTGGTTTATATTATTTGAGGGGAATAGTCAGTAGTTATATACCTAGTGCATTCTGTATATTCGAATATTTCTCCAGAACGCGAAGCGTTTGAGAGAAATACTCGAATTATACAGAATGCATGCGGGGAATATTGCAAGACTATTCCCCGAAGAAATTTCATCCTTTATATACCATATTATTCCTTTTTCAAGAATTTTCAGTTTTCTTTCTGAAATTTCTTGTGTACCAAGCTGGTTTGCTCTTCTTCTCGCAAATACTCGATATCGCACTGGTGCAAATACCCGGGTATTGCACTAGTGCAAAATATTCGCTGTATTCGACTCTGATTCGTTCAAATTTTGAAAATTGATTGATGGGATTGGTTTATATTATTTGAGGGGAATAGTCAGTAGTTATATACCTAGTGCATTCTGTATATTCGAATATTTCTCCAGAACGCGAAGCGTTTGAGAGAAATACTCGAATTATACAGAATGCATGCGGGGAATATTGCAAGACTATTCCCCGAAGAGATTTTATCCTTTATATACCATATTATTCCTTTTTCAAGAATTTTCAGTTTTCTTTCTGAAATTTCTTGTGTACCAAGCTGGTTTGCTCTTCTTCTCGCAAATACTCGATATCGCACTTGTGCAAATACCCGGGTATTGCACTAGTGCAAAATATTCGCTGTATTCGACTCTGATTCGTTCAAATTTTGAAAATTGATTGATGGGATTGGTTTATATTATTTGAGGGGAATAGTCAGTAGTTATATACCTAGTGCATTCTGTATATTCGAATATTTCTCCAGAACGCGAAGCGTTTGAGAGAAATACTCGAATTATACAGAATGCATGCGGGGAATATTGCAAGACTATTCCCCGAAGAAATTTCATCCTTTATATACCATATTATTCCTTTTTCAAGAATTTTCAGTTTTCTTTCAGAAATTTCTTGTGTACCAAGCTGGTTTGCTCTTCTTCTCGCAAATACTCGATATCGCACTTGTGCAAATACCCGGGTATTGCACTAGTGCAACATATTCGCTGTATTCGACTCTGATTCGTTCAAATTTTGAAAATTGATTGATGGGATTGGTTTATATTATTTGAGGGGAATAGTCAGTAGTTATATACCTAGTGCATTCTGTATATTCGAATATTTCTCCAGAACGCGAAGCGTTTGAGAGAAATACTCGAATTATACAGAATGCATGCGGGGAATATTGCAAGACTATTCCCCGAAGAAATTTCATCCTTTATATACCATATTATTCCTTTTTCAAGAATTTTCAGTTTTCTTTCTGAAATTTCTTGTGTACCAAGCTGGTTTGCTCTTCTTCTCGCAAATGCTCGATATCGCACTTGTGCAAATACCCGGGTATTGCACTAGTGCAAAATATTCGCTGTATTCGACTCTGAATCGTTCAAATTTTGAAAATTGATTGATGGGATTGGTTTATATTATTTGAGGGGAATAGTCAGTAGTTAGATACCTAGTGCATTCTGTATATTCGAATATTTCTCCAGAACGCGAAGCGTTTGAGAGAAATACTCGAATTATACAGAATGCATGCGGGGAATATTGCAAGACTATTCCCCGAAGAAATTTCATCCTTTATATACCATATTATTCCTTTTTCAAGAATTTTCAGTTTTCTTTCTGAAATTTCTTGTGTACCGAGCTGGTTTGCTCTTCTTCCCGCAAATACTCGATATTGCACTTGTGCAAATACCCGGGTATTGCACTAGTGCAAAATATTCGCTGTATTCGACTCTGATTCGTTCAAATTTTGAAAATTGATTGATGGGATTGGTTTATATTATTTGAGGGGAATAGTCTGTAGTTATATACCTAGTGCATTCTGTATATTCGAATATTTCTCCAGAACGCGAAGCGTTTGAGAGAAATACTCGAATTATACAGAATGCATGCGGGGAATATTGCAAGACTATTCCCCGAAGAAATTTAATCCTTTATATACCATATTATTCCTTTTTCAAGAATTTTCCGTTTTCTTTCTGAAATTTCTTGTGTACCTAGCTGGTTTGCTCTTCTTCTCGCAATTACTCGATATCGCACTTGTGCAAATACCCGGGTATTGCACTAGTGCAAAATATTCGCTGTATTCGACTCTGAATCGTTCAAATTTTGAAAATTGATTGATGGGATTGGTTTATATTATTTGAGGGGAATAGTCAGTAGTTATATACCTAGTGCATTCTGTATATTCCAATATTTCTCCAGAACGCGAAGCGTTTGAGAGAAATACTCGAATTATACAGAATGCATGCGGGGAATATTGCAAGACTATTCCCCGAAGAAATTTCATTCTTTGTATACCATATTATTCCTTTTTCAAGAATTTTCAGTTTTCTTTCTGAAATTTCTTGTGTACCTAGCTGGTTTGCTCTTCTTCCCGCAAATACTCGATATTGCACTTGTGCAAATACCCGGGTATTGCACTAGTGCAAAATATTCGCTGTATTCGACTCTGATTCGTTCAAATTTTGAAAATTGATTGATGGGATTGGTTTATATTATTTGAGGGGAATAGTCAGTAGTTATATACCTAGTGCATTCTATATATTCCAATATTTCTCCAGAACGCGAAGCGTTTGAGAGAAATACTCGAATTATACAGAATGCATGCGGGGAATATTGCAAGACTATTCCCCGAAGAAATTTCATCCTTTGTATACCATATTATTTCTTTTTCAAGAATTTTCAGTTTTCTTTCTGAAATTTCTTGTGTACCTAGCTGGTTTGCTCTTCTTTCCGCAAATTCTCGATATTGCACTTGTGCAAATACCCGGGTATTGCACTAGTGCAAAATATTCGCTGTATTCGACTCTGATTCGTTCAAATTTTGAAAATTGATTGATGGGATTGGTTTATATTATTTGAGGGGAATAGTCAGTAGTTATATACCTAGTGCATTCTATATATTCCAATATTTCTCCAGAACGCGAAGCGTTTGAGAGAAATACTCGAATTATACAGAATGCATGCGGGGAATATTGCAAGACTATTCCCCGAAGAAATTTCATCCTTTATATACCATATTATTCCTTTTTCAAGAATTTTCAGTTTTCTTTCTGAAATTTCTTGTGTACCAAGCTGGTTTGCTCTTCTTCTCGCAAATGCTCGATATCGCACTTGTGCAAATACCCGGGTATTGCACTAGTGCAAAATATTCGCTGTATTCGACTCTGAATCGTTCAAATTTTGAAAATTGATTGATGGGATTGGTTTATATTATTTGAGGGGAATAGTCAGCAGTTAGATACCTAGTGCATTCTGTATATTCGAATATTTCTCCAGAACGCGAAGCGTTTGAGAGAAATACTCGAATTATACAGAATGCATGCGGGGAATATTGCAAGACTATTCCCCGAAGAAATTTCATCCTTGATATACCATATTATTCCTTTTTCAAGAATTTTCAGTTTTCTTTCTGAAATTTCTTGTGTACCTAGCTGGTTTGCTCTTCTTCTCGCAATTACTCGATATCGCACTTGTGCAAATACCCGGGTATTGCACTAGTGCAAAATATTCGCTGTATTCGACTCTGAATCGTTCAAATTTTGAAAATTGATTGATGGGATTGGTTTATATTATTTGAGGGGAATAGTCAGTAGTTATATACCTAGTGCATTCTGTATATTCTAATATTTCTCCAGAACGCGAAGCGTTTGAGAGAAATACTCGAATTATACAGAATGCACGCGGGGAATATTGCAAGACTATTCCCCGAAGAAATTTCATCCTTTGTATACCATATTATTTCTTTTTCAAGAATTTTCAGTTTTCTTTCTGAAATTTCTTGTGTACCTAGCTGGTTTGCTCTTCTTTCCGCAAATACTCGATATTGCACTTGTGCAAATACCCGGGTATTGCACTAGTGCAAAATATTCGATGTATTCGACTCTGAATCGTTCAAATTTTGAAAATTGATTGATGGGATTGGTTTATATTATTTGAGGGGAATAGTCAGTAGTTATATACCTAGTGCATTCTGTATATTCCAATATTTCTCCAGAACGCGAAGCGTTTGACAGAAATACTCGAACTATACAGAATGCACGCGGGGAATATTGCAAGACTATTCCCCGAAGAAATTTCATCCTTTGTATACCATATTATTCCTTTTTCAAGAATTTTCAGTTTTCTTTCTGAAATTTCTTGTGTACCTAGCTGGTTTGCTCTTATTTCCGCAAATACTCGATATTGCACTTGTGCAAATACCCGGGTATTGCACTAGTGCAAAATATTCGCTGTATTCGACTCTGATTCGTTCAAATTTTGAAAATTGATTGATGGGATTGGTTTATATTATTTGAGGGGAATAGTCAGTAGTTATATACCTAGTGCATTCTATATAATCGAATATTTTTCCAGAACGCGAAGCGTTTGAGAGAAATACTCGAATTATACAGAATGCATGCGGGGAATATTGCAAGACTATTCCTCGAAGAAATTTCATCCTTTATATACCATATTATTCCTTTTTCAAGAATTTTCAGTTTTCTTTCTGAAATTTCTTGTGTACCTAGCTGGTTTGCTCTTCTTCTCGCAAATACTCGATATCGCACTTGTGCAAATACCCGGGTATTGCACTAGTGCAAAATATTCGCTGTATTCGACTCTGAATCGTTCAAATTTTGAAAATTGATTGATGGGATTGGTTTATATTATTTGAGGGGAATAGTCAGTAGTTATATACCTAGTGCATTCTGTATATTCCAATATTTCTCCAGAACGCGAAGCGTTTGAGAGAAATACTCGAATTATACAGAATGCACGCGGGGAATATTGCAAGACTATTCCCCGAAGAAATTTCATCCTTTGTATACCATATTATTCCTTTTTCAAGAATTTTCAGTTTTCTTTCTGAAATTTCTTGTGTACCTAGCTGGTTTGCTCTTCTTTCCGCAAATACTCGATATTGCACTTGTGCAAATACCCGGGTATTGCACTAGTGCAAAATATTCGCTGTATTCGACTCTGATTCGTTCAAATTTTGAAAATTGATTGATGGGATTGGTTTATATTATTTGAGGGAAATAGTCAGTAGTTATATACCTAGTGCATTCTATATATTCGAATATTTCTCCAGAACGCGAAGCGTTTGAGAGATATACTCGAATTATACAGAATGCATGCGGGGAATATTGCAAGACTATTCCTCGAAGAAATTTCATCCTTTGTATACCATATTATTCCTTTTTCAAGAATTTTCAGTTTTCTTTCTGAAATTTCTTGTGTACCTAGCTGGTTTGCTCTTCTTCTCGCAAATACTCGATATCGCACTTGTGCAAATACCCGGGTATTGCACTAGTGCAAAATATTCGCTGTATTCGACTCTGAATCGTTCAAATTTTGAAAATTGATTGATGGGATTGGTTTATATTATTTGAGGGGAATAGTCAGTAGTTATATACCTAGTGCATTCTATATATTCGAATATTTCTCCAGAACGCGAAGCGTTTGAGAGAAATACTCGAATTATACAGAATGCATGCGGGGAATATTGCAAGACTATTCCTCGAAGAAATTTCATCCTTTATATACCATATTATTCCTTTTTCAAGAATTTTCAGTTTTCTTTCTGAAATTTCTTGTGTACCTAGCTGGTTTGCTCTTCTTCTCGCAAATACTCGATATCGCACTTGTGCAAATACCCGGGTATTGCACTA
This sequence comes from Agriotes lineatus, assembly GCA_940337035.1. NCBI lineage: Eukaryota > Metazoa > Arthropoda > Insecta > Coleoptera > Elateridae > Agriotes > Agriotes lineatus. Next base: position 568,039 of record CALNHX010000063.1, on the reverse strand, counting down.
GTGCAAAATATTCGCTGTATTCGACTCTGATTCGTTCAAATTTTGAAAATTGATTGATGGGATTGGTTTATATTATTTGAGGGGAATAGTCAGTAGTTATATACCTAGTGCATTCTGTATATTCCAATATTTCTCCAGAACGCGAAGCGTTTGAGAGAAATACTCGAATTATACAGAATGCACGCGGGGAATATTGCAAGACTATTCCCCGAAGAAATTTCATCCTTTGTATACCATATTATTCCTTTTTCAAGAATTTTCAGTTTTCTTTCTGAAATTTCTTGTGTACCTAGCTGGTTTGCTCTTCTTTCCGCAAATACTCGATATTGCACTTGTGCAAATACCCGGGTATTGCACTAGTGCAAAATATTCGCTGTATTCGACTCTGATTCGTTCAAATTTTGAAAATTGATTGATGGGATTGGTTTATATTATTTGAGGGGAATAGTCAGTAGTTATATACCTAGTGCATTCTGTATATTCCAATATTTCTCCAGAACGCGAAGCGTTTGAGAGAAATACTCGAATTATACAGAATGCATGCGCGGAATATTGCAAGACTATTCCTCGAAGAAATTTCATCCTTTGTATACCATATTATTCCTTTTTCAAGAATTTTCAGTTTTCTTTCTGAAATTTCTTGTATACCTAGCTGATTTGGTTTTCTTCTCGCAAATACTCACTTTGCACTTGTGCAAATACCCGGGTATTGCACTTGTGCAAAATATTCGCTGTATTCGACTCTGATTGGTTCAAATTTTGAAAATGGATTGATGGGATTGGTTTATATTATTTGAGGGGAATAGTCATTGATATTGATCCTGATACTTCTTGCTTGTTTTATTTTTTATTAACGGGGTTAAGAAACTTGGTTATGCTTCGTATTTGCTTGTCTCCTTAGGTGTGTTTTGTAGTTTTTTCAGCATTTGTGTGATCCGACAAAAGAATTTGCCTATAGCGTCAATTGCTTGGGAACGTAATTTGGTATGTACCGGGTGGCCATAAATATCTGATACCACATTACCTTTGGAATCAACACCGCTTTATTAAAGTGATCCTATATTTAAAGACCTATATTGCTAGCGGCTATGAGTTGGGGGGTCACGAAGGAAGTGAGACAGACAACCAACTCTTCAATGTATATGATCAGCTGTGCGCAAGCGCGTCGGAGTCGTCCGCGCGATGGGGAAGTAATCAAGTTTAAAATTCGCTTCTAAAGGCGGAGTTTGAATTCTCAGGCATGCGCACTAGACGCTTTATACTCAGAGTGAGATTATGTATGCGCCGTAATGTTTTCGACCGGTTCCAGGCTCTACTAGCAATGTATGTATAATACATATATGAAAGTGATGAATCCAACTAAACTAAATGTCATTACCACTAAAATTCCTATCTGTCAAAAATTATTACAGATTGCAATAAGTATTGAAGTTAGAACAGGAGATTTTTATAATCGAGTCGTAGGCTAAACTACAGAATCCAGGGCACATTCCCCTCCTTTTATTTGCATTTTATTACATTTCATACCAATTCTTATTAAGTATAATTGAAATATAATGTTAACCAAAATTTGAAGTACTGTAGCTGATTTCATGGCTACCGGGATCTCAGATATTTATGGCCACCCGGTACATTAGGGTGACCAGACATACGTACTCTTTTTTAAAGTATTATACTCTTTTCTAAATAATATCCTCTTTACTCTGATTTTTTATAAAACAGCTATCAATATACTCTTTTTAATTCATTTAAATACTCTTAATACTCTTTAGATTTTGCTTCCAACATTATTATAAATTTGCCTTGCGGGATAATATTGACACTCTGACAGAAAATGTTGTACTCGTGCAACTTGTTAATGAATGCAGAAAACACGAACGCAAGCGGATTACAGCGACTATACCATGAATAGATATATTAAATAATATAAAAAGTAAGGAGAATCATTTTGTGCTTACTTGTTAAATTTTGAATTCATTTATTTGGCTTTAATATTGTTTTAGTATGTCTGTCACATTTTTCAAGGCTGTGATTTTAATAACTGCGATTATAGAGAAGTTTATATCGTGTGTTCAAAAAAAAACAAAACTCACTGGCAGCATGCCATGATTAAATTGAAGTTTGCCGTAACTTGAGATATACCCATTGATGCAAATGAACTACCAAGTCAGATAGAATTAAATTACATCTTGACATTGAATTATTTTCCTAAAAATATACAAAACAATTTTTATAGACCGTTACAATTATTACACTCGTTGTTGTGTTAAGACATGACTAGATTTTCTATCTTTCTTTCCAAGACCTACCCTAAATGTGTTGTTTTTGTACTTCCTTTTTACAATAAAGGAATTCACCCCCAAAATTTGAAATTGAGTTTTCAACAGATCTTCACGTTTTAGACTCCCCTGAACCCAAAAAACATATTTTTTCATTGGTCTGTGTGTCTGTCTGTGAATAGAATATCTCAAAAACGAAAAGAGGTATGGCGTTTTGTGTATTATCTAAATGCGACAGCAAGCTTTTGAAGAAAATTTCATAACCGGAAGTAGGTGTTTACTCTTGTGATTTTTCAGTTTTTTTTCGATTTTTTCAAAAACGGCTTTAACGATTTTTTTCAAACTTCTCATTTTTATTACATTTTTAATGTGTATTGATGTGAGCTAGGTGATTTTCCAGTTGAATACTTCTAAAATTGGTTTCTTTTGTTTTCTTTTCTATTTTTTCATTAACTCCTATTTTAAATAGAACACCCGGTATATTATTACATTTTTGAATTCAGCTTAAAATTATAGAGAAAATTTGTCTCTTCACCTAACGCTCTATTTCGTACCGTTTTTGTAGAATTTGTAATTTTTTAAAAATTTTGACAAATGCTTAAAAATTTAAAATCAAATTATTGCTAATTATAAGATCACTGTAAGAGGAAGTTGTGTGCGTGTATCACACCAGATTTTTTTTTGGAACACACATATATATAATCTATATTGCTATAGTTACTGAAATAACTGTTGTAATACATGGCAACTGAGGAAAATTGAGCATTTTTATTTGTTTCTAACCTCATGTGAATGGTATAGTCTACCTGTATGCAACTCGACAATCGAAAATTCTCGTGACTCGACGTATTGCCTTATGAAACACCCACTCGACGATACGCGTCTCGTGGTATTTCAGGCAATACGTCGAAATCGATTATTTTCGATCGTGAAGTTGTATAATACGTATATGATTATTTCAAGAACGACGGACGTTGTATATTAGCTTTCTAGAACGCGTCGAGCTACAATTTATAATAATTATTATTTAGTAGTTATTTGCCAGGTCTTTCAGTTCAGTTTGAGATAACTTTATAAATATTTAAAAGAAAGTGAATAAGGTAAGCTACAGTATAGATTATAACATTTAAAAACTACTACTAATTCAGTCTATTTGAAGGCAAAGAACTCGGAAAACACCAGAATGAAATTAAATTGAATTTTAATTAGAATTTTAGCTATAATATAAGTTTTATTTAATGTTGTTAATTTGATTTTGATATTCGTGAACGAGTTGACAGAAAAGTGAATATAAAACTGTGTATCTAAAAGTGGAGTTAGTTTTTAATAAACATATAGTAATAATTTTAGGATAGATTTAAATTTTTTGTAATTAACTGATAACTTTTGTAATATCACGGATATTCAGATTTATTTTGTTTATCGATCTCCAAAATTTAATAAGGCGTTTCAGTTGTTATTGCCATAGAAATATAGTCTGTGTTTTTTCTTTGGCAATCTAAACCAAATGAACATTAATCTTTTGAATGGCTATGTCCACGTTAGAATAAAATTCTGCTGGTGACGCGTTATTATCCTCTACGTTTGTTATTTAAAATTTTGGTTTCAACAAAGTTGTCAAGCATACTCTTTATCTATTAAAAATTTCTGGTCAGCCTAATGTACATCCAGTATTTAACCCATAACCGTGCGACAGCTAGTATGGCACATTTGTTACCAGCGTTGCAAAACCCAAACCCATTTAACAATGTTCAACCCTGTTATAAAACACTGGCTTAATAATGTGGTTCAATAAAACGTAGGCATGCACTAATTTCCTTCAAGCACGTGTTCAAGATGCCTGACCTTTGTCTTAACGTATATTATGTTGAAGCAACGATAACCGATATAAGTAAAGAAGCATGTGAAGCGAAGAAAAACTACACTTGGATGTGTATAAATATAAAAACAAAAATGCATATATCATTGTTCTTACAGATACACACATATCTTATCGGTTGTCCCTGCTCCATCATAAACGTATCTTTAGAAATATCTTCCACTAACTTAGAGAAGGGTATAAAAATAAACTGATTGTTTGTTGTGCTCCGCTACGATTATAGTTCAATCCAAATGTGATAAATACCTTTCTATAACTTACAGCCATTTGCTAAAACAACTTACGAAGGTTGTATGATGTATCCATCATTATGACCTAATTTATTATATTGCAATATAATTAACAAGCAAACAACTGGGTTTAATTTCTTTATTACCTATTATAAGACTATACATATTTCCATGGTATATAAAAACTACTTGTTGGAAGCATGCAACGTGCATTATGGCCTCACACTTAAACAAATAAAACAGCTTGCCTACCAATATACAATAGCTAACCATATAAATATTCCGGATTTTTTTAAAAAATAACCAGTGTGCAAGCAAAGAAATAGAAACACGATTGTCTCTAAAAAAACCAGAAGCGACTAGTTTGAGCCCGTTAACAAGCGTGAATAAGAAGAATGTTGGCGATTTTTTTTATAAATTAAGTCTGTTATGAAATAGTATATTACATACCGAGGTGGAAAGTGTTTCATTCCTGTCGAGAGATTAAGTAGTTAATCGAGACGCGTAACGTCGAGGTCAACTTTATCTCGAGACAGGAATGAAACTTTTCACCGTGGTATGTATACTATTTTATTCGCAACCACTTTATTCTAAACAATAATTGGAAAAATTATTATAATGCGATAGGACAGGTTGTGACGCGCATGAATGGATGATTGATTCATTTCCAACCTCTGTGACGGCAATCGCTTTTCCGGTTGGAAATATATGGTTGCGAATAAAAATATTAATTTCCACTATCATCTATATAAAACGTACATCTATGACAACCATGAAAGCCATATCTCGATAGACATTATCGACTAAGAAGAAAAATTGTAGACAAGGAAGAAACTATATCCGAAGATGTAAATGAGGTCTGTCAAGAAACTGATGATTCTCCGTACTTAAGTGAAGAGGAAGAAGAGTCAGATGTTTGTTCAGATCATAGGGATTTTAAAGAAAATAATTTGTAATTGTTAAGTTTTTCTCAGAGGCTAATGTTATGCAGGCATTATTATTGAGAAGAATACTGAGCATAATACGGTTAAGATTCTAAGAAAGCGTGCTATTTCTAACATTTCTTTTTCCTATAATTGACATCCAATATATTACTGAGAATGATATAAAATAGGATGTCACCAATGAAGTTTTGCGGAAAAAACGGGCTGGAAATGGATAGTTTTAACGTGATCTATATACCTAATAGTTTACGTTAAAGTTTTCTATAATTAATACATTTACATTTACGAATGCATTTCACATGTATTTTGAGCAGTGTCCCAAACACCCACTATGACCCAAATATGGCGTCCCATGGGATGTTTGGGTCACTTTACATAACTTCAGCGAACTTTTTTTGCAACAGCAAGGAATATTAATTACTAGTGTCAACATAAACATTAAGCTAATATATGGTACACTGCCACTGTAAAATTGTATTGTCTGCTTGTCACTTTTCTGTGCTGCTTTATATTCACACATTAAACTGAATACGGTTTTTCTCCTGTGTGCGTCTTCATATGCCTAACTAAGCTGCTTTTCTGTGCTGCTTTATATTCACAAATAGAACATAAATAAGGCTTATCTCCTGTATGCCTCTTTATATGATTAACTAATGTACTGTTGTGCGCTGCTTTATATTCACAAATGGAACAAGAATATGGTTTTTCTCCTGTGTGCGTTTTCGTATGCCTTACTAAGACGCTTTTCTGTGCTGATTTATATTCACAAATGGAACATGTATAGGGTTTTTCTCCTGTATGTGTTTTAATATGCTTAACTAAGTCGCCTTTCTGTGTTGCTTTGTATTCACAAATGAAACATATATAAGGTTTTTCTCCTGTATGTGTTTTCATATGTTCAACTAAGGCATTTTTCTGTGCTGCTTTATATTCACACATGGAACCTGAATATGGTTTTTCTCCTGTGTGCGTCTTCATATGCCTAACTAAACCGCCTTTCAGTGCTGCTTTATATTCACGAATGGAACATAAATAATGTTTATTTCCTGTATGATTTTTCATATGTTTAACTAAGACACTTTTCTGTGCTGCTTTATATTCACACATAGAACATAAATAAGGCTTATCTCCTGTATGCCTCTTTATATGATCAACTAATGTACCTTTGTGCGCTGCTTTATATTCACAAAGGGAACAAGAATATGGTTTTTCTCCAGTGTGCGTTTTCATATGCCTAACTAAGACGCTTTTCTGTGCTGATTTATATTCACAAATTGAACATATATAGGGTTTTTCTCCTGTATGTGTTTTCATATGCTTAACTAAAGCGCCTCTCTGTGCTGCTTTATATTCACAAATGGAACATAAATAAGGTTTATCTCCTGTATGTGTTTTCATATGTTTAACTAAGACACTTCTCTGTGCTGCTTTATATTCACAAATAGAACATAAATAAGGCTTATCTACTGTATGCCTCTTTATATGATTAACTAATGTACTTTTGTGTGCTGCTTTATATTCACAAATGGAACAAGAATATGGTTTTTCTCCTGTGTGCGTTTTCATATGCCTAACTAAGACGCTTTTCTGTGCTGATTTATATTCACAAATGGAACATATATAGGGTTTTTCTCCTGTATGTGTTTTAATATGCTTAACTAAGTTGCCTTTCTGTGTTGCTTTGTATTCACAAATGAAACATATATAAGGTTTTTCTCCTGTATGTGTTTTCATATGTTCAACTAAGGCATTTTTCTGTGCTGCTTTATATTCACAAATGGAACAGAAGTACAGTTTTTCTCGTGTGTGTGTCTTCATATGCCTAACTAAGTCCTTTTTCCTGGTTGCTCTAAATTCACAGACTCTGCAAACAACTTGTCGGTCTAAAAGGTTTTGATCTGCTGCACTTATAACTAGCAATTCGTCCTTTATCAAAACTTCCTCTTGTTTAATATTCAATACATTGTCAGTTGTGTTACTACACATTTCTTCGATGCTGGTCATGCCAGTAGGCAAGTTATCATCAACTAGTTCCGGCTTTACGTCCATTGTTGTAACAAAAGAGGAGAGTTCTGGTTTATTGAACGCAATTTCTGTAATCAAAACACAATATGGAATTCAGTTAGGTTATGTTCGTGAAAATATGAATAGCAAATGTCCTGTAATTGAATCTAATACTTCTACTTACAAGAGATATAACTTTGCAATGACTCGTTTAACGAGTTAACGCCTTTATAAATAGAACTGGCGAGCAAATAGAGACTGTGCGCGTGAATGTGCCTGTTAGAATAAATTATCTTCAAAATGGAGTAAGGAGTGGCATTATATTTTAAATGGTCGTTTGAACTAATCATATATGTAATACTACTATATTGCTAGCGGCTATGAGTTGGAGGTCCATTGTAAGTGAGATTGACAACCAATGTTGCCATCTAATTTTTTGGGGATCGGTAGTTTTTGGCGCTAAATTTGGGTAGATCTCAAAAATTTTTAGTAGAGATAATAAGATGTGTTTTGTAGTACTACCTACTTACATTTTTGAAATTGCCAAGTTTCAGTAAACCGGCATTTAAAAATTCACATATATAGGCCGTTTTTTATTTAAAGATCGTCGCATGTTCTTTGAAAGGAGTACGTGGCAACATGGCTAGGGTATTTCCACAACGAGGACTCAAAATTGAGGTTAGGTTGTTAAATGTAAATTGTAAACTGACATTTGGCCTGGCGGAAGTTTGAGCATTTGAATTATTTAAAATTAGATTTACGGTACGGATTTACTGGATGGTGTAATGTGTAATGCAGAGGGGTGTTACAGATTCTGTGGGATATCATGTTTTTTGGCGCAGGAGCCATAAAATTCCATTTTTCTCGAGTTATGCAACTGAGACTGACCGAGAAAACACGATTGATGTATAAATGTATAAATCTTTCCATCAATTCTCACAAATGGAAGAAAATAAGGTGCTTTGTTTAAAGTGGAGTGCGGCCAAATAATGAATTTATAACCAAATTCATGTTCAACACATTTTGCATTTTGCACATGTGGCAGTAGCGGTGACGTCTCGTCCAAGTATTCAAATTTTATGTTTGGGAAATCTTCTTTGCATCTTAAATACATTTTTAAGAATCTAATTCGTTTCGCCGCTATGTATGGCCTTTCGACAAGAATTTTTCTATTATTTTCCGTTTTATATTTATAGCCCATGGCTTTCAACATTTTATATAACAATGATCGGGACCCTTTATACTGCAAAGTGTCTCGTGTAAATGTTAACAATTTTGTTAGAGTGAAATATTGCCCACTTCGTTTATAATCATAAATTCTGCAACCTAATTCTTCCCGAAAGAAATGGTCATCAAAAAATGGAGATTTTTACGGCCACCATAAGTTTTGGAAGTTTGTACTTCCTGTCCGGCATTAAAAGAGTGTAATATACAGCGGACAGTACATACAGACAGCTACAAAAGTTAATTTTACCCAAAGAAATCACAGCAAAGATATTTAAAAGTTTCTCTTCTAGCTGTCGGCTACTTAAAGAAGGGACTAGGTTTTTCAGTTCGATTGAACATTGGAATAAGGCGGTTTTCAATTTCTTGTCGAGTAAATTCCTTCCGTTCAGAGGCATAATTCAAAAATTTGTAAATTCAACTTTATCTGAGTTGCGCTTGCGTTGTTTGACGGTTTGACGCATGAAATTAAGGTGACAGCTCACTTGCAGAATTGCCATTTGTAACTCACACAAGTAACTATAACTAGTGATATTTCCGTTGGCCAACATTAAGCAACAGGTGGTGGATCTTTAAAAAATGAACGACCTATATTTATATTTCACTTTTTAATTAAATAAATAAAATCAAGACCAAAAGCTCAATTGTTTTATTAAGAAATATGCAAAACTACACTAATTTACTTAAAACACTATTTACTACTAATTCATATATGCAAGTACAATAATATGTAATACATGAAAAATGTTTTAAACGTTTAAGTATAAAATTACAGTAGTTCCTATTCTATTCACTTTCGCTGCTACTATCTTTGTCGCCGCTTACAGTATACATTTGTTTAGCCATTTTTGTAAGAATATTCTTATCAACAGCAAAATCGCAACATTTGTCCTGCCCTGTATACCTTTTTGTGTGTTATAAACCAGTAATTGTTGTACTTGAAAGCCTATTTCTCGAACAAATTCTTCTTAAAAGTTCTCTAATATAAAAAAAAAATGGTAGAAAGCAGTTTTTTAAATATCATGATGTTAGTGTAGTTATGAATGCTGTGCTCTTATTTTATAAATTTCCCACATTGCATACTCACTCAAAAACTTTTTATGAGTACCACAATGTACAATATATTGTTACGTTTTTAACGTGGGGCTATTCAAAACCATACGACAAACATGGGTTCAGACATTTATTTACAACAATGAATTATTACGATTATTGCTTACAAGCACAGACGAGAATTATCAAGCAGATTACAAATTAATACAGGCACTAACGAACTATCGATACATTTATTTATTATTACATACGGATTAACACACTTATTTATTTATATCACTCTTAAACACTTACGATTATATATGGTTATTTATTTCTATTAGTTATATGTACACACGGGCTTTTATTTATGTGGGAGCTCTACATGGCTCTTACACGTTTTGCTGCCGAATTCGAACTGAACTGTCGATTCCTGCTGACGTGTATTTATATTTCAGGTAATTCCTTTCTAGACTAATCGCGAGTTCGCTCGACTCTTCTAGGAACCGCATGACGCATCCGCGTTTGTTGCCCTTGAGCGCGTCCCTAAAAGCGTGAGTGTCCGTTGCACCTGGCTGTAAGGGCGCTTCCCGAGCATTCGACCGCTGTGACTCATATTTCTGCAGCTGCTTCAAGAAGTTCTGGAACGCTCGCGTATTAATCGCCAAGGCTGCCGACTCATCCATCCCTCGGCCCTCAGGATCGTAACACTGCCCCCGCCTTAGGTCGTTCTGTCCCAGAACGAGTTGCGTCGGGTGCCTGTCACTCGCTCTTGTGGGGGTTTGATGGCGGTATTTACAGGCGGTGCCCTTCTTGCACACGGACTGGTTGAAGAAGTAGCAGTCCGCCGTAGGCCCCATGCTTCGTAACGGGCTGCAACAGCAGACCTCGATCTGCACGCCGGTTGTCTCTTGTACTGCCGATCGGTAGGCCATCAGGAATAGGTGCATGTACTGGCCCCAGTCACGCGGATGCTCGGAAACCCCCTTGGACAGATGCTTCCCCATGGTTCCGTTCATCCTTTCCACCATGCCGTCCGATTGAGTATGGAGGGCAGTGGTCCGGGTCTTGCGTATCCCCAGTATCCTACAGACGTTCTGGAACGGTCCAAACTCGAAATTCCGGCCCTGGTCGGAATGTAACTCCAGGGGGACTCCAAAACGGCTGAAGCGAACATCAGCGACAGTACCGGTCTCTTTCTTCGGAACGGCGTATGCTTCGGGCCATTTGGTGAAATGTCCCATGCACACCAAGATGCATTTATTTCCAGCTTCGGTACCGGGGTATGGTTCGGCGATGTCAATGGTTATCCCCTCGAACGGACCACCGACGTTGTACTGCCACATCGGAGCTCTACGTCTTCCAACCGGTCCGTTTCCTGTAGCGCATGCTTCGCACCTCCGGCACCACTCTCGGACGTCACCTTCGCAGCTTGCCCCGTAGAACCTTTCTTGGACCTCTTGCAACGTCTTCTTCAATCTGAAGTGCTCCCCAGAGGAGCCATCATGCAGGTGGCGCAGCACCTCGGCCACTCTACTCCTTGGAACCATCGATCGTGATCTCGTTGCCCTACTGTCCTCATCTTCCAAGATTCTGGTCAGGACGTTGTTGTCCAGCTGCAAGGAGTCCCATTGCGCCCAATAAGTCTTCATCGTTGCGTTGGTGGTGGAGACCTCCTGCCAGGTAGGTCGACGGCCATCTTGCTTCCCGGCTATAACCGGGCCTAAGTTGGGGTCGTTCTCCTGGCTGCTCTGCAACTCGTCTGGCTCCCACGAGTCGTCGACTACAGTGGTACGATTGGCGGGTACCGCACGACTCTCCAGTCTAGAACAGTGGCCGCAGTCCGCAGGGCCGGGCCCCCTGGATAACGCATCGGCGTTGCAGTGGGCTGTGAGAGGCCGATTATTTATTTCCAAGTCGTACTCTTGCAGGCGCTCGATCCACTTAGCCATCTGTCCTTCAGGGTTCTTGCACTGCAGTAGCCATCCCAGAGCAGTATGGTCGGTCCTCAGCAAGACTCTTCTGCCAAACTCGAATGATTTATGTTTTCCTACGTCAGTACGGCCGCTGGGATGATCTCCGCACTCGACGATGCCTTGGTACCGGGCCACCAAATCTTCTATCTTCTTTCGTTTTCGTTGGCTCATGCCCCCTCCCAGTATTGGGTTCCTCCTGACGGTTGCCAGTTTCCTGCTGACGTTCATCATCCTTACTGGGACCCCAAGCCCAGTCTTCACCAACGTCTTCCCTACCAGGATACCATGAGTGAGCTTCTTGCCACCATCAGGCTCGACCACGCGCACCACGTTGCCCCGGAGATCGCCATCCAGGTATGCATCCACGACCCTCTCGGTTCGTCCTTGCAGAGTAACATCTTCCGCCCATACCACTTGAGCCGCGATCTCTCCTCTTGGGTGCCGGGAAAGCTCCTCCCCACCCACGTGCAACTCGCCGCGTCTCAGGTCCAAAGCGCACTCACATTTATCCACAACATCCATTCCCAGGATGCAGTCGTCCGCAACGTCAGCATAATCGGGCTCAACCACGCGCACCACGTTGCTCCGGAGATCGCCATCCAGGTATGCATCCACCACCCTCTCGGTTCGTCCCTGCAGAATAACATCTTCCGCCCATACCACTTGTGCCGCGATCTCTCCTCCTGGGTGTCGAGAAAGCTCCTCCCCACCCACGTGCAACTCGCCACGTCTCAGGTCCAACAACAGAGACCGAACTCTTCCATTTATTTTCCCATCAAGATTTTGGACTACTTTCTCTTCTGCGGTTTCCAGCTCTTCCTGCCCGACCTTCAGCTCTTCTCCTGCTTTCTGCCCGGCTTCCAGCTGTTCCCTAAGATCCTCTTGTGCTTTTTCTGCCTTCTTTCGACCGGATCTCAATTTTTCCCTAAGCTCATCTTTGAGGTTTTCTTGAGTGGCTTTCAATTTTTCCTCAAGTTTTTCTGCCTTCTTTCGGCCGGCCTTCCATTCCTTAAGTTTTTGGACTGCTTTCTCTTGCTCGGCCTTCAGCCATTCCTTAAGTGCTTTCGCGGCTTCCTCTGCCTTATCTTGTCCAACTTTCAACTCTTTCTTAAGGTCTTTCAATTCTTCCTGGCCAACTTGGATCTCTTTCTTAAGTTCCTCCTGTGATTTTTCCGCCTTGTCCTGGCTAACTTGCATCAGTTGCAAAAGTTGGCTTAATTGGGCTTCCATTTTGCTGCTTTGAGATCGCGTCAAAGGCATCCACACTATACACTTAAATTTATTTATCTGACCGTCGTTTTATCGGCACTTGTTAACAGTTTATTTATTTAATGTTTGTTCAATAATTTTCTTAAAGCCCCCGGTACTAACCTTACACCGACATCACTGTTACGTTTTTAACGTTCGGGCTATTCAAAACCATACGACAAACATGGGTTCAGACATTTATTTACAACAATGAATTATTACGATTATTGTTTACAAGCACACACGAGAATTATCAAGCAGATTACAAATTAATACAGGCACTAACGAACTATCGATACATTTATTTATTATTACATACGGATTAACACACTTATTTATTTATATCACTCTTAAACACTAACGATTATATATGGTTATTTATTTCTATTAGTTATATGTACACACGGGCTTTTATTTATGTGGGAGCTCTACATGGCTCTTACGCGTTTTGCTGCCGAATTCGAACTGAACTGTCGATTCCTGCTGACGTGTATTTATATTTTAGGTAATTCCTTTCTAGACTAATCGCGAGTTCGCTCGACTCTTCTAGGAACCGCATGACGCATCCGCGTTTGTTGCCCTTGAGCGCGTCCCTAAAAGCGTGAGTGTCCGTTGCACCTGGCTGTAAGGGCGCTTCCCGAGCATTCGACCGCTGTGACTCATATTTCTGCAGCTGCTTCAAGAAGTTCTGGAACGCTCGCGTATTAATCGCCAAGGCTGCCGACTCATCCATCCCTCGGCCCTCAGGATCGTAACAATATGTAAGCATTTTTGTTGGACATACAAAACAGTACATTTAAAGAAATAGTTATTAGTTAACCACATTATTGAGAAATCCATTAGACTATAAAATATAGGTAACAACAAAATCATTTATCAATTAATTTAATGTGTTTAAGTAAATATTATCTCGTGAACTGAAGCTTACAAATTTACAAATATAAAATACCATGTCAGCGTTTAGCACAGAACTGTAGAATCCAAGCACGTGCATGTACAATAATAATACTCGTAAATTTAAGATGTCATTCATCGAATTTACGTGGCGTCACGTGCTGGTCATTACAGATTAATTTATGAACTTTTTGTAAATTCCTGTAAAATATAAATATTTCTGAATATTGTATACAAATAAAGAGTTGCTAAGGTTTTTTTCGGTTTAAATAATATCCAAGAAAATTTTACTTACTATTATACGGTAGAAATAAGTGTCGTTTCAGTAGATTTTAAATGAAATCGGCAGATCTACCGAAACATCGGTAGGATTGGCAAAATTTCAGACAACGAATTCTTCTACACACTTGGTGAGCTGTGCGCAAACGTCCTCCAGCGAGGTGGGGTAGCGAACCTCACGGTCAAGTTTAAAATTTGCTTCTAAAGGCGGCTTTATATTTGTATAGTAGCTAAAGCAAATTATTAAACAAAGTAGCTAAAGTTTAGTAGTTTAGTTAAGCGAGCACGTTTACACACATCCTATAACATAAAATCGGTGGTATTTTCCCTACTTTCTTTCTTTGTATGTTTGTTCGCTATCTCCTCCGAAGATACTGGACCGATTAAGTTGTATGATGGCTTAAAAGTTTTCTAATTTTGAGATTTAGATCGTAGGCCAAAAAAAGTACGAAAACGTTTTAATTTAATTAAATCCTTAAGTAGCGGTGAAGCCGTGGCCTGTTAGCTGGAGTGAATCACTATATATTATTATAGTAGCGCCTTATTAGACGGCGCATGCATGGTTTAGTGGTAGAGTGCTCGTCTGCCACGCGAGCGGCCCGGGTTCGATTCCAATCCGATGCAATTTTTTTAAAAATTTATATTAATGAATCTCTCTTAAATTAGCGAACCGAAGCGTAGCTTGGGTGATTCACTAGTTTTAGTATAATTGTTTAGTTGACGTTGAAGAGGCCGTGATAAATGACCACACAATTCTACACGTGAACGCAGCTGTGGAGTTCGAATTTTAAGCATGTGCACGAGACGCGTAGTACTCAGAGTGAGACTATGTCGGCGCCGTAATGTTTTCGTCCATTCCCAAGACCTATTGCAATATAGCACTTTAAATATATGGGGTGCGCCAACAATAAATGTATGGAACATTGGAACTAATAAATTACCATTTCTACCAACGCAAGACCAACATTATACAACACCTTCTGGGCAACAATAATAGTAGTTTATTATACAAGACTATAAAGTTAAATTTTATCCACGAGTGAATCGTTTAACGTCGAAACGAAAGTCGAGACGTTAATGGTTCAAGAGTTTTTTTTTATAGCAAGAACTTTAACAATTTCATAAATGAGTTTTAGTCTCTTGGAAATATTCAATTTCGTTTTAGCGAACTTGAACTCGTTAAAATAGTTCTTATCTCCTTAAAATTCAACGACTAAAGGTATTTAGCTTTTCTTTCAACCACGTATAATTTAAACGAATTTTGCCTTTAATCAATCACCTTAGAATATATGTCGTACGGGTGAATATCCGTGTTGGGAAAATGGTTTTTAGTCTCTTCAAAATATTAACTTTCGTTTTAGGACCTTGAATTTGTTAAAATGATTCTTGTCTCGTTAAAATTTTATGACTAAAAGCGATTAATGTCATTACTGAAACTTTACCTCTCTACTGCATCTCGCTTAGCTCTCCTGTCCCGTGGATTACCAGTGGTTAACCATTTCAGATACTTGTTTCTTTTCGTGTCTATTTTATTCTGTATTTCTTCGCTCCACCAATAAGTTTCCATACTTTTTTAAATGCCTTTTCTTCAATAGATGGATAGTTTGCTTCCCCTATGTTGTAATTTGCTCTGTATCATGAATTTGAACCACATGTTTTCTTTCAGTAAAACTGATCGCTTTCACACTGAGCTCCTCTATATACTCTCACATTCTGTGTTTTAATATTCGATACTTTGCTTTATATTATGTACTCGAGGATAGACTTAAGGTGTCTAGTTGGTTGAATCCAAGTATAAGTATTTGTTTATGTCTTTGGGTTAATAGTAGCCGATTGTAGTTTTAAGGTCTAGTTGTTCATAAGTATGTACATGCCTCTCTCCGTTGTTATTGATTCGTTGGTTGGAGCATACGCTGCTATAATTACTACACTGTGGCCAAGCAAATCAACTTTAAGTTGCATTAACGTCTCATTTGTCGCATCCCAAGTACTAATAATTTTTACTTCGACAAGAAGTGTACGAAGTATTGAAGTTCCCTCATATCGAAAACCACTCTGAGTCAAATATCTCTAAAATTCGTGTCAACCAACTAATGAACCCACTATACCAAATCTCCGTCTCGGCTGTGCGGATCTTTTGATGAAGATCCCAGCCGACTAGATTCCTCCCTCGCCTAAACGTGCTGTGCGGTGTACGTATGTTAGTATGTATACACGATTCCGGTTGTCAGGAACCTTGCTGAAGTCTTGGATCGTTTTCATACGATAGGTCCACCGAAAATAAAGGCAACATCAAGCGTTCAGATATGGTCGAAGGCAAAAAATTTTTTTTATTAATAACTGGTTCATAACATTTCATTGTATTAGCGAAACGGAGTGATGCTGAGTGTCGAAGTATTCTTGGAAAGCACCGAACGGCGCTTTTCTTGGGTGGGGGTACCTTATATTTTTTAATTTCTTTTGTTTGCCATGTTCTTCATTTCCCATAACATTTTTTTAGTTTTTGCTAGAGTTCCTATATATATGTAAAAAATTTCTAATTGGTCAAATACTTCTTTATATTTATTGTTTAATCTTTGAACGTTCATAGTTCTTTTCCGAAGAGTTTGCCGACTTTTAGTTTTCCGTCCTGCAGCCGAGGCTTTCGGATATTTTTATATGCAACAGAGAGCTAGTTCGACCTCAACTCCTAATCTGGAGGAACTAGATTTTAAGGTGCCCGTGACTCTCCTAAATTCATTTTTAAGGCGCAGAAATGGATTTGCTGTGGTGAAGGTATATATTCTATTTAGGTAATGTGTCTTAGGATTTGTAATACGAATCTATCGATCTCGGTACGCATTCCTGAGATCAACCTCAGCTCTAGATTCCTCCATAGACGCAAAATGTAAGTTTGTTTGAGTCGCTGACTGTACCGTCTGCCCAGCTGATTAGCACATATTTTACGGTAGCAGGTAAATTCTGGCCAGACATTGTGACGTGTGATGTGTATCTTAGCTTAAATAATTACATTTTCTTTATACGACTTTTGCCTTTAATCATCTTAGAATTAAAGCACGGGTTGACAAACTGGTTTTTACTATCGTCCAGTTATTATTATTATTATTATACGTACATTTCATCACTAAAAGTGATATCCTTATTCTTCAACGACGTATAACTTAACTTAAACTGTTAAGTTTCTTTTAAACGATATTTGCCCCACCCTAGAAGATATGTCATTAAAAAGTATTACCGGGTAGGTGACAAAGACTTTAGTCTCGTCGAAGTATTCAATTTCGCTTTAGCGACCATGAATCCGTTAAAATTATTCTTACTTTCAACCATAACATTTACTTTAACCAATTTTTGTATTTAATTATTTTAGAAAAAAACATATAGAATGAATTACCGGGTTGGTAAATGAGTTTATAGAGTCGTCGGAATATTCAATTTCGTTTAGCAACCTTGAATCCGTTAAAATTATTCTTATCTCCTAACAATTTCATTATTAAAAGTAATTGGCTTCTCTTTCAACGACATATAATTTAGTTTAAACGATTAAGTTTTCTTTAAACGATTTTTCCTTTAATCACCTTAGATCAGATGTCATTGGAATAAATATCCGGGTTCGTAAAATAGTTTTTAGTGTCATGGAAATATTGAATTTCGTTTGAGCGAAATTGAATCCGTTTAAATGGTACTCATCTCGTTAAAATCTTATAACTGAAGGTGAATAACGTTTTGCTCAACTACATATAGTTTATTTTAAACGATCAAATTTCCTCGACAATTATTGTTATCTTCATTCACCTTAGAACATATGCCAGTAGAATGATTTACCGGATTGGTAAAAGCGTTTTTACTCTCTTAGAAATATTAAATTTCATTTGAGCGAACTTGAATCCGCTAAAATGATTCTCAGCTCGTTAAAATTTCATGACTAAAAGTGAGTAACTTTTCTTTCAACGACGTATAATTTAACTTAAACAATTACATTTTCTTTAAACGATTTTTGCCCTTAGGAGCCATAAAAGGTGTGGTTGAATGAATAACCGAGTTGATAAAAGGACATCTAGTTGCGTCGAAGTATTCAATTTCGTTTTATCCATCTTCTACCTGCTAAAATTATTTTTATTTCTTTAAAATTTAAGGACTAAAAGTGATTTATCTTTCACTGAAGTATAATTTAGCTTAAACGATTAAGTTTCCTTTAAATGATTTTTCCCTTAAATTACATTATAAAGGATGTCATTAGAATAAATTACCGGGTGGGTAAAAGAGGTTTTTGTTTCTTCGAAGTATTCAATTTCTTTTTAACGACCTTGAATCCGTTACAATGATTCTCAAATTGTTAACATTTATTGATAAAAACTGATTAACGTGGTTGAAGTACTCCATATAATTGAGTTTAAATTTTCTTTAAAACGGTTTCTGTCTTTAATCCTTTTAGAAAAGATGACATTAGAATGACGGACAGGGTTGATAATAGGGTTTGTAACAGTGTGGACCATTTCAATTTCGTTTTAGCTATCTTTAAAACGATTCCTAATTCATTAATATGTAATAGCTAAAAACGATTAACTTCTCTTTCAACTATGTATAATTAAGTTTAAACTATTACATTTCCTGTAATTGGTTTTTGCTTTTAATTTCCTTGGAAAGGATTTCATTAGAAAGACTTCAAAGCAGATATAACGCGTTTAATTTTATTTCAAGGAAAGATACATTTAATTACTTTAACAAACGAAGCAACAAATGTATCAGCAATGACGAATGCCTGTCCACCCATTGAGTTGATTTGAATAATAGTTGGTTATCCATACTTAAAGATGCAATCAAGTAATCAACTGTCAGTGTCATGCTGTTAATTGGGGACGTTAACCTCACTCTGCTAGATCTGCAATAGATTAGAAAATATTGGATTGAAAATGCTAAAAAAAGTGACACGTTTCCTTTGTAGAAATGTTTGACCGTTTATTTGAAAAATTAACTATTTAAGAAGTTTTGTTAAAAATATATAAAAACCCAATTATAATGATAAGAGGCAAAATGTACACTTTAGCAATCAAAACTGGATTTATAAGAGTTTAGAAAGACGACGTTTAATAAAAAAAGCTGTTTAAATTGGACTCATCTATTGTAATTTCTGTATTATATTTACACTGTCAATCGTAAAATCCGCTGTAGTAACGATCGAACTTTAGTTTAAGGAGGCTTAAATTCCTATAACCGATATAAATACGTGCATTAAAAACAGTAACAGTCGCTTTAATGGGATTAATAGTTATTTAACCAACAAGTGTGTTAATGAAGGCGATTAATAATCGCCCATTAACAAACGAGTTGATTACAACATTTTTTCGTTGACCGCAAAATCTTTTTTTGTGGCGAAAAATTTGATTATACAACTAACCTCCATGCAAAATATCAAAACGTCAAAATCACAAAAACAGTTAATTAAAAAGAGTGTATTAATCAAAAACGGTGTATTAATAGGTATATTAATCCATCCTTTTTAAAAAAACAGTTAAATATTGAAAAAGAGTGTATTAATCAAAAACAGTGTATTAATGACGTCTATTAATTCATCCTTTTTTAGGAAAAATAATTCATTAATATTGAAATTAACAAGCGGTCAACGAAAAATAGTATATTAAAGTACGAGTGGATAACAAGGTCTTTAAAACACGCGCGAGTTTTCGAGCACGATGGCGTAGGCGGAGTGCTCGAAATAGAGCACGTGTTTTAAGGACCAGTTATCCACGAATACTTTACGCTAATTTTTTTTATTATACCTCCTATACTGGAAATAAATTACGCACTAAAAACTTAGAAATAATTTTTGTCGTGATAAATCGAGAGGGCATAATAATATTGCTACTATAGTTACGAGAATTGTTTACGTTTTTGTCGCGTCCATGTCCGTTGTTGCATTCAGTTGTTTCCTTGACAACCTTTAAAGCTCGGCGAGCTTTAATCGCCTGCTTTCGCACGCTCAGGCGTGCTTTAAACGGCGATTCTGATGCAGGTATAATAAAATAGTATATTAAAGTATGAGTGGATAACAAGCTCTTTAAAACACGCGCAAGTTTTCGAGCACGACGGCGTAGCCGGAGTGCTCGAAATAGAGCAAGTGTTTTAAAGACCAGTTATCCACGAATACTTTACGCTATTTTTTATTATACCTCCAATACTGGAAATAAATTACGCACTAAAAACTTAGAAATAATTTTTGTCGTGATAAATCGAGAGGGCATAATAATATTGCTACTATAGTTACGAGAATTATTTACGTTTTTGTCGCGTCTATGTCCGTTGTTGTATTCAGTCGTTTCCTTGACAACCTTTAAAGCTCGGCGAGCTTTAATCGCCTGTATTCGCACGCTCAGGCGTGCTTTAAAAGGCGATTCTGATGCAGGTATAATAAAAAAAATATTGTAGACTAAGTAGTAGTCGCTGAAACAAATTTGATCGCTTCAACTAGATGTAAACGTTAAATATTAACGAGATGAATAATCAGGTAAATGAGATTAAACGGCGTTAAAGCGAAATTGAATGTTAAAACAAGATTAAAAGATTTTTTTCAACTTTAATGCAATTCTTTTTTAAACGTGATTTGATGCAAAAATCGTTTAAAGGATGCCCCCTAAACACATAAACCAAACGTAGTCGTTTAAATTAGATTCTAAGTCGTCATAGCAAGATAAAATGCTAAGGTTATTGTCTTCCTGATCACTAGTATCTATTAATTAAAATATTTTGTAAATTCTAGCAGTAATTAATGTTTAAATCACCTAGTGCGCACTTATTAGCTAACCACTGTCTCCCTTGCGACGGAATAATTTCATTTTCCAGAGTATTAAACACAACCTTGTCACTTGAAAGCGCTACCCACACGCTTCCTCCTATAAATATAGCAATCGATAGCTAAAAATACTTATTTGCGTAGCACAATATACGCAATTTTTCAAAATTTTGAATATAAAAAAGTCTTTAATGGATTATATTCTTGTTTTTGGGTTTCCAGCTTTTAGCTTTACTATAAGCATTTCAACTGGTAAATAATTTAACATTTAAAAAAATTAACCAATATCGTAGTGTTTCCTGTATCAAGGTAATCTTGTTCTTCAAAATCTTTGAAGATCACTATATGTGAAGCATCACCTCTCCAGCTTCTTATTGATCTTTCTCACTTTCTTTCTTCTAGAAGTTTTCAGTCTACTACTCTTCCAAACCAAGATGTAATTGAACGTTGTAGTCGTTATATTTCGATTCAATTCAAATTATTTGTTGGTTATTTTTCCATTGCATCTTCTAAAGCCCTAAACCTTAATTTTGAACATAATTTCCTAGTAAAATAGTTTTTACTTTTAACTTCTATAATATTTGCTTCGATAATTGACTGTCTTAAGCAATTTTTCTCTGGGATTTCAACACAAAAAAAAGCCAGTATTGCCACAATTTATCTTGCTGGCACAAATTTCTGCTCGGCCGATTGAGATATTTATTATTTACGTTTTCATATGGCATTCATAAATTACAACCCTGTAAATTGAAATTTCTCCGACAGGGTAGGAGGAATAAACGAACGAAAGCCGAGTTTAATTAGAGCGTAGAATTAATGCTGTATAAACACAGTTGAATCGGCGGTGACTGTTATTTTACAATTATAAAATATTATTATTACTGACTTTTCTTACTGCTCGAAAAACGCATTTTTGACGTTTCTAATCTTTTTAACGTAAAATCAAGTACCGTATCTTACGAAATCTTATATCGTATATCAGGCACCTCTCCCTTTTGGATGTAATTATTCATCAAAAGCTGGCGATATTTCTGGGCCGGGAAAGGTAATTAATTAAATAGGTTAAACGATATTTGGAGCGGAAGATTAATTATGCATGCCCTAACGAACAATGCCGTCATTTTCTGAACATAAGTTTTAACCAAACACAAAACAAGTTGTAAAATCCCTTTACGTTGTAGAGGATCTTAGCGTCGGAGGTTTGTAAATAAACTCTACAAACAGGAACTCAAATTATTTGCGACAATGGCGGAAACAATGCTGTTTAATAACAGCTTAAGTGCGCTCTTTACTGGCGTAGTCGAGAAGAGGAACGTAATAAGACACATTTTTATTATTATAAATTCGTTTTTCAACTTTTTGTGCTTTGATTTCATTTCTTACTTTCATTCGCAAATGCAAGTGCTTTTCACCAAATATTTTTTTATTGCTTCAAGAACCAATTCAGTTTAACAGGCAATTTATTGATTAACTGTCAACCTTTCGACATATCAATTTACTCGATTCTTCACCGACTTTATCTAAACGACAATGTTCAGCTGCATCTGATGGGCATTCAGTTTTAATTGATTTTTAAGAACGGAGTGGGATCTGAGCTTTTACTTGAAAACCGAACGTCAACAAATGTGGAGCAGGCATTTTTGTATTTTTTGTATCCCATCTATCAGATTGTACAGATTGATGCAATAAAAGTTGTATGGAAATCTTTATATAAATTAATTAATTTTAGAAATTAATAGTACCACACCATGATGCAAAAAATGCAACCGATGTAGTTCAACAAAACTGCCTGTACGAATATTTTAAAGACACTGTTTCCTTTTTAGACAAGACAGACAAGCCATGCGGGCCCGGAGAGCGAGGAGACCATCGTGCAGGTGATGGACAATGGAGGGCCGCAGCTGCCACGCGTTCAGGACTTTGAGGAAACCAAGCAGCCTGTTTCCGGCGTGGTTGTGCCCATTAAAGAGATAGAGCTGAAAATCTTCAACAGGCACCCTGAAGTTTCCAAAAGTCAAATGAAAGGTAGGCTTGGCGAAAAATAGGCGGACAGAGATTGGACGTGACCTTTTGCATAATTTCGAGAAGCGTTTCGACTGTTCGACAAGGACGGCGATGGTAGCATCACCAAAGAGGAGCTGGGCAGGTTCATGAGGTCCCTTGGGCAGTTCGCGAGAACGGAAGAACTACAGCAGATGCTGCAGGAGGTTGACGTTGATGGTGAGTGCTATAGAATAAGTGCAATCCAATTTTGCTATTAGTTAGTTGACTTTTGTCTGAAACTGTTTTGCATGAATGCAGACAAATTATTTTTTACTTTCTGTGACTAGAGATGTTACATTTTATGTGACACTGGTTTGAACGATTGACCAAAACCATTTCATTTTCTAATTTGTCTTTTCTTTATCATCAATGGAGTTGGAATTCATTGCTTGAAGCTGCTTTGGGTGAATCGACAAAATAATTTAGTGTTTCAATTGTTTGATCGCGATCGTTACTGTTGTAGCTTCTTACTGGATGTTGTGTTGAATAACTGGCCAAAACAATTTAATTTTCCAATTTATCCCTTCTTTATCATTGATTGAGTTGTAATTATTTGCATGAATGGACAAAATAATTTACTGTTCGAATTATTTTTTCTTGATCAACATTTTTAGTTGTAGCTTCTTTCTTGTCTTTGTCTGCTTTTATCATCGTTCAATTTCTAAATCGTTGCTTGAAGCTGTTTTGAATGAATGGACAAAATAATTATCTGTCCTAAGTTTTATCTCTTTGTCATCAACCTTAAGCATCTTATTTAAAATAGTTTCGAATAACTAGCCAAAACATATTCGTTTTTCAATTTCATCTATCGAGTTGTAACTCTTTACTTGAAGCTGTTGTGAATAAATGGACAAAACAATTTCTTGTCCCAATTTTTGTTTCTTGGTGATCATTCTTTAGAGTTGTAGCTTCGACCTTAGAACTGTTTTGAATAACTAGCCAAACAACATTCATTTTTTCAACTTTTACCTTCCTTATCATCGATCGAATTGTAACTCTGTGCTCGAAGCCGCTTTAAATGAATGGACAACATAATTCTCTGTCTTAATTTGTGTCGCTCCTTTTTTGTCTCGCCATCATCTTTAGAGTTGTAGCTACTTACTTGAAGTTGTTTTTATTGACTGGCCAAAATACCTACATATTCCAATTTGTCAACTTTTATCATCGATCGAGTTGTAATTCTTTGCTTTAAGTTAATTTGAATTAAAGGACAAAACCATTTTTTGTCCTTATTTTTGTTCCTTTGTGATCATTATTACAGTTCTAGCTTCTAACCTAGAGCTGTTTTGAACGGCTAGCCAAATCACATTCATTTAGAAAAAATCTCTTCCTTATGATGAATCGAAACGTAACTCAGTGCTTGACGCTGCTTTAAATCAATGGACAACATAATTCCCTGTCTTAATTTGTGTCTCTCCCTTGTTTTCTCGTCATCACCTTTAGAGTTGTAGCTACTTATTTGAAATTGCTTCGAATGACTGGCGAAAACACATACATATGCCAATTTTGCTCCTTTTATCATCGATCGGGTTGTAACTCTTTGCTTGAAGCTGTTGTGAATAAACGCACAGAAATATTTCTTGTCCTAAGCTTTCTTTCTTGGTGACCATTATTAGAGTTGTAGCTTCAAACTTGGAACTGTGTTGAATGACTAACCAAATCAGATTAATTTTTTTTTTAATTTTCTCTTCTTTATGATCAATCGAAATGTACCTCTCTGCTTGAAGCTGCTTTAAATGAATGGGCAACATAATTTTCTGTATTAATTTGTGTCTCTCTTTTTTTGTCTCGTCATCATCTTTAGAGTTGTAGCTACTTATCTGAAGTTGTTTTTAATGACTTTCCAGAACACCTACATATTCCAATTTGCCTCCTTTTATCATCGATAGAGTTGTAGCTCTTTGCTTGAAGTTGCTTTAAATTAATGTACAAAACAATTTCCTGTCCCAATTTTTGTTTCTTGGTGATCATTCTTAGAGTTGTAGCTTCTACCTTGGAACTGTTTTGAATGACTAGGAAACCTACATTCATTTTTTCAATTTTTCTCTTCTTTATCATCGATCGAATTGTAACTCTATGCTTGAAACCGCTTTAAATGAATGGACAACATAATTCTCTGTCTTAATTTGTGTCGCTCCCTTTTTGTCTCGTCATCACCCTTAGAGTTGTAGCTACTTGAAATTGCTTTGAATGACTGGTCAAAAACTTACATATTCCAATTTGTCTCCTTTTATCATCGTTCGAGTAATAGACTTTTGCTTGAAGCTGCTGTGAATGAACGGACAAAACAATTTCCTGTCCCAATTTTTACTTCTTTGTGATCATCATTAGAGTTGTAGCTTCTAACTTGGAGCTGTATAAATGACTAGCCAAAACACATTCAATTTTTTCAATTTGTCTCTTCTTTATCATCGATCGAATTGTAACTCTGTTGTTGAAGCTGCTTTAAATGGATGGACAACATAATTCCCTGTCTTAATTTGTATCTCTCTTTTTTGTCTCATCCTTCGAGGTGTAGCTACTTATTTGAAATTGCTTTGAATTATTATTGGCGAAAATACCTACATATGCCAATTTGTCTCCTTTTATCATCGATCGAGTGTAACTCTTTGCTTGAAGCTGCTGTGAATAAATGGACAAAACCATTTCCTGTTCCAATGTTTGTTTCTTTGTAATCATCCATAGAGTTGTAGCTTCTAACTTAAAGCTGTTCTGAATGACTGGCCAAAACACAAAATCTTTTTCAATTTTTATCTTCTTTCATATCGGCCGAATTGTATCTCTGTGCCTGAAGCTACTTTGAGTGAATGTTCAGAATAACTTCGTATTCCTATATCTGTCTCTTTATTAGCATTGTTGGAGTTGTAATTATTTATTTGAAGTTATTTTGAATGACTGGCCAAAACACTTTCATTTTACAATTTGTTTCTTCTTTAGTATTCTCGGATTTCTCACTCTACATAAAGCTGCTTTGAAAGAGCGGATAAAACACTCTTATTGGTCATCCTTTTCTTGTACTTGAAGGTTATATTTTCTAAAATTTAGCTTAGATATGCTTATATGGTAGCTTCGTTGAGGGACATCTAAATGTGTGTTTTAAATATCACACATTTGTTTAAATCTAGTTTCTAGTTTAACTTTGTTAGATTGACTTCAATTACAGAATTATATAAACTGTCATTTTCTAAATATAAACAAGCGGTGAAGCATTACAAATGTAGATGCGCGAAAACGTTTGTAAAAGTGCATTATTGCCGGCTAGGTTGGAATTGCCTTTAGGGGTTGTTAGTTAATTTTGTAAAGTTTAGTCTAAGCTTCAGCCAAGGTTTGCAATCTCGACTGGAGTAACAGGTGTCCCTTCATTTACTTATAGAATTAACTTCTCAGTTGTACTTGGGAAAAACAATAATCCCTCTCAAAGAGACCCGTAATGTATGTTACTTTACCACAAAGTAAATGTTTTGAGAAATTACTGGAACGAGCAAATGTTTAGATGTTTCTCCATGAAACTCTTTGTTATTTATGGCTCTTGCAACTAATTCAATATTATTTCGCTTCGCATTTTAGCTATTTTGTTTAACGCCGCACTGTAAATAAAAAAACTCGTCTTAGCTAAAGATGTCATTTCTCTTATGAATATTTGATTGATATTAAATATTAAACTACAGTCAACAATTTAAAACTGTATTCATCGTCGTTTATGTCGTATTGTTTACATTTCAGCATCATTTAAACCACCTAACGCTTTACACGCAGAGCATTATAACAACTTAGTTTATACAACAAAGGCTTTTGTTCGGTTGAGTATTAAATAAAGCTTGTTGGTCCAAAGCAGCTTCAAACTTTGCCGAGGTTTGTCGATCCGTGCCTCAACATCCCATTCTAACTTCACAAACGTAATGAAAAAGGTCTGATGTAAAATTGCCAATTAAAAACTACGTTTGTTAGTTCAAACAACATGGCATATCATTCGTCTTTAAGCTTTCCAACTTTTAGATCTTACAACTTCTTCATCAGCCACATTTTCTATTAATTCGGGTCGTTTATGAGAAACCTGACATCATCTTTCTGTAGGTGATGGAAACGTAAGCTTCGAGGAGTTCGTTGACATCGCCTGGTCAGCAGGGGCGGGGTCCGACCGCGACCCTATCCTCTCCAGAGAGCAGGAGGAGAAGGAGCTGAGGGATGCTTTCAGAGTGTTTGACAAGCACAACAGGGGTTACATCACGGCTTCCGACCTGCGGGCTGTCTTACAATGCCTCGGAGAGGACTTGTCAGAGGAAGAAAGTAAGCTAACCGAAATAGGGTCTGCTCGATTTGTTTTAAACTTATATTTCTGCAGTTGCAGATATGATCAAAGAAGTGGATGTTGATGGCGACGGCCGCATTGACTTTTATGGTAAGTAATTTACACATTGCTTGTTCTTATCCTAATTTTAAAATAAATTTATATCTGAGCAAGGTACTCTAATTAATTCACTCTGAAAACATATTTAGAGAAAACTGGAATAAAAGGTCGGAGCATTAAATCTCAGTTTTCTATTCTTAGTTGAATGTCATTCAATCGAAATTCTTTGCACGGATTCTTAAATTTTATAAGACATTGTTCGTCGCTACGGGGTCGATCTGAGCTGTAATAAATGTCAGGGTTTCTCTTATCAGCGTACTTTGATTGACGTTATCGTTGTTTCTGCTTTTGCAATATGTCACTTCAGTCGACATTTACTAGATTGTAGAATTGGGATTTATGTGGTTTAGTGCTTTAAAAGGAATTTCCAGAGAATTTGTTGTTAATTTTCAACTTCCTGTTCAGACATCTGATGTACTGTAATGCTTCCAGTTTGTCATCAATGATATTAACACTTATGTTAAGATGTTCTATGAAGGAGATTAAACATCGTTTCAACATGATTTCCACCAGTTTAACGAAATAAAAGACATTTAAACGATATTGATCATTAACATTAAAGTAAATTATAAATATTTTGTTTAGATTAACAGTAACGCAACAAAAATCATGCAAACAGCATTAAAACAGGATCAAAAGATTGTCACAAATGTGATGTGCGATTACTTGTAATGGTTACATTTTCCCTGCACATAGATGTTTAGCCTTTCATCAAGTTATTCCGGCTAGTAGGTCAGTCGAGGTGTAGGGTCGGTTCGTTCGACGATGAGTTCAGGTTAGATAAAGCTCAAAAGATGATTGCTTTGGCAAATGTACTTTTGGTAATATGTGTGCTCTCTGTGCTAACTGCTGTACAATTCTTAACAGAACATAGGAGAAATGCAGTAAAATAGACACGAAATATGACAAAACATCGATTGAATACTACAAATATTAAACAATGTTACATATGTGTAAACCATCTTGAAAACGTACCGTTGTAGGCGCCGCTATAATACAAGCTAACTTTATTAGCTATCCCAACCAATGTCGGAGTAATTTTCCCACAAGGGCTAATAATTTAAGGAATAGTGACCCTAAAGGGGCCAATGTACGTACAACACACCAGTTGTTTACCTTAGCAGTTGGCAGAGTATCGTCGCAAGGTCCAAGAGGGACATTGGCGTAACTAGCGGGGGGGCCAGGGGGGCCAGGCCCTCCCCCAGAGTGCCGCCTGGCCCACCCCAGAAAAATAGAAGCTAAATAAATGTAAAAATCTGCTTTTATTATTAACCCATTTAAACTAAGGGGTTGGTTATCGACCCCCACATGTTCTTACATTTGTGGTTTTATTACCTTTTTGGCTTAAAAACATTATAGTATAAATACCATTTGTTGGACGGATGGCTCGAATCCGACATAATAATAATTTTCATTGCTTGCTTGCTTGACGCCACTTTGAGAGCGAACCCGTGGGTCGAATTGGCTGATTTTGGTGCCAATCGACTCAGAGTGACGCAAGTAAGCCAGTAGTAGGGTTTTCAAATATTTATAAGTGACTTTTTTATGTGGATTGTTTTGTTAATAGCTAACCTCAAAATTAACTCGACACACAAAATGGATCACTCGTGTACAAATTGCATTAAATGAATTATTTCGCGCCCAATTTGGGTGCAGAACGCTAGTGAATAATAATATGCAAGAGAAAACATTATTAGTTAGACAATAATTACTTTGAAAAGACTGTTTTCGTCTGAATATTTTTTTTTCGTTAATTGTGCACCATTTTTGTTATTTTCTCTTAAGTTTTCTATAAATAAAGAACCAATTTATGTGCACAGAAAAATATAATTGCAATTATTTCATATGCGGGTAAGTAAATGAGCTGATAACTTGAGTGCATCGCTAACTACTCCCTGGGAACATACAGCTAGCTACCTATTATAGGCTCATCCAGTCCAAATTTACGGTGACTTGCTATTTGAAGGTTTGCTTTGCCTAACGAGTTGAGTTTATAGCTTTGAAGAGTACGATCCAGAATTTTATGTTTAATAGTGTTCTATGTAAGCAAAGTAAATTTTGTGGTGTTTGAATTTCCACAGTTGCTAGCCCAAGACAGAACAAGGAGAAATCACAATAACAATTAAGAGGATATTGATATTTTCAAGAAAGTATTTGCTTCGACGATACTAAAAAAACTAAAAATTGTGGCTCAAAAACGTGTAAATGGAAACCAAGTAATGTTTCCCAAAAAAATCTGGAATAATATTTTTACCGCCAACTTCATTTAGTTGCAAGAAGTAATCTATACATTTTTTATGTTGTTTATGAATCGAGAAATAATTTATTAATATGCTACTCAGACAAATAGTATTACGAGGGTAGCACCCATAATTTCTGCAAAGCAACAGATCAAGTGCACCATGGAAATCAAACTTGACATAAAACCAGTGTTTGTTGTTTTCTAGTTTAGCAGTCCAAATTTAGTTTTGATCATTGCAACAGTTATCACATAGTTAATTTTGAAATAAGTGTTGTGCAGCAAAAATAAATGTAACGAGAGAACATTTTAGAACCATAATTTACTGTGCCTTTAAAAGTTCCGAAAGACAGTTTTGGATGACCTCGTGCTGCTTTGGTGACCAAATGCCTTCGCATCAGAGGACTGTCTATTGTTGGTTTAATGAATTTAAATTTGAACGAGTGTCAATTAGTGACGATTTTTGTGAAGGAGAACCAATTTCTGCAGTTACCGATACGAACATAAACGTTGTGCAAAGAATGATTCAGTAGGACAATCGAGTCACGTATAGAATTATTGAAAGCGTCTTGGACATTGACATGACTGCAATAAATAAGATTTTACATAATCATTTGGGTGTAAGAAAAGTCTGTTGTGGGTGGATACCACACAGTTTAACAGAAACACAACAACAGCATGTGGATTGGTAAAAGAAATATGATGAAGGTAGATATAAAGCAGTTTACATCATAACTGGTGACGAAAGCTGGATATATGCATTTGAACTCGAACCTAAGTTACAGTCTGCCCAATGGATATTTCCAACAGATCATAATCTAGTTAAAATGAGGAAATCTCGAAGAGTTGGTAAGAAAATTATTGCTTGCTTCTTCTCAAAATCACGACCTATCGCAACTGTCGTGCTTGAAAATAGACGTACGGTTACTGCAGAATGGTACACAACAGTATGGCTGCCAGGCGTTATTCAAAAAGCTCGTTTACAGCGCCCAAGGAATGAGATCGTTCTGCACCATGACAATGCTTTTAGTCATACCACATATCAAACAAAATAACTTTTAGAGACTTCCGGATTAAAATTGCGAAGTTATCCCCCATACAGTTCCAACCTACTACCTTCCGATTACTTTCTATTTCCTCGATTAAAGGATAAAATGCGTGGTGTGCGATTTTGAACTCCCGAAGATGCTGTGGAAAGCTTCCAAAACCTTGTTTCTCTAGTGACTCAAGAAGAGTGGAGTTTGTTTTGAAAATTGGTTTTACCGAATGCGAGTTTAAGGGCAAATATTTTGAGAAACAATAATAAAAACAAATTTTGTTTTATTAGATTGCAGAAATTTACGCGGCTACCCTCGTATAACAGCGTCAAAGAACATGCAAATAAATGTATGCGAAAAAGTTGTATGTACGTAAATTCATGTCTTCATAGGTAGACATAGGTATTGACGATGGTTGGTTGGGGGCCTGGCCCTCCCCAGCCAAGAATCCTAGTTACGCCAATGAAGAGGGAGTCGATAAAGTTTCCATTCGAAGATGATGCCCAAACCAAGACTGCTGCTAGAGACGGTTGCAAAAGATAACAATGCTCGATGGGATTAGCGGTAGCGGACGGAAACAGTGTAATATTGTCAGGGAAATCTTGTATATATCCGGCTTGGTAGTAATTAAATACGCAACTTAACAAAAATCGTTCACCTACATTACGCGACTAACCAATTCCCCCCCGATATACTGCGACTCACTCAAGCAAATACCCCGACCTAAATGCCAAGTCAAGCTGCAAGCAATGCAGTCTCCCCGGTCGCGTACGGGGTGTAAAAACGAAGAACAGGGCCGTAGTTTACCCTTAATGACCGAGAACTTAATGGGTGTTACCGCACAAACCCGACTTTATGATATAATCGGGAAATATACCTAGAATACACGGCCCTAACTCTGTTACGATAGCGGTAACAAAAGGTTTGCTCCAGCTAAAACTCAGTCACGAGGGCGGGTTCTTTACGACCTTTGAGTTAGGGCTGCCACCACATTCGGAATAGATCGGGACAACAAAATCAACACAGGTAGCTCTCAACGTGAAAGTAAGTAGGCCCAACTTTCTACTTCTGTCTTGGCACAGCTTGAGGTAGCGACTGCAACAACTGATTCGAACCTAACTTTGGTGGCATCAACTTACACTTATCTGATTTCCTGTACAAAACATAAAAGAAAGGCATGCAAACACCAATGCCAAACGATAAACGACTAACAATGCACTCTATTAAAATAATAAGGTGTGGCGATTTACAGAAACAACCAGCTTGAGCACGAAATGAAATACAGACTAAGTGGTAGGTGTTCAAATAACCAGGCCGAACAATTGGCAATACTGAAAGGACTAGAAAAATTAGAAGAAATATGCACCTCAGAAAAAAATCAATTAAAAGTAGTACTATACACCGACAGTAGAGTCGCAATTGATTCATTGAAAGGGAGAGAAACATGGAAATTTAATAATACAAATACAGAAACTGATAATTAAACTAGAAGGAAAATGTGAATTGTTTATCACCTGGGTAAAAGCACATCAAGGTAACGTAGGGAACGAGAGGGCCGATTACTTAGCAAAATGTGGAGCAGAGTGCGACGATACTGTGGAAATCTACAACAAGATACCCAAAAGTGAAATAATTAGTGATGCTAAACGGGAAAGTGTAGAGAAGTGGGAAAGTGAGTGGAACAATACAGAAAAAGGGAAAGTGACAAAAGAGTTGTATCTAACAGTATCCGCGAGATTAAAATACCCGTCTAAAGTGAACCCTAATTTTACTGTGCTAGTGACCGGCCATGGACAATTGCGAAGCTATTTGTACCATTTTAAAATTTTAGAAAGTGCTCAATGTCCATGTGATACTGATGATCAGACAGTAGATCATCTGATTGATAACTGTAAAATGTTAAAAGTGCAGCGACGAATATTACGACATAGTATACTAATCAAGGGCGGCGACTGGCCCGTAAATAAAAAATTACTTGTAAATACTTACCTAAGAAAATGTAATTTCTCTGTCAAAAATATAGACTGGGAAAAATTATAAAATAGTAAATAGATACATATATAGCTTCAGTTGTAGGTAACAATCAGTTAAACATACTTTCCTAAAAGAATTTAATATAATTGTTAAAAATAGAATTTGTAAGTTATAAGAAGTTAAGTTACTAGGAATTAGGCATAGTTTTCATATAATCAGAGAAGTAAATTAGAGCAGTTTTAGTATAGTTTTAAAACGGTTATAATGTATGATTAAAAAACGAATGTTGCATACAGGCATATAGTATTACATATATGTAATGGAATATGCACAATAAATGAAATTAAAAAATGTATGTATAGCAATTAACATGAAAATATTTACTGGTTTCAGTTAAAAATAATAGGCAAAAGGTGTTAGTTAGTTTAAAGACGTAAAATTTAAACTAAAAGCAAATGACAAAACGACAATTGACATGGTTACATTTAAAACAGTATTAACGTTACATTTTACCACAAAAACTACTTTACGTGAACGAAATTAGCAACACTCATGTGGTGACCTGACAACAATGTTTACTTGACTTTCAATGCAAAACAACTTATCAACAATGTTTACTTAAACTTTCAACGCAAGGCGGCATATAGGCATTAAAATTTGACAATAATTTACTTTAAAACGGTAGTGTCTGTTTGATACCTTGCACTTTAAACGACAACAGCATAGCTTGACGAAAGTTCAGTTCAACAAATTACTGTAAATTTAAGGGCTAACATTTACCTTGATAAAAAGTCAGATATACTGGTTACTTTGGTTCTCATCACCTGAAGGTCGCATCTTCAGGTCAGTGCCACAAGTAAAGGAAACTGGAAACTACACAGAGCCGTATTCAAACAGACGTGACGATATAAATCGACGGAAGGGAAGAATGAAGCACCCTACGACGGGTAGATGCGGGACGGTACTTGGTGACTTCACTACGATAATGATTTAGCGCGCACACGGGGTTTTTTACTTAATAATCCGCCATAAGCGTAAATTCGGAGGTACCAGCTCCACGGAACAGAAAAGGACACCTGGCTAAACATTTCACGACACTAACTTGACTGACTTGACGATGGCTAACATACAGTTTTACTTCTAACAAATTCGACTTACGACGGGGCCAGCCCCGCCACAATCAACAACGTCTCAACTACTCGACATCGGGACGGAGATTGAAGCTTCGCGCTACGATCCCAGAAGCTAAAATGAATTGCACAACCGCCAGTTAACTTGATCCTTGTACCACTCGTCGCATAGGCGTGCCACGGAACGAAATGATAAAAATATGATTTTGATTAAGCCGGGGATTTACAGGTAGGTGACAGCCGACAGGCCGGCATCAAGAAATCATTAAAACGCGATAAAAGCCGATGACATCACACATGCAGAATGCGAGGGCAGAACGAAATTTGCTTTGTCAAACAAGCGTACAGAGAATTAAATTTCGACGAATATAAAAGAAGTGCTATGCGTTAGCATATAAAATATGCGGAAATAAGTATCGTAAGGACTGAAATTTTGGGTACACCACTGAACTATGAATTTAATTTACGTGAATCGGGAAAATGTTAAGATTTGGGGTAAAAATACGGAAAGTACTAGCTTCGAGAAGTTGTTCTAACATGGGTCCGCAACAAGTACAATAGAAACGAAAAATAACTTAAGATGATTAAGGTGTAATAATGATTGTCATTTTAGTAAAGATATAATTGTTACAATGGGTGGAAAACCGTTAAAATAAATTCAACCGTTTAATCACTAAATTTATCATCTACACTAGTTGCATGTTTGTATCAACAAGTTAAAAGTTTTGGAAAAAATTAATATTATCTAATGCTACAGGTAAAATCCTGTTTATTGTCTATATGTACATATGTAGGTATGTATGTATTATCTGTAACCTCATTTACCTTGCGATGTAGAGGCTGGCGCTCAACTTGCCCCGGATTCGGGTTACTGAGTTGGAACGCGCCATTTGTGTTTACGCAGCAACCATTGTGTGCGGTGTGTGTCTTCGTGATGTTACTGTTACTCTATCTCTTAGGTCTGTGGTTCTGAGTAAAGCACAGTTAATTTGGTGACCAACTGTCTGTAACAAACCCAAAATGTTACATGCGGCTAACTGCAGTTGGGCGGGTCGGGTATTAATTGAAACAGCTGCACAAGAAGAAACGTATAAAAAGTGTTTATTATTGGTTAGGCGTCAGTATTGTCATCTAAATCAGTACCCAGTGCGTACTGAGAAAGTCCCACCTTGGACTGAGCTTTGGAAATATGTGCGTGCTCCACACATGGAGCGGACCTATCTTTGCCTTCAAGTTCTTGATTTCGTTACGTCGTTTACACTCCAAAGAAAATAAGTTTTAATGGACCATACACAAGTCAACTTAATTTTAAATAACGATTAGCACTCCCAGCAGGGATGAAAGCAAAATCTGAGTCTGTTAAGTATACACATCTTTGTCTCACACTATTGTATGCAGTACATCTGATGTAATGTTACAAATCTGTATCTTGTCGGAATTTCTCTAAGTATATTCCATAGCTTGCTTCACACATAATTTTTGAATATGCTTTATTAAGAAATTATAACTCAAAAAATACAGTTACAGATATACGTCCATACACTGTATTGTGTTAATATAGTTAGAAGAGATAAAGTTCACATTATTAAGCAAAAAGAGCTAATCAAACGATGGTGCATTTTTGGACTTAAGTTTAACACATTTTTTTTCACTTACAGCAATGTCCTCCCCTCAATATATTAACATCACATGTCTTTAATAATGGGGTGTTGAGGATAACTAGACCTATAAGATCATTCAGTGAACCCAATTTGCATTTTTATATATTTTCTTTCCATTATTGGAAATGTGTTTTGTCAATATTTTGATGAGAAAAAGCGAATTCCTAAATTATCAACGTTTTTTACTTGCAGAGTTTGTGAACGCTTTGGGAGAGCCAGGCACAGAAGATAGCTACGACGACGAAGACGACGAGATCGCAGCTTATTGAACCGATTTTAAAATGTATTAATGTTACTGTATGTAGTCAGAACATTTGCAGCTAGCTTAGGACTTGAGCTACAAGGAAACATTGTTCGATCGTACAACGTCGCCGAATTGATTTTATTACATATCTCACTGTCATGTCAGCATGAAGCAATATTTTCGTATTTGTTTAGTACTGACTGCAAATGTGACTTCAACCGACGTCTCAAATATATCGCCTTTTTCTAATTTACGCTTAGGACAAAACTTTATTCTCTGTTATTTATAAAAAAATATTGCTGTTACATATTTAATGATTAATTCCACCGTGTTAAGTATTATCATATACGGGTTTCGGGTATACATTTATTATACTTATACTATCTGCGTGTGCTTAGAACTTTTATATCGCGAATTGGGCATATTTGCTAAGTAAATATATTTCTATTATTGAGTATTATAGTGCTTAGTCTATTTAAATATTTGTTAATTGTTTTCTTCATCTTTATATTGTAATAAATACTGAGTTTTGATTGTGAAATGCTTGTTATTACGTTATATATGTATCGTAACAGTCTATTCATAAAGTTAGCAATGGGAAGCTTTTGAAGACACAAGTCAATTCCAGCCTTGGAGAGGCTTGTAATGAAGGATAAAGGTTTGGCCTTACCTGTTGGCGAAAGTTATATTAGATATTTTGCCGGCTGGTACCTATCGGCCGAATTGGGCTAACTCGCCGAGAGGGTCGGGGTTCCAGCAAAGCTGCAACAAAACTAAAGGAGAGGGCGCCAGGTCCTCGACGTTGACTAATCCTTGCGTCGGACCTCCACAAGGTAAGGGATAAATCCAGCAAATCAAATTATCAAAGACCAAATAACTTATCACAGCGTTTATTAACTATTCGGTGCTATAGTGCAAACCCGCAAATAAAAGATACACATAAACATATATACATTAATAGATGAAATAAAGTAAGACAGGGCAGACTTTAAACTATCGCAACATCTATCATAACTCAGAATATATTCACGCAGGTACAATAATTATTACACGCCCTGTGAGGCAGTGCGCGGAGAAACGAGGCTATGCAAGCGTAAGGCTAACTTACAATCCCGAGAGTTAGCTCCAATGGATACTAAGACGTTACTTCAAAATTTCTAGAGTAGAGAAACACCGTGCGTTTATATGGCCATACGAGAACGAAGGTTAATGCAAACTCATTATTCTCTATGGAATGATTAAAAAAACAAAACAGCTTGAATATGCCCTTACAATATTGATTGACCGTGAAATTCCGTAAATAATTGGCGGGAGATTGTACTCAAAGCAATACGTTGCCGACGTCGGGTCCTTAACCACAATCTAATTAAAGCTCCAACTTCACACGTGTTGCGCGGTGGTTCTCACAAAATTTAACCTTGATTTTGAGCTTATGCAAATGGAGGGGGCCCAAAGTGTCGCAAGACTTCGCTAAAACGTGCCACAAGTAAATCTGAACATCCCACTACAATGTCTTACAAAATTCCAATGTACTGGTCTACTATAATTTTATAGGAATCTGATTATATATTTAAACGGAGTCGATAACACTACCGATGTGGGGCCTAGAAGCTAAGAAGCTAGTCTGCTAGTGTAGCAGTTAGCACACACGATACCGACAACCCGAGGTTATAACTTAGCATAATTAAGGTGAGCCGAGATAACTTCAAACAGTAGTATTTCAGTAAACGACGAGCACAAATGGTACAGCCAGCCCCTAATCTAATCTAAAACTACATCAAGTGGGTCGAGCTGTATGACATTCCCTGTCAATATCTATGCGAAAGGTTCGCCTAATCAAAAAAATAATACACACGAAAGGGGCGATTGGTATAGCATGCCCTATAACTATGCGAAAGGTACACACCCAAGTCTAATTATCCCGCAGGTTTCCTTGCAATATCACACCTGGGACTTCCGAGATGGCTGGAGCCGAGTGCGCTCGCTTCCTGCAGTAGGTCAAGCAACGCAGGGGGCCTTATTTTGGAAGCCGAAGGAGATGCGAGAGGGTGGCAATGAGCGAGCTCCTATTTCCTAGCAGGAACCGTGACAGGCAGATTGCGAAATCCAAGTGCAACACATCAAATTACAGGAACACATGACTGTTTCTCGGCATAATTGAGTCCCATCAAAATTGGCTAAAAACGTACAAAGAAATTCCCAAATAAGCCATCGATTAAGAAGCCAGGGCTTACGTCAGCTTACCTTTTGTTGGAGGTAAGCCATGTTGAACGCGCCAGAAAGAGCTGACCCCAATAAATCCGCAGAGGCGAAATTGACGTAAGTACTAACAAACCAATTACTAACGTCTTAAATAGGGCTCCTATACTTGTAGATCCTCCATCAAATCGAAACGGAGCGGAGCTAAACCAATTAGCTCATAAATGAAGTACAGAGCCGGGGCACAGCTTGCACGAAGTTTAAAAGGGGGAAAGGAACGTGAGAAGCAATCACCTGTTCTACAAATTCCAGGACATCAAAATTCTTCCAAAATAAAATCTGACTGACTTCTAAAATAACAACATTATACCCTAGCAACAAATCAGGCCAGGAATCTAGATTATAATTAATGTACGTACTGTTGTAGAATTCGAGCAAAATAAGTTTAAATAATGACATCCAGCTGATTACTAGGGGAGTTGCATACGTAACCACCTATTAACTATACTAATGCATGCAAAATCACCAACTGAAACCACGAGCTAATACTTAGGAATAAAAGTTCAGCTATCAAAATTTTACTAGTACACGGAAAGCTACAAAAGAACCGTAACAGGCTTGTATTTTCAAAAGTAAAATTTTCCAGTGAGACTTCTTTAGTCCCATTTGGCTTAGCCTGGCTTTAAATTCCCCCTCCATTATGTTTAATGTGAGTTAACATGAGCTTTCTCTGAAGAGGAATCGGACAATAGAACACAAAGTACCAAGTCAACTCCCTGTTGATGACTGTAGAGATAGCTTTCTGGGATACACTCATTGATTTAGGTCTTGCTAATGCACGATCCAGACGATGCTAAAAGGCAAGCACAGCAACAACACATTCAAGCTGCAAGACGGTGATATCATCAAGGCAATTGGAGAAGGGAAAACTTAGCAGTATCTGGGCGTACACCAATTGGTCAGTAAAGAGCACAATATCATGATACTGAACAACGTACATAAGCCGTTTTAAATACCATTTTTAGAACAAAGTTGACCACTAAGAACACAGTGAAAGCTATACCGGTTATAACATACACATTTGGCTTTATTAAGTGAATGACGACTGATCATATAGCTAGGAACTACCTAGAGTAAGTTTCGAGGGTTTCCCTCCCAATCCCCATCGAAAGACTTCCAATATTCCAAGAGCTCTTCGCGGATTGACCTGTTATTTTGTAGCATTCCATAATAATTTACTAGATTGTTTTCTTAATAATAACTATATCGAACGAAGACTACTATTTTGCCCGTGATATGTATGTAACCCCTTAATCCTTAAAGTTTTCTAAGGGGCATTCTGGACTCAAATGTCCTGAACCACCCGGGCATCGTTCTCTTATACTCGTTCGCGGAATGCTTCAACTTTTCTCAGATAGGGCATCTAAATGGGACAAACAAGGGTTTGGGAGAACTCGATGTTTCTGCCCCCTAGATCACCTGCTGCGATCAGTAAAAGTTTGCTGTAATCATGTGTCTTCATGTAACCTCTTGCGGGGCGCAGATGGCTTTTGTGGAGGCGATAGCGCCGTGCAAATTGTGGTTTCAACACATTTCTAATCCAATTTGCAGGAAAGATAAACGTCACAAGATTAGCAACGGGTGCGGTAGGTAAGTTTTTATGGCTTAGGTCGGTAGCACTTAACGGCACCTTTGACGATATCTGGTAGGTAGTTTAAAACGAACTGTCAGAGAACTAGTTTAGCTTATATTTAAAAATATGTACTACCTTAAAAAGTAAACGTGCACATATTAATAAAATGGATACTGACAGCTGATTTAAAACTATGTATTTGATTAAATAATTATCCCAAATTATTTTATTTGAAAATGGTTCTCGGCTTCGTTTCATAATTTTCATGTCTCGTGCATAAACCTCAACTTTTAGCACTTGTTGCATAAATAGCTATTTTGCTTTTTAATTGTTGTTTTATTGTTCTTGTAAACGTTTTCGTATTTTTAAAGTTTATTATTGGATTTATTTAACGTTGTATACGGTTATTCATGCCATTATTATTAATTTTTTTAGTTTACATCTTTTTGCTTCTTTTTACAATAAAGGAAGTATTGGATTCACCCTAAAATTTTTAAATTGAGTTTTCAATAGATCTTCACGTTTTAGAGTTTCCGGAACCCAAAAAAACATATTTTTGTTCATTGGTGTGTGTGTGGATGTAAACATTCTAACTCGAGAACCCCACAACTTATCAGGACGGTTTTTTCCAATAGTATGTCTGGATCTGAAAACATTTTTGTCAAAAACGGTCTCTTTTGTATGTGCTTCTGTCCCTTATTACTTTTAAATATGAATTCCCGCATTATTAGCACTCGCTACTTACCCTGTGCGCGTTCTCTGATAACAGTATTAGTCAATTATCGACTCGTCGAATGGCGATCATGTGTTGATATAAAAGTTTTAATTTGCACTACCTAGCCCAGGAATAATTAGGGGAAAGCTGAATGTTGGCCAGTTGTTAGCCCACTATAAGATATACATTTTCTCAAAACTGCCGGCCCCTTCCCCCTGTGGTTCCCCATCAGTGTCCATGAAAACTTCAAAATCGCAGACTTTAAAAAACTGGTTTATATCTCGGTAACCAATGGTCATAACGGTGTATTTTTTGTTTTATCCTAAATCAATGTGCTAAAAATATATATTTGTTTAAGTTTGCGCTAATGTTTACAGAGTTTTCTTAATTTTAATGCAGTCGAAAAAAAGTGCATTTTTATTTTAAAATTTAAAGCTTTGTTATATCCTTCTATCTATTTTAAAAATTACAAAATAAGTTACAGTACTATAGAGTTTTAATTATTTACAGAATATACAGTAAAAATATAAAAACAACTGCAGTCACTCGTCAAAAGAAGTGTAATTTTCATCTAGAAGGACAAGTAAGTGGTAACATGACAATCCATATCAGTGCTCACACGTTGCGGAGCAATTCAAGCCCGCTTGTTTGCATACACAATATTTTACACATCCTGACTTACAGCGGCAGAACTAGAAATATGTATCAATGCTTTTTGTTTAGTCCATTTCTTTTTACTTATTATATCTTCCATCGTCTTTGGTCAATATTTTTGTCGACTTCAATAAAATTTAAAAAAACTTAAACAAAAATATTTTTGTAGAACATTCTTTTAGGATAAAGCAAAAATACACTGTTACGACCATTGGTTGCCGTTTTCGAATTTGAAGTTGAAAGGGGCACTTAGGGGAAACCACAGGGGAGAGGGGCTGGGAGTTTTGGGAAAATGTATCCCTTGTACTTGCCTAACAAATGACCAAAATTCAACTTTCCCCTAACAGTTCCCGGCGTCGCGTCATCTTTTTATTTCCTGAGCTACGTAATGCAAATCAGTGACAGGCGAGGCGCGACAGGCGTATTAATGAAAACACGCAAGGGAAAATAAATCGTATTTCTTATAACAATGTATTAATGCAGATAATTCTTTCTCTAAGAGTTTATTCATTTTTTGCTACACATTTCATATGCTAGAAGCATGCATTTATGTGCAATAGTTTTCAAAATACCTCGATGCTGAAATGTATACCGCGCATTTCCCGTACACTTTGCTTAAACAATTTCTGTAGCGTTTATTCAAATTAATTTCGTAAATAATTTGAAATCATCCGAATCTAGAAAGAATAAGCTTTCCATCAGCTTAAAAATCATTGCGAAATATTCAAAACTAATCTTGTAAATGCGACGTATGCACAAACTTCATCAATTTTCCGTAATAAAATAATTCGGAAAATATTTCTTCTGGTTTTTTGCAATCGCAAAAATAATGGAGCCTTCCACATTTAGCTCCGCAAGGTAGTTCCAGATAAAGTACATATTTTAAAACAATATGTTCTCTATGATCGAATTTATGGTCCCTGATTCCTGACCAGAATAAAAAACCAGGAATGCATATGAAACATTTATTGTATAGAAATTGTAGGTACATCTATCAGTTACATAATCCCCATTTCGATTAAAGCACTTATCATACCGTGTCACGAGTTTTTCTATGCACTCATCAATGAAGGTTGCCGTCTAGTTACTCAGTCAACTTTTTACGTTTACTTTCTGCATCATTATCTCACTCAGCCGTCGTTCATAAACTGTACTCTCTCGACAATACATTTCGACTGCATTATGTCCTTCAGGTTTGAGACTTCAGCCAGAACGAAGAGAATTAATGCTTACGGCACTGTTCAAACTTGGCTGGAACATTACACTGTAATTCGCTTTCTTCTGGCTGACAATATAGACTTCAGCTTAAATATATTGTTAGATGAGAACAGCTTATGAACGACGGCTGTTTGCGAGAATGATGCAGAAAGTTTACAGAAGATGCTAAAAACAACGTGAACAGTTTGCTGAGTGACCAGACGCAACCTACATTTGATAAAGGCATAAAAAACTCGTACCACGGTATAACAAGTGCTTCCATCCAAATGGGGATTATGTAGAAGTGTAGCTGAAAGATGTACCTAAATTTTCTATACAACAAATGTTTCATATTAATTTTTTTTATTATTCCTACTGAATCGGAGGTTAAAGAATAATGTATATTGAGCTAGGTGCAATGCTCCATCAAAATATTTACCGACCAAATGGGTTACATTATCCAGCTCTTCTGCGAAGTCTCTCAATGCCGTTTGTTCTTCTTATCGTGTGACCAAAGTAGTGTAAAACTAGGTGATAAAATCTGAAACGATGGTCGCTGCATTATGGTTAGCTCTCTTTCGATACATTTGTATGGTGAGCAGTCCAGGGTATAAGCATTATGCCAGCACTACATTAGAAAAGCGTCTATGCGCTTTCTATCGCTTGTAAGAATCGTCCACGTTTCACAACTGCATCAAAAAATTGAGAAAACTGGTATATGTATATCTCCAATAATATCTCAGGCGCATATATTCGTTCCCAAAGTGTTTTGAGTGCGATTCCCGCATGTCTTAATTTCACTCTTGTTCAATTTAGACTGGATCGATATTTCGTTTACAGCTAACCTTTCAAAGAAACTGTTTGAAATATGCCAGCAGCATAAAGCAGGAACAGTGTACTGCAATGAAAAAAAAATGAAGAAGCTGGACGTATACCTCTCTGTCACTGCCACTTCCATGCTATTGAGCAAGTATAAGGTATAGGTAAATGCATAAATATTATGCTTAGAATTTGTATGGATCTAATACTCTACAATCACGGCTTGTACCTTTCGAATTTTTGATAAAGCAAATCACCCAGAGCCGCGCTTTGTCGCTTGTGTCAGAGCTCGGCGTATTTTCACTCAGCCTCGTTCGCAGAAATTGGCCCAGATTGTTATGATAAGAATGCGCCTTTATAACTTTAGATGTCTACGCGCACAGTCTATTTTATTTCGCGGTATATGACGCACATTTTGACTTTCGCGCACACTCCTCCCGGTCGATTTTTGTTTTATCGGTACCCGAAGCGATATAGTTTGGCTTCGTTTTTCGCGATTTCTTCCAGCAGCTAACGTTCCTTAAATTGTCCAGTGACTCTGCGGACATGTAATTTACGTTTGGCGAAATTTGCCCTCTCTGATGGTGGCGTCTTATGGTAATCCTGGCAGTATACTGAAAAATGTATTCTTACCTCAATTCTGGTGGATCTTCTGGAAGCG
This sequence comes from Agriotes lineatus, assembly GCA_940337035.1. Taxonomy (NCBI): domain Eukaryota; kingdom Metazoa; phylum Arthropoda; class Insecta; order Coleoptera; family Elateridae; genus Agriotes; species Agriotes lineatus. The sequence continues at coordinate 524,649 of CALNHX010000063.1, read as the reverse complement.
TACTGCTGACCCTTTTGCACGTGGCTCAAATTCATCTTGGGGTAAGTCTAGTGAAGCTTCTATCGTACCGCATCGAGACATTCTTGATCCTATTTTGGAAATTTTCTTATAGCCACAGCTTTGGAGCCTTGTTTTAACCCTTCGTCATTGTTTCAGGGAAGACTTTGCAGTATATCTTGAGAGAAATAACTTTAAGTCTGTGTTGGCTCCGAAGGTACCTGCCGAACCCATCCTTCTATGTGCTATTTGGGACATAACCTCCAACGCTCTGTGCCGGCTTCGAATGGGGCAAAAGGGGCAGGACAAAAGGATGTTTTATGTTTCCTTTGCCTTAAAACGAATTCAATACTGTAGCCAGTGATCTGATGCGTTGAATACCTTATTTGTTTTGCTGAAGTACTTCCTTGGATTTCCTCAGGATCCCGTAGATTTTACTTTGGACTTTGCTGTCCATTTACCTTTCGCTTCACGAGCACGATTTTCAAACTCGGAGCATAAGTAATCTCCGTTACATTTTTAAAATTGTTGTGATAGTATTTAATGCAATTTATAGTTGTACTTTTAAACTTGTATATGTTAACTTACTCTCAAGTAGATTTGTGTTTTGAGGTACATCTTAATTTTGCCTATATAATCACCTTATTTATGACCTTATTGTCGCAATATTTATTGACCCTATCGTGATAATCACCTGTACCCTGTATTAACTGCTAGTAATATGCGATCACTGTACTGTAATATGAGTACTCTGTTTTGTTCTCTGTTGGAACTACCTGGATTCGTGTGCTTTCTTTCAGATTATTGTGCTACTTTGTTTACGAATTCTCTACGATGCCTGAATACATTTGTCGTTAGTTAAAAGATTCGTTGACGCCTTTTTTTCTCTTTTTATTTAATCTGAGTACTTAAAGAACTGAACTTGTCTCCATTGAGTTAGTCCGGCTGGAAATTGTATCCATGTAGATTTTGAAAGTTTAATAATAATAATAATAATAATAATAATGTTTATTTCCAGAAAAAAAATAGAAATCTTACATAATACAAAAAAATATAACAATTTGGGCCAAATATTCAATTTAAGCTAATAAAATAGTGAGGCTTAGAAAGGTATATAACCAGGATGTTTGACCTGCTGAAGGCACTTCGATCCATCGTCCCGCTCAGCACCTACTAACTGGAACAGCCTCCAGCTCGAGGCCCTTTTGAGGCTTTTCCGAAGCCGTCCAGAACCGTAAGATACACTTGAGTCCATGAACCCAACCTTTCATAGCACCCAGAACCTTCCTGAAACCGCCCTTCTGGTCACCGGATCCGATATCAAAGAGCAACCCTGAAACTGACCCCCCACGTTGTTTGTTTGGTCGCCGGCATCCGCTATCAAGATACAATGCTTAAATCCGCCCCTAAGACCAACCGTATATCTTCTTTAGGGTCAGGACTAGGACTGTGTATTAACAGAGATAACAACGAACTTGTCTTCAGAGAGGTTACAACAAACGCATAATTTGCGACCTCCGAGGCACTCCCCGCGTCATTCATAGCCAGAAGTAAGGGGTGCGACCTACTTGCCAGCGCGCTCTTTCGTGGGCACCGAGGGCCACCCGAGATGGAGATTCCAGCTCCAATCCAAAGGCTGGAAGCCTGTAGGAACTTTCAAAATTGCCAGGCACTCTGTTGCAAAATATAAGGCCCAGAGTAAGCTCGGCACGTGCACAACACCAACTGCACGTATGGAGAACTCAAAACCAGATGGCTTGGCAGAATTTTACAATACAAAATTAGCTAGAAATGTAAACACCAACATTGTCGTCGCTTTTAATCTGTTAGTTACAGGTTGCAGGAGCGGCCCCAAAAGCAGCGCGCCGTCCTAGGCGAATTTTTATCAGTATTTCCTGCTATACCAAAACCTGGTCTATGTATGGTTGCTTGCAGATCTCCCAGGAGCAGCTTTACGTCCACTGTCCAGAATGAATTTTTATTTGATTTCAACATTGTACATACTTTGTTACAGTATCAAACTGTCTTAACGACACTCACGAGTGAGGGAGTGCCAAATGCTTACTCAAAACCAGGAGACGTAGACACTTACCCTGGAAATCTCACCAAACAGGCTAAAAGGTCACCGTTTGATACGTTCAGGGAAATGGGCGTGGCCCTAGAGACGGTACACCACAGGACAAACGTAACTATATACATATAGGGTGTTGCAAAAGAAATGGGCGCCACAAGATTCAATCGGAGGAAACCCACGCCTAACCGAACCTTGAAGTCCAAACGGGGTGTGATACGAGTGCTTGGCCTCACCAACCTCGTCGCTGCAGCGGCAAGCGTCGCCAACTTACCTGTGACTCTTAAACCCTCAGGTTGCGCCGTACATCTATCTTTACACAGTAAACTCAAAGTGGGCATGCACAGACTCGTCGGAAATCATAAGGCCTCGTTCAAAACACCGTTCTATTGCTCTCACACATGTAAATAAGTAATACACCAAAAATAGACAGTCATATATGGACTAAATTATATAGCCCAGCTGGGAGACGCTTTAACTCTAATTATAACTAAACAAACACGTGAAATTAGTTCACCGCGGCATCAGCGACGGTTGTAATGTGTCTACAAAGAACGCACCAATTATGCGCGAACAACTGAATAAATTTAATTTTTCAAGAGGCTTTGGTGGCCATTATGAATCAGCTACTTATCATCTAAATTAGGCCTGAACAGTTACCCGAATTTGATTATTAGTAGCATCGACCAAGCGGCACTGCAGTAGTAAATAAATACAGATAAATTAGACCTGAACAGTTACACGAATTTGATTATTAGTACTAATTACACACGCTACCTGATTGGGTACGCCGAGCTATGGTGTCGCGGCTCATCAACTGCAACGAACGTACTGCGGAGACGTGGGAGTCGACCGGCACCTGAGGATAATCCACCAATGTGGCAAAGTCTGAATTACGTCCCCTCGGGACAAACAAAACGACGAGACCGAAGACTTGTACAGCTCTGCGATATGAATCTCCAGCTATGGGAGAAAGGCCTCTTCACAGTCCCACGAGATTATGCAAAACTGGCTGTCATACCAACACACAAGGCACCAAAAGCTCACTCCATAAGAAAACCACATCACCTCTCGCTTTCACTGTCCGTCCAGAAATCTCTCAATTAACAAGACAGAACAACACGGCCGCCCACCCACTCACAAACAGCAGGGGGCGACAAACACGCCCTATAACGACTCTCTGTTGTAACGGCCGGAGACTGACTAATGCCAAAAGAGACGCCACACCTGCAGCCAATGGAATTGCAGTCTGCCCCGCGTGACAACCGCGAGGCAAGCCGCGGACGAGAGAGAGAGCGACGTAAGTTTGAATTTTTCAAGGAAGATATCTCGCCTGCTCCAATTGGCTATGTTTTGAAATTTATGTAAACGGGACGAAACAAAGTGCAGCTGCGACAAAACGACTAGAGCCCAGAGCGGTGCGGAGTTGCGTGCGTGTCAACTTTAGAATTTTAAATGCAAATCGCTGAAGTACTATACGAGACAAATAGCTGATGTACTATACGAGAAAACATGACTGAAAAGGAACCTATATACAGGCAAACTAGTCATTTGTGTAACAAAACTACTCCAAATGGTCACATAACGGTAAAATGTAAAAATGGCCTGACAACTTTACTGAATTTATTCTAGTTTAACACGTGACTTGTAGTTTTAATCAATAGAAACTTTATACCTAATATGTTCTCTGTCTATTAACTTGAGTTATGAATCGAATTCTGGCATCTGAACTACCCAGGTCAAATTAAATAAATGGCGAAAGCAATTGCATAAAAATTTTCAAGACAAAAGCCTTACTTTTTGGCGTTACAGAACACTAAATTAATGTTGGTGTTTTCATTTGTCGTCCGCAATAGGAGATGCATATAAAAGTATTGTTTTCCTTCGTTTTGCTTTTATCGCTGCTCTTGTCAGTTACCGTTGCTCCAACATAAACATAACTACTGTTATAAATATCTTCTACGAAGTTAGAGAAAGAGATCAAAAGTAAACCAGAGTTGTTTTAATATGCTACAAGTTCCATCCCGATGTGATAGTTAAAATACTTTACTATTACTTGTAACCATTTGATAAAACAAATTATGGAAGTTATACATAGAATCTATCCAGCATTATGGCCTAATTTATTATATTGTAAAATAATTAACAAGCAAAAAACTTCGTTTAATTTCTTTATTACCTACTATAAAACCATAAATTTTACAAAATGTAAACAAAAGCTATATTTGATGGTGCCACACTTGGCAGATTTCTATTAAAAGGATTAAAATACCATGGTCGGAAAGAACTGTCACATTACAGTCATGTTATGCTCATTTCTACCACATAAAATGTTCATATTTTTCTCTATTTATTCCAGCAAAATTTTTAAGGTTTTAAAAGTCCCAAGATTTACAAAATTTAGATAAAAATTTAAAAAGTAACAGTTCGAGGAACCAATCTCTTACTATTTTATCAAAACCATGTATAACATTGTAAATTCTTGATTTGGTAACTTTATAAAAAGAAAAGTAACAATAACCAAATTCTATTATTAGTCCGTGCATTTCATTAACGCCTCATAGCTTTGACACCTATACACAATAACAGTAAAAAACACATTCATCCTCTTCATTGCAAAAATAAATCTTAAATACAAATTTGAAAAGTTCTTTCTTAAAATGATAAAGGATAAACACAGATATGTTTGGCACACACGGTTTCCAAGATGCAGATATCCAGGTTCCCATTCAGCTGAACTTTCCCACATCCTACGTGATCAATCTTCAATTAACATTTCAACATGCCAGTCTGCTGCGATGCAGTTATTTTGTTGTCAGTTTTGTGGAGATGCTCTGTTTGTCTGCGTTTCTTTTCTTTATTTATTGTCTGCTCACTTTAGCCAACATTAAGATTTCTAAATATCTAATTTAGCTAACCTGTGTTGATGAAGAAAACAAAATGAAACTAGAGTACATTTGATACTTATATTTATGACTATTTCCGGTTTTCTGTTTATCTTTATTCAATAAACTATTATGCAGTCCCATATGATGTAAAGTATTTTACAATTCAGAAAAATTCAACAAATATATTTAACTTCCAAAACACTAGTTTTTAATTTTAAAACTGACTCCATTCTAAACAAATATTTTTGGTCATTGATTTCCTTGGCAGCTTTTATATTGTCTTACTGTCCCATACCCATATCTCCACTATTATTAATCCGGTGGGCAATGAGATTATATGTACTTAGTTGATTTAATTTAGTATAAACTGCTCTTTTCTTATAATTTAACACCTTATGATTATTCTAAAAGTGTATTCATATCCCCCATTAAAAAATATCTTTTTGCCGCTTTATGTAGTATTAAATAGATGAATAAGGTTTCTCTCCGATATGGACCTTTATTTGACTAACTACTTTTCTGTGCTGCTTTATATTCACTAATGGGACAAAAAATAAGACTTTTCCCTCATATGAGTTTTCACATGCTTAACTAAGTTACTTTTGTGTGCTGTTTTATATTTACAAATGGAGCATACATAAGATTTTTCTGCTCTGTGAGTCTTCATATGACGATCTAAGTTACTTTTTTGTACTGATCTATATTCACAAATGGAACATGAATACAGTTTTTCCCCTGTGTGCGTCTTCATATGCTGAACTAACCGACTCCTCTGTGCTGCTTTATATTCGCAAATGGAACATAAATAAGGTTTTTTTCCCATATGAGTATGCACATGCATAACTAAATTATTCTTGTCTTCTGTTTTATAGTCACAAATAGAACATAAATACAGTTGTCCTACTTTGTGCCTCTTCATATGACAACTTAAGTTATTTTTATGTTCTGTTCTATATTCACAAATAGAACATGAAAACAGTTTTTCTCCTGTGTGCATCTTCATATGACGAATTAAGTTATTTTTCTGTACTGCTTTATATTTACAAATGGAACATAAATAAGATTTTTCTCCTCTGTGCCTCTTCATATGACGATCTAAGTTACGTTTATGTGCTGATCTATATTCACAAATGGAACACGAATACAGTTTTTCTCCTGTGTGCGTCTTCATATGCTGAACTAACCGACTCCTCTGTGCTGCTTTATATTCACAAATGGAACATAAATAAGGTTTTTTTCCCATATGAGCTTGCACATGCTTAACTAAGTTACTTTTGTCTTCTGTTTTATAGTCACAAATAGAACATAAATACAGTTTTCCTACTTTGTGCCTCTTCATATGACAACCAAAATCATTTTTATATTCTGTTCTATATTCACAAATAGAACATGAATACAATTTTTCTCCTGTGTGCATCTTCATATGCCGCACTAAGTTATTTTTCTGTACTGCTTGATATTCGCAATTGGAACATGCATAAGGTTTTTCTCCCATATGAGTTTTCATATGCTTAACTAAGTTACATTTCTGCGCTGATTTGTAGTCACAAATAGCACATAAATAGGGTTTTTCTCCTGTGTGCGTCTTCATATGCCTAACTATGCTACTTGTCTTCGTTCCTTTGTATTCGCAGACTCTGCAAACAAATGGTCGGTCTAAAAGGTTTTGATCTGCTGCACTTGTAACAAGCAATTCATCCTTTATTAGAACTTCCTCTTGTTTAATATTCAATATGTTATCGGCTGCGTTATCAGAAATTCCTTCGATGCTAGTCATTCCGGTATGCAAGTTATTATGAACTACTTCCTCTTGCTTTACGTCCATTGTTGTAACAAAAGCGGAGATTCTGGTTTATTAAACGACATTTCTATAAATAAAATACAATACGGTTCGATTAGATTGGTTATGTTCATGAAAAAATTAACAGCAATGTCCTGTAGTTCTATCTAATATTCCTGCTTACATGCGATATAACTTTGTAATATGTATTCCAAATAACTAACAGGCTTGCCGCAACAACAAATGGAAAAATATGTCACTAATCTCACACGGCAATTCTTCATATTAAAAAAACCTTATTGAAACTAATGGGATCTCAATGAACTATTCTAATCTCCACATTAACAGAACGAAGGAATGTAGGGAAAATGTTTTCGTTTTTCAAGGTTATCAAGACTAAAAATTTCAGAAATTTAACAAGGCTGAGTATTAGAAGACAAGGATACATTCTGGCATTTGCAGCTTCAAACCAAAATTTCAAATGCAACAAAAGTTGCCTAGTTTACAGGTTACAGGGAAACTTAAATCCTATAAATAAATAAATTGAGAAAAATGTACAAATTAACCTCTATATCCGTTGTTGTATAGAATGTCTATGTAGTTATTCGGTAGTATACCGAATTCGTTTATTTAAAGCAGGTATGGGCAACCTTTGCTTAGTTGAGGGCGTAATTTCGGTACTTAATCAGGTCGCGAGCCGTAGGTAAGAAATAAGTAGGTAGGTAGTGAATAAAAAGGCGATAAAAATTCACACATTTATTTTATTGATTATGATAGCATAATCAAACATATAAAAAGCAAATTAACAAAAAAAGATAGAAAAATCAAATAAAAATTAATGAGAAACTTGCGTTTGAAGCTGAGAAACAAGATGATCAATATTGGGGTCAATATCACTAGTACACAGGCGCAAAGTGTTTTCTAAATTAATATCTGTAAGCCGAGTACGATGCTTATTTTTATTAACGTTCATGATTGAAAAAAGCTGCTCCCATTTATACGTGCTTCCGAATGTGCAACTTATTTTTCGTGCGAAAACTCTCACCTGTGGATATTTTTCTTCGGAAAGGTATGTTCTGTAATAAAATTCGCTTAGTTCCACACTATCAAATTTAAACTTCAAATATGAGTCTTCTTGAAGCTCGATCAACTCCATTTGTAGGTGAAGCAGAGCATCTTCCACATTACACTTACAAGGATTTGCAAAAATATTGAAAGTGCTATCCATATTCTTAAAATCGGTAAACCGATCTGTGAATTACTGTAACAGTAGTTTCAGTTCTTCAGCATAGCGACCGTATTCAATGTTTTTGTGACTGGATAATGTTAAAAAATGAAAACAGTTTTTACTTCTCATTTGTGTTTCCCACAAGCAAATTTTGTTTTGAAAAGCTTTAAGATGACTGTACAGTTGACTTATCAACTGCCCTTGTTTTTGAAGCTTCAAGTTTAGGTCGTTTAAGTGTCCTGTGATGTCTATCAGGAATGCCAAGTCACAGTGCCATGTTGGATCACAAATTTCCGGCAATGTTTTCTCTTTCTTTTTCATAAAATCAGCTATTTCTTTTCTAAGGTCATAAAATCGTTTTAGCATTTTACCTTTGCTTAGCCACCTTACTTCGCAATAGTATATCACATCATCGTGTTCTGAGGAGAGTTCATCCAAAAATGCTTTGAACTGGCGATGGTTAAGACCGTGGGATCTAATGAAATTGATGGTATTTACTACCACATCCATAACGTTCTTCAATCGAATGGACTTAGAGCACAAGTTTTGTTGGTGAATAATGCAATGCAGAATTATTAAATCACATTCTTGCACATTCATAGCGGTTGCTCTTTTCTTCAGAATTCCGATAAAACCTTTTCGTGAACCTACCATTGAAGACGCACCATCAGTGCACACTCCAACTAATTTACACCACTGCAAACCATATTGCTCAAAAGTACTTTGCACCTCGGCAAAAATATCTTCTCCAGTAGTGGTCCCTTGTAGCGGCCGTAAAGCAAGTAATTCCTCTGTCACTACCAATTCTTCATCAACTCCTCGTATAAAAATAGCTAACTGGGCTGTGTCGGATAAATCTGTATTCTCATTCAAAGCAATCGAAAATGCTTGAAAACCAGCCAATCTCTCAGTCAATGTTTTTTTGATATCACTAGCCATCATATCTATACGTCGAACAACAGTACGTCGCGATAAGCTCATTCTTTCTTCTTTTCTGGCCACAAAAGTTCTGCAACATCTACTAGGCACTCTTTAACAAACTGTTCCCCAGAAAATGACTTCGACGTTTTCGCTAGTTTGGAACTAACTATAAAACTAGCTTTAATAACATTGTCTAGATTTGATCTTTGTGGATGGACCATTTGTTGCTGTTTCCCTAAATCGGTAATGAGTTTCTAAATTTTATCCTTTCTTAACTGGCCCGTAAGTAAATTATACTGAGCGAAATGCTTGCTGGAGTAATGCCGCTTCATATTGTATTCTTTTGAAACAGAAATTGTTTCATTGCACAACAATCACGTAGGTTTACCACTTTGCATGATAAAAAAGTATTCATCAGTCCATTTGTTTTGGAATTGACGACATTCTGTGTTCACTTTCCGCTTTTTTAAACCAGACATCTTGATAGATTTTTTTCTTATGAGCTGAATTTGCTTGAATATTTCTCGCGTCTTCTCTTATTAGTTGTTAAGAAGTAATGAGTTGACACGCGCGCTGAGCGGTTTATATATTACCCGCCATAAGCAACTAGAATACTCTCGATCGTACGTGAATATGCGATGCGAGCAGTCAGGCCGACTGTTATGACTAACGCTTCAAGGTCATCGGACGACTTCCCGAATGTTTATCTTTATCGGTTTGTCTCTTTCTAACGACTATTTCTGACTCGATCTGTGGCGTTCCACTGCGCACGCTTAGTAATATTTTTTATTTTATATTTATTTTATTATTACTGTTGTTTGACAGTAATTACAAATAAACTATGTGTGCTAAATCTTTAATTTTTTTGCGAGTTATTTGAAATTTCTGAATCTCTCGCGGGCCGGATTGAAGCTGGCGGAGAACCGGATCCGGCCCGGGGGCCATGGGTTGCCCATATGTGATTTAAAGTCTAAAACAAGATAATATTCTACTTCTACACTTCAGCTAGATATAATAATAATAATAATAATCTCTTTATTCTTTCACAAATAAATACATGCTAAGTTATACCAGCGAGTAAATATAAAAATAAATACAAATACTTGTGAAAGAATTCCAAGGTAAAGTTCAGATGTGCGAGGATAAATCCTATCACACCCTGTTCTGCCACTTAAACCTTGAAGATTTTAAATGGAAACGAAATACATGTAAACTTATTTTTTAAGACATAATAACACAAAAATAATAATATCCAACAACATAAAGTATAAAATTATGCAAATTATGAAATTATAAATTATGCAACGAATGTGAAGCACTAATCCTAGAAAAACAAATACTAAACTAAAAAAAAAATTAAAAAGAATCCAGAACAACATAACACTAGCCAGTACAAAGCAGCACAATTAATCATTTATTGACGAGTAAGCAGTATTTTTGTAAGATTTCTTTTAAATGATATAGTTGACAAACGTTTTCACGGTTCAGCTAGAGAGTTGTGTATTTTATAAATGTAAATGAAAATGAACCTTCAAAAAGGGCAGTTGTGTGTTTCGGGGGCGTGATAATTCCTTTGTTTCTGATGTTGATATTGTGCACATCAGTACGGAAAGATATGACGGAGTCTGAAATAAAACGATTTTGTGAAACAAACAAGCTGACCAGAGATAATAGTTATTTATTGTATAAGTGTTTTAGATGACGTTTTATCCACGCAAGAATGTTTAAACGCGAGAACGCAGTTCGAGCGTTTAATTTTCTTAAGTGGATAAAACGCAACTAAAACACGAATGCAATACAACGTTTTATCCAACAACTCAATAAATATCTAAAAAAACATACGTTTTGTATTGACAGCCATGAAAAGTCATAGTGACAATTTGGAAAGTACCGAAAGATCATATGTTATAAGTTTGGCAGTACTGAAGTGTATTGTCAGTCTATGTCAAATTCGAGAGGTTAATAGGTTAAGTTTTATTTGTTATTTGACACAGATTGACGCAAAACTTAACCTACAAATTTCGAATTTGGCATAGCTTGACAGTGCTACCAACAATGCAGTAGTAAGTGACATGGTTTTATCCCACTAGTGGAATAAAGTAATTTCATTATTCCACTAGTGGATAAAGTGGTACTTTAGGCGGTTCATAAGTGTGGATAAAACTTCAATTATACGGTGATTGTGGATAAAAACGATTATTCATATTGAACCACTGAATATCAGAAAGCTTATGTGAAATCCTATCAAATTTTCGTATTCCAAAAATGTAACAAAGACAATAATTCTGTACCCTTTGAACTCGAATTCTATCAATAGAACTTAAACAATGAAAATATAGAGGGCTACAAATTGTAAACTGTGGTAAGATGAAAGATTCGCACAATGCAGTTTTAATTTTAACGGAAAGGTAATGCCTGTGAGAATATAATAAACGAAGATATACGTAGGCTTTATTCTCCAAATATACGCCTTAATTTTTTGCACACCGAACTAAAGGAATTTGAGTATTGTTAACTTTAATATCTAAATTTTGAATATCACAACATATGGATTTTTTCCCAAAGACCATAACTTGTGACTTAGATGGATTTAAAAATAAACTATGTTTCTGAGATAAAACGTACAAGCTCTCTAAGTCATTATTAATTACATAATTCCATTTATCTACTTCAGTGAAATAAGTAACTCATTACGTCACTCATTTGACACCATTTCAGTTAGGTAATGAAGCTCATTACACCACTCAGTTATGTAATGGTTCAAATGAATGACATAATGACATTTGCCTACTAAAATATTTTTGAAAATGACAGAGCTGAAATTTCTCTTAATGCACTTTTCTCAATTTTAGGCAGTCGTAGAGTCCGTCAAAATATTTCCGTATTTTTTCAAAATATAGCATAGCAAAATGGCATTTATTTTTTCAAAATATGATATATAAAATGGCACTTATTTCAAAATAAAGAATAAAAAATCTGGTGTGATACACTCACACAACTTCCTTTTACGGTGTTCTTATAATTAGTCAAAAATTCCATTTTTAATTTTTAGCCATGTCAAAAATTTAAAAAAATTACAAATACTACAAAAACGGTACAAAATAGAGCGTTAGTTGAAGAGACAAATTTTCTCTAGAATTTTAAGGTGAATTCAAAAATGTAATAATATACCGGGTGTTTTATTTAAAATAGGAGTTAATAAAAAAATAGAAAAAAAAACAAAAGAAACCCACTTTAGAAGTATTCAACTGGAAAATCACCTATTTCACATCAATACACATTAAAAATGTAGTAAAAATGTAAAGTTTAAAAAAAATCGTTAAAACCGTTTTTGAAAAAATCGAAAAAAACTAAAAAATCACAAGAGTAAACACCTACTTCCGGTTATGCGATTTTTTTCAAAAGCTTGCTGTCTCATCTACATAGTACACGAAACTTATATATGAAGTTTCAACGCCATACCGCTTTTCGTTTTTGAGATATTCTGTTCACAGACAGACAGACACACACACAGACAGACCAATGAAAAAAAATATGTTTTTTGGGATCAGGGGACTCTAAAACGTGAAGATCTGTTGAAAACTCAATTTCGAATTTTTGGGGTGAATCCAATACTTCCTTTATAGTAAAAGGAAGTAAAAATGGTAAGTATTTCAAAAAGTTTAAATTATAGAAAAAATTTCACCAGTAGTATTAAAAATCCCACAACACAAATACAAAAGACAAAGTGATCTGATAAAAATGACGGGCACAAGGCAAATAAGTGGAACGTAGGTATCCGTGGTGCATTGAAGGGAAGGGGGAGAGCGCGGGTTGTTGCTGACTAGTGGACGTAACGGGATACTTACCTGAGCGTTGGGCGCGCGACGAGCGGTCACCCCCGCACCGGGTCATCGACCTTAGTACCTGGCACTTACCAAAACTTCTGCATGTCTTATTTTGAAATTTGTAAGCCATTTTGTTGTGAATTAGCCACATAATATTGATTTTGATTGAAATATAGCATTAAAATATGGCATTTATTCAAAATATAGCATTTATCACGAAAACGGGCATTTTATAGCATTTATGGCACCAACAAATGTGGTTCATTCCACCCTTTACTACGTGAAACGTCTAAATAGGAAAATTGGCCCTAAAGGGGCCTACAGTAAGAAACATGGCAAAATGGCATTTGACGGACTCTAGTGATAATGCATCAATAATATACTTGTGTGATTACATAACTCGTGCTGCGAACTCGTTTGTAACTTACACACACGTATATTAATGATGCTGTTATCCCACTTGTATAGTAAATAACTATTATCTACTCCAGTGGGATATGTAACTCATTACGTCACTCATTTGACACTATTTCAGTTAGGTAATGAAGCTCATTACACCACTCAGTTATGTAATGGTTTCATTACGCAACTGAGTTGTGTAATGACTTCATTACGTAACTGAAATAGTGTCAAATGAATAACATAATGACATTTGCCTACTAAAATATTTTTGAAAATGACAGATCTGACATTTCTCTTAATGCACTTTTCTCAATTTTAGGCAGTCGTAGATAAAATTTTGTACAATACTTGTGTGATAATGCATCATTAATATACTTGTGTGCTTACATAACTCGTGCTACGCACTCGTTTATAACTTACACACACGTATATTAATGATGCTGTTATCCCACTTGTATAGTAAATAACTATTATATGACATTAAGAGGCTATTACTCAATGTTAAAGTGTTCAAATGATAAACACAGATATCCATGATCTAAGATCCAGGTTCCCATTCAGCTGAGTTTTCCAACATCCTAAGATCAATTTTCAATAAATTTTTTAACATGCAATGCAGTTATTTTGTTGTGACTCTTGCGGAGATACTCTCTTCGTTGATTTTCTTTATTAATTGTCCGATTGCATCACTCACATTGAGATTCTAAATATCTAAACAAATTGAGCTCATTAATCCCGTTGGTAATGGGATTTTATGTAATTGATTAGCTTTTATATAAATTGCTCTATTCTTATAAGTTAGCACCTTATGATTTTTCTAGACGTCTATTCATATCCCGCAAGCAAATTTTCTTGCCGTTATACGTCATATTAAGTACATGAATAAGGTTTCTCTCCCACATGGGTCTGCATATGCCGAATTAAGTAACTTTTGTGTACTGTTTTATACTCACAAATGGAACATGGACATGGTTCACGGTTTTTCTCCTGTATGTGTTTTCATGTTTAATTAAGACAGTTTTCTGTGCTGCTTTATATTCACAAATGGAACATAGATAAGGCTTATCTCCTGTATGGCTCCTTATATGCTCAACTAAAGTACTTTTGTGTGCTGTTTTATATTCACAAATGGAACCGGACTACGGTTTTTCTGCTGTGTGCATCTTCATATGCCTAACTAAGCTACTTTTGTGCCCTGCTTTATATTCACAAATGGAACATATATAAGGTTTTTCTCCTGTATGTGTTTTCATATGCTTAACTAAGTAATTTTTCTGTGCTGCTTTATATTCACAAATGGAACATAAATAAGGCTTGTCTCCTGTATGCCTCTTTATATGATCGACTAACGTACTTTTGTGTGCTGTTTTATATTCACATAGGTAACATGAATACGGTCTTTCTCCTGTATGTGTTTTCATATGTTTAACTAAGTCACTTTTCTGTGCTGCTTTATATTCACAAATGGAACATAAATAAGGCTTATCTCCTATATGCCTCCTTATATGCTCAACTAAAGTACTTTTGTATGCTGTTTTAAATTCACAAATGGAACAGCAGTACGGTTTTTCTCTTGTGTGCGTCTTCATATGCCTAACTAAGCTACTTTTGTGCCCTGCTTTATATCTACAAAGAGAACAAGAATGTAGTTTTTCTCCTGTATGCATCTTCATATGCTGAACTAACTGACTCTTCTGTGCTGCTTTATATTCACAAATAGAACAGGAGTATGGTTTTTCTCTTGTATGGATCTTAATATGCTGAACTAACTGACTCTTCCGTGCTGCTTCATATTCACAAATGGAACATACATAAGGTTTTTCTCCTGTATGTGTTTTCATATGCTTAACTAAGTTATTTTTCTGTGCTGCTTTATATTCACAAATGGAACATAAATAAGGCTCGTCTCCTGCATGCCTCTTTATATGATCGACTAACGTACTTTTATGTGCTGTTTTGTATTCACAAATGGAACATGCATATGGTTTTTCTCCTGTGTGCGTCCTCATATGTCTAACTAAGTTAATTTTCTGTGCTGCTTTATATTCACAAATGGAACATAAATACGGTTTTTCCCCTGTGTGCGTCCTCATATGGTTAATTAAGTTAACTTTCTGTGCTGCTTTATAATTACAGAATGAACAAAAATATGGTTTTTCTCCCGTGTGCGTCTTCATATGCTGAAATAAGTTACTCTTCTGTGCTGCTTTATATTCAGAAATGGAACAGAAATAAGACTTGTCTTTTGTATGTCTCTTGATATGATCAACTAACGCACTTTTGTGTGCTGTTTTATATTCACAAATGGAACATAAATACGGTTTTTCTCCTGTGTGCGTTCTCATATGGCTAACTAAGTTAATTTTCTGTACTGCTTTATAATTACAAAATGAACAAAAGTATGGTTTTTCTCCTGTGTGCGTCTTCATATTCTGAAATAAGTTACTCTTCTGTGCTGTTTTATATTCACAAAGAGAACATGAATATAGTTTTTCTCCCGTGTGCGTCTTCACATGCTGAACTAAGATACTCCTCCGTGCTGCTTTATACTCACAAATGGAACATGAATACGGTTTCTCTCCTGTATGAGTCTTCATATGCCTGACTAAGTCACTTTTCCTGGTTGCTCTAAATTCACAGACTCTGCAAACAACTTTTCGATCTAAACAGTTTTGATCTGCTGCACTTGTAGCGAGCAATTCATCCTTTATCAGAACTTCCTCTTGTTTAATATTCAATACGTTGTCAGATGCGTTACCGAAAATGTCTTCGACGCTGCTCATTCCAGTAGGCAAGTTATTATCATAATATAGTTCCTGCTTTACGTCCATTTTTGTATCAGAAGAGGAGAGTTCCGGTTTATTGAACACAATTTCTGTAATCAAAACACAATATGGAATTCGGTTAGGTTAGATTCGTTATGTACAAGTAAATATGAACAACAAATGTTTTGTAATTGTATCTGATACTTCTGCTTACATAGGAATTTCAATTTGTAATATCGATTCGTAATAACTAATTCACTGGCTGCAGGAACAAATGGTAAAACTACGTTAGTAAGAATAGTATACTTACCCAACCACAAACTACTCACTTTAGACCACAAAACAATAATGTGACTTGTGACAATACCTTTACACCTTCTTATGATCTGTTTCTAGAGTCCCTGTTTAATCCGTTTCAAAATTGTAGCGCCCTCTGGTGGCTGGCTAGATGGAAAACTCTGTATTTTCACAAAAGACAAAAATTTAGATATTGGTATCAACGGATTCGTTGTTTTAAGGAGTATAGCATCGTGGAAATATTATGAGATATACACTTCTGTGCAATAAAATGAAGTACAAGTCGACTATTTTTCACAATATTCTAGTTTGTATAATTCGGGTCTATTTTAATTGCCTAGCAGCAGTTTCAATAAAGCCTGTATGACACGACGCGAAATTTACTTGTAAATTTTCAAATAAATTTACTGATATTTTTTTTTCGAAAACACAATTTCCTGTTTGCAATGTGTGCTAAATTTGATGTTAAATTTGGCATGCGCACATGCGTAGTAGCAAATATTTTAAGTGGAAACAGTACCCTCTAGAGGGTATTGGTTGAAGTATGCGTTTGTTTTCATGTTATTTGTCGTTTGTTAGCTATTTTCTGAGGTTGGGTTAAGGCATTTATCTTAGAGACCCTTAAATGTATCTTAGATAGGAGCGTCAACATTAAACACGTGGTTAAACAATGCTAATAAAATGCAGGTTATGTTTATGTTTACATTCCACGTTATGCGCTGCAGTTTAGTTTGATTACGATACTTCTGCGCAATTTTACACGCATATTTACCAGGAAATTTAGAACAAGTTCTAAATAATTTACATGAAAATTCAGCACAAAATTTAGCAGCCAATTTTCTGTATGCAACGGTGCTTAATATTTCTATGAAGATTTACAAGTAAATTTTGCATAAAATTTAGCGTCGTGTCATACAGGCTTTACTGATAAAACACCATAACTTGAAAATAGCACCGTTATTAAAATACCAAAACTAAGACCAAAAAAACCGTTATTGATAAATACAACAAAGCCGTGTGTGCTTAATTTTATTGCACAGAAGTGTACAACTTGGTATTTTGCATTGTATAGGCATGTAAAAATCTATGTTAGATGCAAAACCCTGTGTTTTTATTTTGACCAATCACGACTCAAAATTCAGGTCATGTGACGCTGTCCACTTGTTGATATGATATGCGTCTATTGATACGTTGTTAAAGAACCATTGCGGAATTAACTGAAGAAGGAACTCAAAATTATTGATTGTACTAAAGAAGCTACAGACGAAGAAATCCAGGAAGAAGATACTGAAACTGACAAGGAAAATTTCAGTGAAAATTAAGAGCTACAACTTTAAAACAGTGAAATATAAATTATTTGTGTACTTTTAATTTTTATGTTACTTTTTATTTTGTTTTAACTTTGGACTTAAAAAATAAAAATAGTTTTACAAAAAATATAATTTTTGGCACAGTGTTAATTAAACAATAGGAATATGGTCAATTATGAATTGGCAAAGGTAAAACTTTAATTGACTTTCAATATTTGGTTGCTATTCAGATGCAAAACTATGTACTCGTAAGTTCAGTTTTCAAATGCAGTTTACGTTAAAACTAGGAAATTTTCAAAAAAAATAAGACAATACCAAAGAGCATATAATACGGTCTCCGTTGATGGTAGTGCCATGTATTGGACCAGTTTTGCAGGTTAAGTGGTGTATAGAACGTCACAAACAGTTTATCACCTTTAACACAAATTCACTAACAGTGTAAACACAGAATTTTGCATCTAGTGGGATCATATAATATGATATGATAATCGATTTTACTTATTATGTAAGATAATCGTGTCGATCATTTAAATTTTTAACTGTCCGAACCGTTCAACAGTTTTCATGTGCTTATTGTTCTTAACGTTTAGCGTTTATTAGTAAAAAGTAAACAATTATTTATAATTTTCGTATTTGTCGAAGGTGTAGACGGTGGCATTGCTAGATAATAAGAAAAAAATTTCTCCAAAACTACTTTCGATTGAATTGATTAGCTGTATGAATAAAAATCACAGTTAACGTTTTAAATCACAAAAGAGAAAAATAATCAAATTATTAGATTAAACATTAAATTCGTAGGTTTCTTATAAGTAATCTATTTAACGAAAGTAACGGTTAAATACAGGCAAGCATGCATCAAGATGACCTAAAAAAACTCTTATCGGCTCCCATCCCGGTGGACTCTGAGATATCAATCATGACTGACTGCGATTGAGTAGATATGGACGCTAATCAAATTATTTCAGCATGACGGCTTCCAAAGACTGAATTGGGTCCTATTTATGGAGTAGACAATCCTGCAATCCCACAAATTAAGTTTAAGATGGAAGGTTATGTAGTACTTATGCTACGTGCGATGTAACAACAGCAGAAAGGATACAGAAAAGAAAAAGCTCCACAATCAACACTATCCTTTGGTAAAGAAATATAGCTGAATATCCTATGACCTTACACACAACCAATAGGAAGTTTTGTATTCAGATCGTATCCCTAACCAGTAACCTAGCAACTAAATATTTCTTGGAAATGTTTTGTTATGAAAAATTAATAGGTGGATATTATTGGCAAATATAAATATTTTATTAAATTACTGACTGAAAAATATACCTAAATATAAAACTGAAATTACTGTTTGTAATAATTCTTGTTGCTTGTTAAGATTTCGTACTACTTACACAATACATTACTATGTACCTTCAGGTATAGTTATATTAATAAGTCTTTGAATTATATTTTTATTGTTGTCAAATTTAATGAATTGATATCAATAATTATAATTCGAGATAGCTTCCTGAAAATCAGGAGTGGATTCCGATATCTAGATTGCTTAGTTCTGAAAATTGATGTTTTAATTAATTTAATATCATTCCCATAAGTCAAAATAACTTATGTCAACCAAATGTCAAAACAGATTTGAAATTCAAATGACAAATACCAGTTTGTTTCACTAGTACACAACAATATTGTAAACATAGTAAGTAATTCTTTCATAACTAATTCACTTTTATAGTATTTTATTGCCCTTTTCTAATAATTACCTTTCAAGTGGTCTTTGCAACGTTCAGGATGCAAACCAATCTGCTATTATCTGCCTACTGATCCAACCTCTTACGCACCTTTCCGCAATAAAAAAAGCCCTTCTTACAGACAAGACGTCTCCAACTGTCCAGAATCAGCAGCTCAAACCTTTCTACAACATGCAGCCAACAGACCAAATCTGCAGACACTTACTTCCTTACTTGTTACGGTGTCAAAATGACTTAACGACACCCACACGGTGTGAGTATCAAAAGACTAGTCTGTAACGTTTCGCTTATGAACTTAAATTCTAAAGATACTCGAAACGTATTTGGTATTTAATTCGCCGCCTTATCAAACGTTTGCATCTCGATGCGTGCCAAGAAGCGATAGCACGGACCAGTAGCCGCTGCGCGGACAGCTAGGATTTTACGTAGGGGTGTTTTTCCCCCGCCGCCAGAGTGGGGAGCGCTAGCGCCGACCGGGAGCAGCTGAACATATAAAAAGGAGCACATGGCAACTCCCAGAACAGATTCCGTCCTGAGGTCCTCTCCTAAGCCTTCTAATAATCCGTCTGAAACGATTACTCTTTTGCCCTGTGCAGGTTACTGTCTAAGCAAAGGAGAAATCGGCTAAAAGGTTCTTATGGTGCTAGTATGGTTACTGTCAGTCCGTGAGAACATACCGATAACCTGGAGATCCTTATCAAACCCGTCCACCGTCATTAATTTTTAGGTCGAGACCGCGGCTCCGTAATTAATTTCCCGCGCATCCTGTATAACCAGACCGCTGTTAGTCAAAGGCCGAAACCGCGGCTGCGTAATTAATTTCCCCCGCATCCTGTATAACCAGACCGCTGTTAGTCAAAGGCCGAAACCGCGCCTACGTAATTAATTTCCCCCGCATCCCGTGTAACTAGACTGCTGTTAGTTAAAGGCCGAAACCGCGGAATTTATAAACTAACTTTCCTGTAATCCGTCGAATGTGATCACCGCCACCGTTCCGTCCGTGATCATCCGAGTGCAGAGCGCACAGATTAATTGCGTTCTCGAAAGCCGCATTTCGATTGTATTAATTTGCCCGAGTTTTAAAGTTTAAACCTGGAAGTTGTCAACATCCCGTCGCCGCCAGGCTGGATACATATAGAGGTTATGCGATAAGGGACTCACCTGTAAGAGCTACCGCCAACATCCTGGGGGCATTCCAGAAGCTCCCTGAAGGAGGTTTCTGCACCTCTGCAATCCGCAGTTCGAGGCCGCGAATTCGCTCGAACATCGAAATCTCCGAGAGCCCGGCCGCTGCACATTTTCAAGCGCCGATTGCCCGCGAACAGCATCGCGGCACCAGCCAAGTTCCGCGAACTGGCCGCAAGCTCGCACAACAGTCCTAGCTAACAGATAAACTCCCGAAATTCATTTATTTACCTGCAGCGTTTGCAGCAGCTACCGTTGTAAACAAATCTCAACTGGTGCATGCGGTTGATGACCTTCTTTCCGAAGTCGATGCGCGAAACAGCTGGTGCGCGGGCCGAACCACTCCGGGACATCGCCCAGAGGCGTAGCTTTCGCTAGGCCGGCGCATTCCACGAGACTGCTCCGCTTCCGTGCTGCAACCCTACCAGCGACCACGAGCAACCCTTGTTGACGCAACGACCTCCCCTCGTTCGTAATATACATTGAATTTTGTTATTTTCATTTGTAAATGTACTTAGTTAAACACATTATATTTTATTTTAAATATTCGTCAAGTGTTTTATTGATCTGTGCCCTATTCGAGCTATTTGAACCTATTCTCCGACTTAGAGCATATCCGAGGTATTAAAGTTAATTAAAATATTCCCAATAAAAACGGGATATTACAAGTCAAATCCGGGAAAAGGTGGCACTCTCGCCCTGAGAATGGTCAAGGACAGGCTAAAGGCCTTGGCTGGTACGCTCAGGGAGATGGCCGTGGTTCAAATGGTACGTCACCGGGCAAGCGTGTGGAGGTATACATAGGGTGTTCCTAAATAAATATTCGCCACAAGGTCCAAGAAGACTCCCGTTTAAACAGACCTTGAGGGTCAAACGGGGTATGATACGGCATCTCGGCCTTACGAGTTTCGTCGTCACTGCGGCAAGCGTCGTCAAACTTACCTGTGTCGCTCCAACACTCAGGCTTCGCTGTACATAAATCTTTACACAATAACCTTAACCTGAAAAGGGCATGCACAGATTCGTCGTGATGATAAGGCTTTCGTTCAAATACTCGTCTATTGGTCTGACGTGTGTAGCTGGATGATATACAAGACTACAGAGACTAAACTACACCTAAATCTAGGGCCCCAGCTGGAGAAGCGCTTTATCTCTAGTACAGAAGTGGTCATACATAAGTGGTCATGATACTTGTTAAATATACAACCGGCCGTGGGCGGCCGACATGAACTCATAAATCCAACAGGCCTTGGTCGGCCCGTACGTGAATCTTAAAGTGACAGCGATTAAGCCACCAACGTTTGTGACCCAAGATCGATATTCAAATTGCGCCAGCGTAAATCACAGATTATTAAATAAAAATGATAAAGACCAAAGTACATCAAGCTAGCGGCAACAGTATTCAAATTAGGCCATACAAGCAACAGATGATTAATTAAAAATATTAGTGGCCAAAGTACATTAAGTTAGCGGCAACAGTATACAAATTAGGCCGTACAAGCAACAGATGATTAATTAAAAATGTTAGTGACCAACATATATTCAGTTAACGGCAATAGTAGTCGAATTTAGGCCATGCAAATATCAGGTGATTAATTATAAGTGACTGCGGTCAAAATACATTAAGTTAGCGGCCACGGTACTCACATTAGCCTGTACACGCAAGAGATGATTAATTAAAAATGTTAGTGGCCAAAGTACATTAAGGTAGCGGCAACAGTATTCAAATTAGGCCGTACAAGCAACAGATGATTAATTAAAAATGTTAGTGACCAACATATATTCAGTTAACGGCAATAGTATTCGAATTTAGGCCATGCAAATATCAGGTGATTAATTATAATTGACTGTGGTCAAAATACATTAAGTTAGCGGCCACGGTACTCACATTAGCCTGTACACGCAAGAGATGATTAATTAAAAATGTTAGTGGCCAAAGTACATTAAGGTAGCGGCAACAGTATTCAAATTAGGCCGTACAAGCAACAGATGATTAATTAAAAATGTTAGTGACCAACATATATTCAGTTAACGGCAATAGTACTCAAATTTAGGCCATACAAATAGCAGGTGATTAATTATAAATGATTACGGTCAAAATACATCAAGTTAGCGGCAACAGAATTCAAATTACATGCACACATGCTACCTTTTTGTGGAAACCCGCCGAGCGTGGGCGAACCAGCGGCTGACGGCGTGCCTACAGTAACAAACGCAGGAGCGGAAGCGTGGGAGTCATAGCAGCACTTACGGGACGGGAAAACGGCGAGGCCAACAGTTTGGGTAGCTCTGCGAGTTTGATCCCCTGTTAGGAAAGAATGGGCCTAACCTCGGCCCTACGACACTAAAGCAAAGCTGACGGCCATCATGGTACACGAGCACCAACACACACCAACGGCGAAAAAGCAGAACAACACCTCACGCTCCTTGTGCCACAACGTCCCTCTCGTGAGTGACTTACGCCAAAAGAAACGCGCGCCAGCCAAAGCGTAATCACGCCACATTCAGAGTGGCCAATCGCACGGCAGGGAGCCCGCCGGATAGCAACAAACCAGTCTCGGAGCGACAGGGATAAATAGATGCCTTCTCATTTGCTCTTACAGGCTGAATTTTTAACTAGCCCGAAAACTAACGCTGCGAAACGAAACTCAAACGGACACCTGCAGGAAACAGCATTCAAAGGGTGGCCCCAAAATGTTACCAATTAGGGATAACGAAGCTAAAGGGTGTTCAAAATCATTATTACGATCTTATGCGATAAACTATTGTCTGAGTTATAAATTCGAAATACAGGCGCACTCATCAATATGGTACCAAGACTGCTCGGAAAGCTTAGTTAGTTGCTAGAATTATTAAGAAATACTAAAATGGCCTGACATACTGCCTCTGCCAATTTCCTGGAACGTGCCTTCTTAACTGATGGCCATCCTCTAGAACTCTCCCTTATCACTGACAGCTTGACGTAATCCAATTCAATTAATGTATGATGTTAAAAAAATGTAATTTTCCAATAAACTTGACTTTATATACTTTTCCAGTTATTCACATTTGTAGATAAATTCTGCTTGCTATTAGTTTTAACCACATACTTGTACTCATCCTTAGTTTTATATTTTTTATGCTTCTTACAGGTTTATATTGTCTTATATACTTCACCTCGCAAATTTTATTTACTCTTTTATTATCCAAACAGTTTTATTAATAAAATAGGGTTTATGTTTAATATTTTAATCTCCAAATTATTTTCGTTACATTTTTCGGAATTTGTTATTTCTAATAATGAAAACAAAGTCCTAAACGATCACATATTTTTACTTTCTATACTCTATCTTATATTAATTTGATTTACACCTACTAATTTTTAATCTATTACAATTATGTATTTGTCATTCAGTTTAATTCAGCTTAATCTTTAAAATATTACCACTTTTGAAATACACCTTTCAAACATCCATACTCTACGCAATTACAAATTCTTCTTTTACTTTTTAAAATATATAATACTTATTCACATTTCCTGTTCAAATCTCAATAGATCTTTGTTATTTTCAATCATTGTATTCCATTAATCCTTTCCAAAACTGATTTTTTAACCCCCTTGTGTATATCATAACAATATAGAACCAACTGCATTTTGGTGTCGAACGATTTCCTCATGTATGGATTCTTTCAGTAAATTTTTCTTTTATGCCAAGTAAGTTTTTAAGTGCCATTCCTGCATACGTTTTAATAGGGAGTTTTTGCATAACGTCACGTTAAAGTAACGTTACGTTAAAATAGAAAGATTTAATTTTGATTGGCTGTATCGCGGACGTCGCTAGGTAACATGGGCTTTAACGTGCCGTCATTTTCGCGGAATGTTATGCAAAAACTCCCTAATAACACAACATTCACTTGGCCAATTGGTAGGTTCTATTTGCAGACATATCATGATTAAGTTGTGATATTTTAATTTATTAATTATAACTATTTTAGCCCATCCATGAGCCTTCTTCAGTACTGTTACAAAATATTTCTTTTTCTACTCCTTTATTAGTAAATTGCTCATTAAGCACTGCTTACTTGATTAGTAAATTCGTTGTTACAAACAGTGTTACGTAATGATAATGACTAACACGTAATTTTTTTTATTACGTTACAGTTAGCTTCTGTTGTTTGTACGAAGCGGTGTAGGGATGTGACTGCAGCCTCCTAATTTTTAAGATGGTGTGACAGATGATTTGACAGTTAATAAAATATTTCTTTTTCGTTTAACGAAATGAGTGTGATCGTAGAAAAAGTATAGTACGCAACTCGAGCTATAGAGCAATTACACGCTCGTGGAATTACACACGCGCCGCTACGCGGCTTGTGCGTAACTTTTCCAACTCGCGTGTAATATGCTTCCTACAGCTCTCGTTGTGTAATATACTATTATACCACATTATATCTAAAATAACAAATAACGTAATATCAGATGAGCGAGGAACTGACAGCAGTCAAACATCATAAATGCTGTTGCTTTCCTTAAACAACTGTTATCAGCGAATAATGTCGTACCTAGTTGCCTTTCTGATATCAAAATCACGCTTAAGGTCTCTTTGAACAAACGTAACGCTTTGTAATTGTTCTTAACACAAAACATATCTACTGCACACGCTGCTAGATTGCAGGTAATATTTTGTTGAAATTTTCTACGATCTTAGGCATGAATTGGCTCAGCAAACTAAATCATGTAAAACTTCTGTCTTTTGAGCATATAAGGACAATTACATTATCTCTGAACACCTTTAAAATCCGGAGCTACATAAATTTTAACTTATCCCTAGTGAAACAGATCACCCTGTATATTGAATTGTTTTTATTGTTGAATTGATAATTTACATCAATATTGTTTTGTTGATCTGGTTTTTCATATTTTGAATTGTTGATAATCAATCAACAGTAATATCTCAAGTGCATTAAAATAGCAGATTATATTGTGACATTTTCTGTCAGAATGTTTAGCTAAGGAATTTGTCAAATAAATTTGCCACTCAACAAGAATCCCGAGTGGGTAGCACAAGAGATTTTGGGGCGGAAAATTTACGAGATATATTTATTCAGAGCAAACCATACTGACAGAAAATCGTCAAAATTTATTCAGATTAGTTTACATGCACGCGCGATGTTCGGCGTGATTATTTCCTGAATAAATAGATAAAATACAGTTGGTGAAGCACATTTAATAACCAAGTTAAAATTATTCACAAGCCATTAAATTTTACCACATTTTTAGCCGCATTTAAATGTTACGTTTGAATTTTAGTAATTACTATTGGACCCGTTGCAAAATATTTTGCAAGTTACAAAACTTCTTTGTAGCGTGTTGCAGAACTCATTGGTAAAATTTAAATTTTTGGCTTTTAAAACTACTCACATATGATATTGCTATATACCGGGTGCTGACTTGCGCAACGCACCATAGGGATTATCATAGTAAATTCTTTATATTGAATTATTTGCTCTCCTAATTATTTTAGAGCTAAATTGTAGAGAAAGAAATACTGCATCCATTCATACTATTTGCTAAAAAATTTTTCATTTTCCGGAACCGAAAGAATGCGAAAAATCAAACCAGCATTTTTACAAAAATCAGTGATGCTATGGAATTATTAAAACAAGCCAATGCCAACGCAAGTGCGTGCGAGGCGACAATATGTGTTGTTTGTTTTTTTGTCATTGACGTTTGACCTTTATAATAATTCACTATTAATTATGTTCTGCTTAATGTCTCTAAGGTTTTATGGTGGACATTCGTTAAGTAAGCTCCTTGTTTATAATAAAATATCCGTATCGGCAAATTCCAAACGGAACGAGGAAATGCCAAGCAGATGGGAAGAGGCTATGCACAATACATAAAAAGGGAAGCAGATCCAAATTTCAGAATTATTGAGGGATTGCACTCCTAGATGTAACGTACAAAGTTATGGCATCTAGCTGAAAAGAGAGGTTAACGGAATGGGCTGAAAGAATTCTAATTGACTACCAAGGAGGCTTTAGGTCAGGAATATCAACGGTGGACCAAATACATATATTGAGACAGGTGCAAGCAAAATGCTATGAGTGTGGCATACTGCTGTACGCTCTGTACATAAAGGAAGTCTACGATTCTGTTAATAGAAAAAAGTAATATGAAACAATGAAAGAAT
Organism: Agriotes lineatus; assembly: GCA_940337035.1. Taxonomy (NCBI): domain Eukaryota; kingdom Metazoa; phylum Arthropoda; class Insecta; order Coleoptera; family Elateridae; genus Agriotes; species Agriotes lineatus. The sequence continues at coordinate 498,063 of CALNHX010000063.1, read as the reverse complement.
TTGGTATACCAGTCAAAATAGTAAGATTAGCCAAAATGACGCTAAGTGGAATGAAATGTAAGGTAAAACTGAATGAAAATAAAAGCGAGCACTTTAAAGTAAATAAGGGGTTAAATCGGGGAGACCTGCTTTCCACCGAACTATTTAACCTTATTCTGAAGAAAGTAGTTAGAGAAAGCGAAAAAAACATCAAGGAAACAATATACCTACAATAATGTCCATCAGTGCATTACTTACGCTTATGACGTAGCGATAATTGCAAGATCGAAAGAGGAATTAAGCAATGCAATACGAATAACGATAATAAGGAATGAAGGAAGAACTTATGCACAGCGATAAGTGAAAATGGGGGAAATAGTGAAGAAATAAGGGCAAAGATAAATAGCGCAAATAAAAGTGTAACAAGTTTGAGAGCAGTGTTTAATTCAAAAGTGATATCGCATAAGACAAAGCTGAGAATATATAAAACAATTGTTCGACCAACAGTACTTTACAGTTGTGAAATGTGGGTGTTAAATAAAGTAGATCAAGAAAAATGGAAGTATGGGAGAGGTGTGTATTAAGAAGAATTTTTGGATGGAAGCAGGTGAACGGGGAATGGTTTAGAGGAACAAGCAAGGAGATATACGAGGTGCTTAGAGAACCCATCATCACGAACTGCATTAAAGGCCAGAGGATACTTTGGTTAGAACATGTAATGCGTCAACCAGAAAAGAAGATTACCAGGAGAGTATCTACTGAGAAGCGAGAACATCAACACAAGAAGAAGAGCGAGACCCCACAATGAATGGCTGGAGCATGTTGAGCAAGATCTTAGAACATTAGGACTGCAGAGATGATCTCTTGTACCAAATCTTATAAATCTTTCTTGATTTCTTGCATTGACTGAAACGTCTTTTCCATTAAATACCCATCTCTTCTTGTTTGTTCTTCTACCTGTACTCTTACCTGATCTCCTAGCACACTTACTTCTTGCTGTTCCTCGATTTCTGCTTCAGTAGAAATTACTATTGCTTCCATTTCCTCCTGTTCCTCCTCTTTTTCCTCTTATGTCCTTTTACTTTTTCGTGTGATATTTTTATCAGTCATTTTATTTAAATTTTTAATGAATACGTCTTTACCGTTATTAGGACTTTTTATCAAAATACGAAACTATTTATTCTGTCCTACAATTATTAATAATGAACCTGTATGCCAACTTTATGAAATTATCTTTTATTAATGCTTGTTTTCTGTGTAATTGTATTTTAAATGAAGTATTAACTTTGAGTTTTAAGTGATATTTTAACTCGATAGTTACTGTAATGAACACATTTTTAAATATCCTAAGTTTATTTACGGCTGTGTCCCTAATAAGTCCTATTCATTCCCCACAATGTTAGCAACAATTATGTTCTGTTTTACGCTGACAACGTGGTGTATTTATTTACTGTTAAATTATAATTCACTTTTTAATTACCTATTATTTTTGTTATTACTTGCCTACGTTTGGGCCGCTATAATTTATGTTATGTATATTTATTTAAGGTTGTGCCCCACAAATACTTTTCCCCACATTTTAGGCCACCATAATTTTGTTAAGGTGATTAGCTCCACTTGGTGTGCCCAACTTATGTTTTGTTATAATTGACTTACATCTTTACTTTAGTTTATTCTCAATCAATTTTTTTAAATTGAATTTTAATTAATTTATTTGCCCTTAAAATGAATATGTTTCCTACCTACTTTCAATTCATTCAACGATACCCCTCTGTCAGTATAGTTTGTAATGACCCCCTTGTTATTTTGAATGGGACATTCTGAATAAATTAAAATTCACTTTTGCCCCAACGTTGGGCGACATAAATTTGCAAAGGCTCCTCTATCTGGTGCCTGCTTGTCGTGAAGTGATTGATCTATAATTATTTATGTTTGGTATAAAAATAATATAAGTCAAAATTAGTGTTCTAGTACACACAATTCTCGGTTTTGATATTTTTATACTGTGCTCAAACTTTGCCTGTCAGTAAATTAAGCCCAATTTAAATGAACTGTAACAATTAATCGCACAAATCAAATGGTCGAATGCCCCTCCTTCTATTTTATTTAACTGCAATATTGATTACGCTAGCTCTCGAGAAAGACAAAACTTCTTATCTCATGGGCTGGGTTCATAAATGGACTGTATTCTCAAATTTTAGGTTATTTGTCTCAACGTAGCTCGTTATTAGTAGATAAAATTCACAATTTTGTAAATTGACAGACGGGCACAAAATGGTTTTTGCGTACAGCGTGAAATTGCACGTTTAAAATCATGAAATACAGTGAGAAACGCGTCAGGTAAATTATTTAAATATTCCCGCTTGGCAGCTATTAATACATCGCCTTGATTGTTTTTAGGATGACGTCAAACCTCCACTTGATTGTTTGGATGACGTAGAATACACGCCAACTTTCTTTTGTGTATGAAGCTTGATTCTGGCCGATTTCGCTCCAAAACCTGGTAACGCCGTTGGATTTTTGAAAACCACGAAGTAATTGAACTTTTGCAAACGGTAGTACAGCTGCACTACCAATTTTGCAATAATTTGGACCACTTTTTATTTTTCAAAACGCTCGTTTATTATATAAAAACTGCAATTAAATATGGAGCACACATTCAACAACCTTTCAAAAAATTTCTATTCAATTCTCCTTTTTAATGACAAGAAAGCATCATGTTGCTAAGATACGGTGTTATTCTACTATTAATTGGAAGTTAGGTTTGATAATATTTACCACAAATAAAATAAAGTTTGATTACATAACTTACAATCTAACATTTTCTTAAAATCTAAAATATTGTCTTTTTGCTTATAACTAATATTGTTCTATAGCGTTGCACTCACAAACGTTTTTTAATTTTACTGCTCTGCTTTTGCACTATGTTTTTAATGATTAACGCACTTTTTACGTTGCTTGCTTCTTTTCTGTTGCCTACATTCAGGAATTGCTCTTTGCAATTTTCTAGATTTTCCTTCATCTTGCTTTACCCTTCAGCTTGCTCACAATTTTTACAGTCCTTTGCTTTTATTGATAACTACGCTCCTTTTATGCTCGTAACAACCTTTCTGTGTCAATTACTTTCGTTCTATGTGGCTTTACATGTGCACAAACCTATCATTTTAATTATATTAGTTTATTCACAAGCCAAATTCAAACCCTCTGAAATATGCTTTGCCTTTGCGTGTCTTTATCCGATTAATTACTGTTTCTCGCATCTCATAATCAATGCATTTCATATTTTTATTTTTATTTAAAATTGCAATTATATAAAATATCCTAACTCCGTGCTTTATTGATTTGGTTGAATATTTTGTACTGCAAACAGAGCCAAGTTGTAGGCTTAATACCATTTCCAATTATCTTTTAAATTCAATATTGTATTACTATTAATTATTATACCATCTTTATATTCTACAGCGTCTCCAGTACTCTTGACTTGGCAACACTTATTTACATCATTTACGGCATTATCAGCTCGGCAATAATACTTTTTTTGGCAGCCACTTTTGGGTTCTGTTCAAGATTTAATTAACCGCTTTAGATGAATGCATTTATGCTTCCCATCTATTTTTATTCTCAATTGTTGAACCACGTCGATCCCCATTAGTATAATAGTATATTGAGCCTGATCTGGACTTAAATATATGAGAAAGTGAAAAGTAGGCTGTTTCCGTCTAATATGCGTTGTTGTATTTCCTGTTTGATATCGTTTTCACTGTTAATTTGAGATTCTAGATATTTGAATTGTTGCACTATTTCAAAGTTATTATTTCCTATTGAGTAATTTTGGCCAAGTCTTCTTCTTGGTTTTATAGTTAATAGTTTGGTTTTTCTTTTATTTACCTTCAGCCCGATTTTACTGGCCTGTGTTTCCAGTTTGCTAAATACTTCATTGATTTACCGTTCTGTTCTGGCCACTAGATTAATATCGTCTGCGTAAGTCATTACTATTTGATGTGACTTGTGCATTATTGTGCTGCTGAGGTTATCGCTGGTGCTTCTTATCGCTTTCTCTAGTGCCATGTTGAATACGATAGGCGCAAGTGCATCTCCATGCCGCACACCTTTAGTGGTCTTGTATTCTCACTACGGCCTTCCAGTCTGCCATTGTTGTTCTGGTTAATCTTACTAACTCGTTTGGTATGCCAAAAGCTTCCATTATATCATACATCCTGTTCCTGTCTATGCTGGCGTAGGCTTCCTGGAAGTCAAGGAATAACTCATAGATTGGTACATTATATTCCCACGATTTTTTCTAATATTTGTCGGGTGGTGAAGATTTGGTCAATGGTTGACCGTCCTTCTTTGAACCCTGCCTGATGTTCCCTTATGGTTTCCTTCATGGTTTCCTTCCATATTCTGCTATTTTTTTGTCGTAGTATACGTTTGAATATTTTATATGTTACACAGATCAGCGATATTCCTCTGTAATTGTTGCAGTTATGTTTGTTACCTTTTTTGTAAATGGGACATATGATCGCAGTGTTCCATTCTTCTGGGATTCTTTCTTCTTTCCATATCTCGGTGATCAGTTTATGTATTTGTTCGGATAGTGCTTCCCCATCCGTTTCCTATTATTTCTGCCGAGATATTATCTATTCCAGGTGTCTTGTCATTGTTCAGTTCTCGTATTCTTTTAATTACTTCATCGTAAGTAGGGTCTGTTATCAGTGGTTGTACTGTCAACATTTCTTCCTTTTCATAGTTGTCACTTTCTCTCTCTCCTTGTTTCAGTAGGCTCACAAAATGTTGGCGACAGATTTCCATAACTTCTTCTGTTTTTATTATGCATTTTCCTTCTTTGTTTTTACACATAGATGGCCTTGGACCTTGGATGGAAGTCTTGTTTGGTGTTTCATAGAATGTTATAGAGCCTCTTGACTTCCTTCTTTCTATGTGCTTGCTCCAGTTCTTGCGTTTGGGAATCCAGCAGTGTTCTTTTATTTCTTCACATTAGTTTCTTGGTGTTCCTTCTCAGTCCCTCGTATTATTCTTTTCTATTCCTTATTGGTCTTTGGATTAGTTTGCTTCTGGGTTAATTTCTTTTGTCTACTGCCTTTCTGCATTCTTTGTTGAGATAATCAATCAAGTATTCAAGGGGAAACCGTCTTAGATTAATATTGGGGCTGAAATAAATCAATTAAAATATATATTTAAATATAAATGGGAAAGAATTGTATAGAAAGGAAAAAGAACTGTAGGTTGACAGAATCAACCATGTAAAATTATTCCCAGTTTCTGTGGTTACAGAAAGGGGTTGTTAGAAATTATATATGATAAAAGTAGTCTGCCGAGGGACGAAGAAATTTGTAAGTTTTCCGGAGGAAAAACAATCTTAAATTAAATATCTAAACTGGGAGAATGCAATGAAAACGTAAATGTAAAGAGAATTGTATGGACAAAAGGAAAATATGGTAGGTTGTAAGTATCTACCCACAAAGTTGACCCGGGTTGGAGAAATTCTAAAGAGAAATTGTTATTAGACATGGCTAGCAGAAGGTGGTAGGAGACGCTCACGTTGTCAATGTCTGTGTTTGAATTTAAGGTGTTATTAGTACCAAAAATGTGGCGCATTTCGATGAAAATGCGATAATTCAAATTAGATTCAGGGGTAATGATTTTTGCATTTTCAAAGTACATACAATGACCCGTGCTGCTGACATGTCCAACTAAGACGCAGACTTTGGGTTTAAGACGAGAGTCGCTTCTATGCTGAGTAATTCTAGATTTCAACAAGTTAGACCAATGTAGGTAGATCTGCAACCACTACAGTTTATCTGATAGATGACATTATGGGTTAATAAAGTTGGAGTTTTATTCTTTAACTTTGAAAAGCAGTTTTTTATGACATGATGATGCTTATCAACAATGATAATGTGATCGAACTTGCGGAAAACCCGTTTAATTATATGAGAGAGTTTCTTGACGTAGGTGAGACTTTTGTACAAAGAAGGTTTATCGTCTTTATTGGCAGACATTTCTGAAGGATTGATCCTACCACTGGTGGTGGAGAATAAAATGGAATTTAATAAAGAAATTGAATAATTGTTTAATTTAAGAGTATTAATTAATTTATTGAGATTAGTCGTATGAAAATCAGGATGCGAGATCGTTAAGATTCTGTGTTTGAACCCCTTCACAACATTCAACTTATGTGGAATCCCAGCTAGCAGAGTCACGTCAATTTGACGTCGATAGAAGGTGATTTACAGTCGACGACCTCATTCGCCGAATAAATCACATCTTTTAAACGCCACTTTCTAACGTCTTTTCCACGTGCACAACTAGACGTCATATTGACGTTTAAGACAGGTCATCGTTAGCATCTACATTAAAGTAAAGTAAAAAAGATTTTACAGTTTACATCAAAATGCAAAAAAATATAATAAAACATTTAAATCTGCCCAGATTGTCTCCAGACGATCTATACATAATATTACATCAATTTGCACCTTTGAATAAATATAAATATTTATGGAATATTTATTCAAAGGTTTGTACACAGGCGTATAGTAATATAGCAAACTAGATAATGTTGACCATAAAAATAGTATATTACTTTACAAGTTGAGAAAATTAATGTTTTTCTGAACAAGTATGGCCTGTTGAGTATACTATTTTATCGCATTTCATAAGAAATGTAAAATATTAAATGTTTACATACAAGTGACATTAACTGTCAAAACATAACCAAGATGAGCATAACACATTCCTATGTACTAAAGCCTACCACCTGTTACGAGTACAAAGTAGTCCTAAACGTACTATTCATCGACTTTAAGCAAGCATACGACATGATAAAGAGAAGGGAATTGTACAAGATCATGAATAGTTTAGGAATACCGATGAAACTGATAAAATTAACAAGAATGACTTTGGAAAATTCAAGTAACGCAGTGATATGGGAAGGATACAAATCGGAAGATTTTGAAATAAGGAAAGGACTCAGGCAAGGAGATCCAGTATCCACCGTACTTTTCAACTTAGTACTAGAGGAAGTTATCAGAAAAAGCGGGATCAAAAGGGAAGGAATGATTTTCAACAATGGCCACCAATGCATATCTTTCGCGGACGATGTGGCCTTAATAGCAAAATTTGAAAAAGAATTAAAGAAAGTATTCAAAAGGTTGGAAAGAGCAGCAAAAGAAGTAGACCTGGAAATAAACGGAGAAAAAAAGAAATATATGGTGATGGGAAGCCCGGACAGGACAAGAAAGAACGAGATAAGAATATTGAGTAGCGAAGGAAACACGTACAATTTTGAAAGAGTGAATACGTTTACCTATCTAGGGGTAGAAATTGACGAAAACGGAGGCGAGGAGCAGGAAATAAGAGCAAGGATCGTAAAAGATAACCAAAAATATGCTGCTTTTAGACCGCTACTGAAATCCAAGCTGGTATCCAGGAATACTAAAACAAGAATCTACAAAACAGTACTACGGCCAACGGTAACGTATGGATGCGAGACTTGGGTACTGAAGCAATCGGAGAGAGACATGTTGGACAGATGGGAGAGAAAGGTACTGAGAGCTATTTACGGTGGGACAAGGATAGAGGAAGGATGGAAAAGAAGGTCGAATAAGGAAATACAGGAATTATACAAAAAAACCCAGGATATCGGTATACGGCAAATCACAGAGAATTAGGTGGTTGGGACACCTGCAAAGGTTACAGGGGGAGAGAATGTCCAAGATGGTCTTATATAGAAAGCCAATAGGGAAAAGAAGAAGAGGAAGACCACGAAAGAGATGGCTGGAACAGACGCAAGAGGACCTTAATACGATTGGAGTTACAGACTGGAGAGTAAAAGCTGCAAATAGAAAAGAATGGAGAGACATTATAAATATATACTTAAGCAATGATATGTAGTGGTAATTATGTAATTATGGAGAAAAAATTTAAAAGAAATGCCCTAGGCCACCATGGCCTGTAGAGCAATTTAATATAATATTTACTAAAGCACAATAAGCAGCTCCAGTTGATGTTATGCGTTTGGCAGTACTGAAGTGTGTTGTTGGTGACACTGTAAGTCTATGTCAAATTCGAGGTTAGCAGGTTAGGTTTTGCTAGGCAGAAAAGTGTTGCTAATGATAACAGTACCACATTTATTATCGATTTTGAATGAAGAAATGTAGTACATTTCCAAATGAAATGCGAGAATAGTAATTTTTGTATTAAGTGCGCGAAATGAGTGGTTTTTTTTATGGCGCGTGAGAATGTTAATTTTCGCCGAGACCGTTAGTCGAGGCAGAAAAGTCATTCAAATGCGCCATAAAAACACGAATTTGCCACGAAATAGAAACAACGTTTTTTCTACAGGTGTCAAAAAAAGAATAAAAGAATAATAATTGATTTTGTTTATGTAAATTCTAGAAATAAAATACGAACATTAATTTGCTAACATAATATGTAGTCACCTAATATGTTGTACCTAACTAAGGAAATGGTGTAATTATTGTTTATTTGGTAAAAATTAAAAAGTGTCAATTTTTTTATCAAAACGATAAATTGTGACGGTACCAGCGATAGCGATACTCCTCTTGAGGTAATGGAAATCGCAAACGCTGCTATTTCAAGCTTAATACCTGCCAAAGGCGACTCTTAACATGAAGGAAAACATTGATCTTCGAAAATTTCCAAAATTGGTGCCATACCTCAAAGCAAATCAGTTCGATATCGAGGAAGAAATCCAAAGTATAACAAGCGAGGATATTTTTTAATTTATCAACGAAGCTGACGATGCAATCCATTATTAAAGAAGGTAGGCTATTGGCATCTAATTTTATCGATATATTTATTCAATAATTTTTGTTGCAGACTGTGCTAATTTTAGGGCATAAGTGCGGCTGTCGTCGCGAAGAATTGGTTAAAATGACAATCGATGATATCGAAGATATAGGCTCCATATTGATTGTGAAAGTACCGGACTCTAAAACTCATTCTGAACGAACTTTTACTGTTTCAAATTCAGAATATTGAAATATACCGCAACTACCTACAGAGCTCTACGGCCGACCCATGTCTCAAGTCGCCGAGTATTTCTCAAGTATGACAATGGCAAGTGTGTTAATCAACATGTTGGAATCAATAAAATAGGGGAGGTTCATAGTTTGATTGCAAAGTGGCTTGGAAAGGAAATGTTTAAGAGCTACACAGGCCACTGCTTTAGAAGAAGCTCTGCCACTCTTTTGGCTAATGCAGGAGGTAATATGACTGCTATTAAGCGCCACGGAGGGTGGAAATCTACAAACGTAGCAGAGGGTTACATAGAAGACAGTTTGAACAATATAATTGACATTTCTAATAAAATTTTAGATTGTCAAACCGTCTACTTCTAAAGGAAAAATGCCGTACAAATTTCTTCTTCTGAGGAGATGTATGAGAAAACTTTCCAAAGTAAACAATCGACAATGTCGTCGGGAATTAATGTAGAAAATTGTTCCAACTGTACCATTAATTTTTATTTAAATGGCAATTATTAATAGTTTTTAAATTTTGAATAAATTAAAACTTTTCCGTTTTGTCCAAATCTGTGTTCCGCACTACAAAAAAAGTTAGTTAGTTTCGCCAGTGGTGTCCAGTTCCAAAACCGTTTTTTCACTGCTAGCCGTGAAGAAATATTATTTTTATCTACTAGCAACATGATATTGTACATTTTCGTCATAGAAACAAAATATGAAAAGCTACTCATAACTCCCAAGGGACTTGTCAAATTATTTCTCCCTCAAACTCATGGTAACAATGCAACTACAATTAACGTCTTAGCAACCATACAATGAGGCAATCCTTGATGTTACTTACATATTTTAATTTTAAATGTCATTATGACATTTCGAAATTTCATACTATTTTTACGCATATGCTAGTAGAAAAAATATTGTATGCACCACGGGAGATATTCATGTTCTTTACCTTCGGTTGACCATGTCAACCTCAGGGAAAAAACATATTCATATCTCCCTTAATGCATAAATATCTATTTCACGTGTTAAAAAAAGTTAAACTTCGCGTATCTATAGCGATACATAAATGTCACGTTTTTTTGACGGCTGTAGAAAATAGTAGTTTGTATACCAAAGCACTGAAGTATAACTTTTTGTCACGAATGTGGATTTAGTTGCCGAGGCCCGTCGGGCCAAGGCAAATAAACCACATGAGGGATAAAAAGGAACTTCAGTGCCGAGGTGTACACTATGTTTTATTTGAAAACGAGGAATCGTGAAATGATAACATTTTAACCAACTTTTGTAGGTTATGTTCGGTCGATTGACGTTTATCTGTCGCCTCGCCACCTACAAAAAAGTCGTAAAACAATGGATTACTTCACTGCCGATTTCTCGTATTTTAATGACGATTTCGGCGTACTTCACTGCCGATTTCAAATAAAATATATTTACTGTTTTTTATTTGTTATTATTTAATTTCCAACTTGACGGTTGAGTTATTATTAGAAAACTAGCAGTCCAGTGAGACAAATGTCTCATTTAATAAAACAAAAAAGACCGTTTTGCAAATAGAACGCGTATTCACCACACGTACGTATATGACGTCATTGTTGGTAGCAAACTAACAGTCGCATTTGCCTTGATAAAATTTGCCTAGAATCTAACCTAAAAAGTTAGGATTAGGATAATTAAGTAAATAATTAGTGTTAAAGACTGAAATTCGGTTCCTGACCTGACATGACCATTCCAAACATATAACTTTAATAACTTTTTTCTCTATCTCTTACGGTTTGGCTGCTGAAACAGCGTCCCAGACAGAGAAAACAGAGTCCCAGACAGACCAGCGTCTCGGACAGACACGTCTATTAGATAAAGGATGTACTCAAGAGCTATATTTTTAAATTCAGCGCGCATCGGCCGACCGGAAATTATACCTTTAGCGCATGCTTGGTGCAGGTAGTAAGGTAATCAATTTCCGGGTTTTATTTATTCGGCTTGGCGCGTTAGGTGATATTTGTTCAGGGTGCAGTAATTTTATGTGTTCTATAGTAATTACTAGTAGTCAGTTAATTAATTTACTAATTAGAAGTGATCATTTTTCTTTAATTGAGCTACTAGTAAGTAATCTACTAGTAACTATATCATGTAATTTTTTATCAGTCGTAGGTACATAAGCTAACTTTACGCATTTTATTTGTCAAGGAAAAATCGTTTTTGTGAGGGTTGCATTTACGGAGGACAACAGCGTTGCCTTGGTAAGTGATTCGTGGTTAACACCACTAAAAAAGGAAGTATTTTGGCCACCATATTAACAGCAGGCACAATTTAACCGTGCTTTAAGAAATCACGTAGAATCAGATGACAATAACTGGCAGTTGTATCCTATACGTTGTGTATAGAATGGAAGTTCAGAAAACGGCCAGAATTGGATGGTTTAACGTACCAGCCCAGTTTGATGTTGTTGGAAATCGTTCTGATGACCAGAGTATCCAAGAAAGGAACCGACCTATCCTTTTCCCGTTCCATTGTAAATTGGATGTGGTGGTTGAAACCATTGAAAACACTCAGCACAGTATCAACGTCGTCGACCGGTACCTACTGCACAGAGTATGTCATCGACACACTGCTAAAGAAACGAAAAATGAAAAGCTAACTTGGGGGCACTTTCCTTTATGATAGTGGGTAGATATTGTCTATGATTTCCGATCAGAAAATCTGCTTATAAAAAGTATTATTAAATGACAAATATGTTGAAACAAAGATAAATTTAAGAAGATTAATAAACTGTGGTTTGGGTATGTTAGAATTTAGATTGCTGTTGCTTTTGTCACTTGTTTTTTGTCAACGTGGCACAACTTGTATACTGTAGTTTTTAGTCGAATAAAGCCTTAATTCCAAGGGTTTTCTTATTACAATTTATTTGACTAATACTAAAAAATTTGCATTATGGACAAGTTTTAAGACCTGAAAGATTCGATACAGAACCAAACACAGCTAAGGCTTCCCAAGAATGGATACATTGGTTGACGACATTTGAAAATTTTGTCGCATCCATCGAGAAAGTCAGAGGGGAGGCTAAATTAAAATACTAATAAATTATCTAAGCCATTCAACCTACGAATTTATAACAAACTGCGATTCCTACAAGAAGGCGATCAAGATTTTAACTGACTTATACGTTAAACCTAAAAATGAAATATTTGCTCGCCATCGTCTTTCAACAAGTAAGTAATTTTATTTCCCTTTAACAAATAATACAATGTATTCGGGAAAAAATGTACAGTGCCTTGTGATAAATACGAGAATTAAAATTAAAATTAAACAGGTACATTTTTGTTTAATCAAAGTGAATCCACTTTCATTTATTAGGTAGATATTTTATTTCTTCTTTAACGTTAATAGTTATTTACTTGTATTTTCCATCCTGTAACTTCAGCGGTTATTTTAGTTTTACATTTTACCTTAAATAATGGTTTAGTTATTTTAAGTTAACTACTACTTGTCTAGTTTGGTTAAAAGGTTGATATTTTCAATGCCGATACGATACCGATGCACCAATATTTATATCGGTATCGGCCGATCACTAACAACTTCAGCAACTTTTTTTGCGACAGCAAGAAATATTAATTAGTAGTATCAACACAAACATTAAGCTAATATTTGGTACACTGCCACTCTAAGATTGTATTTTGTCTTACTTGTCACTTTTCTGTGCTGCTTTATATTCACAAATGCAACAGAATATGGTTTTTCTCATGTGTGCGTCTTCATATGCCTAAGTAAAGCGCCTTTCTCTACTGCTTTATATTCACAAATGGGGCATAAATAAGGCTTATCTCCTGTGTGCCTCTTCATATGACTACCTAAATTACTTTTGTATGCTGTTTTATATTTACAAATGGAACATATGTAAGATTTTTGTTCCGTATGTATTTTCATATGTTTAGCTAAGTCAGATTTGAGTGATGCTTTATATTCACAAATGGAACATAAATAAGGCTTATCTCCTGTATGCCTCTTTATATGATCAACTAATGAACCTTTGTGCGCTGCTTTATATTCACAAATGGAAGAACAATAGGGTTTTTCTCCTATGTGCGTCTTCATATGCCTACCTAAGACGCCTTTCTGTGCTGCTTTATATTCACAAATGGAACATTTATAAGGTTTTTCTCCTGTGTGTATTTTCATATGTTTAACCAAGTCACTTTTCTGTGATGCTTTATATTCACAAATGGAACATAAATAAGGCTTATTTCCTGTGTGGCTTTTTATATGATAAACTAACGTACTTTTGTGTGCTGTTTTATATTCACAAATGGAACATAAATACGGCTTATCTCCTGTGTGCCTCTTCATATGACTATCTAAATTACTTTTGTATGCTGTTTTATATTCACAAACGGAACATATATAAGGTTTTTCTCCTGTATGTGTTTTCATATGCTTAACTAGGTCACTTTTCCTGGTTGTTCTAAATTCACAGACTCTGCAAACAACTTGTTGATTTAAAAGGTTTTGATCTGCTGCACTTTTAACTAGTAATTCATCCTTTAGCACAACTTCCTCTTGTTTAATATTAAATACGTTGTCAGTTGTGTTATCAAAAATTTCTTTGATATAAGGTTTTTCTCCCGAATGTGTTTTCATATGCTTAACTAAGTCACTTTTCCTGGTTGTTCTAAATTCACAGACTCTGCAAACAACTTGTCGTACTAAAAGGTTTTGATCTGCTGCACTTGTAACTAGCAATTCATCCTTCATCAAAACTTCCTCTTGTTTAGTATTCAATACGTTGTCAGCTGTGTTATCAAACATTTCTTCGATGCTGGTCATGCCAGTAGGCAACTGATTATCAACTAGTTCCTGCCTTACGTCCATTATTGTAACAAAAGAAGCGAGTTCTGGTTTAGTGAACGCAATTTCTGTAATCAAAACACAATATGGAATTCCGTTAGGTTATGATCATGCAAATACGAATAGCAAATGCCCTGTAATTACTCACATGGGATATAAGTTTGTAATATGAGGTTTGTTCGTTTATTACTGCATGAATTAGAATTCAGTTCAGGTTTGTGACGTCAGCAATTCAGAGTAGTGCTATTACACGCAAAGAATTCATATATAAGAATTAGCTCGGTATCCGACGAACGGTTTTAGTTCAGTTTAGTTCAGTTTAACCTACAAATCTATCAGCTATTTTTGAGTGTCGAAATTTACGAACATAACATAACGTATTATTGTCATGTCATTGTCATTTGCATGTGCAAGGTCACCTCGTCTATTCGTGACTTGGTAAAATCGCACATCTCACATTTGTAAGTTGTATTTTTAAACTCTCCATTTTTGTTACAATTGAAAAACTACTAACGAAAACGAGCGCATAACAAATATAATAACGTTGCTAACCTATAAATCTATCAGCTGTCACTGCTCGTTTAAGGGTGCCGTCATTTAACGGCCGTAAAAATACGGTGGGTGACGTCACGAAAAACGGTATCCTTTATCTTAAGGTACTAGTTAATAAGGCACTCTACTTTGTCTAATAGACTTGTCTGTCTGGGACGCTGTTTCAGCAGCCAAACCGTAAGAGATAGAGAAAAAAGTTATTAAAGTTATATGTTTGGAATGGTCATGTCAGGTCAGGAACCGAATTTCAGTCTCTAACACTAATTACCTTAATTATCCTAATCCTACATTTTTAGGTTAGATTCTAGGCAAATTTTATCAAGACGAATGCGACTGGTAGTTTGCTACCAACAATGACGTCATATACGTACGTGTGGTGAATACGCGTTCTATTTGCAAAACGGTCTTTTTTGTTTTTTAAATGAGACATTTGTCTCACTGGGTTGCTAGTCGTCTATAATAAGCGAGGTGTTTTCCAAAAGAGCGGTAGGGCACAGCGAACGTAATAGAGCGGTGCCGTTTCATTTGAAGCTGTGGACCAGTACGGTAGAAACAGTTCAGGCAACGTTTTTTGACGGTGTGTCTAGTGTATAGCGGTGAGTGTAGTTTTATGTATGTATGTGTATCGGTTTAAAACGTTCATCGACGTTGTCCGATGCCTAGATTCCAATCTCTGCGATTTGCCCATTGTCCATCATTGAGGTTCCGGTCACTCATCGCTTTTCTAATTCCTTCGTTCCAGTTTTTCCTTGGACGTCCCTTCGGCCATTCGTTGAACATGGCCATACCATATTAGCTGACGACGTTCTACGTCTTTCATGATCGTGCCTTGTACTCCCATCTGATCTCGTATTTCTCCATTTCGAATTCTTTCTCTTCGGGAAACCCCAGCGGATCTTCTTAGAGCATCCATTTCTGTTGCCTCTAATCTCTGTCGATTTCTTTCAGTAATTCGCCATGTTTCGGATCCATAGAGTAAACTGCTTTTTATCATTGTATCGTATATGTTGTACTTTCTTCTTCTCGTTATTTGTTTACTCCATAAAATTCCATTTAGACAAGCTATTGCCTTTCGCCCTAGTATTATTCTTGATCTGATATATTTTTCATCTGTCCCAGTTTTATCGAATATTGTTCCTAGGTACTTATATTCGTCACATACCTCTATTTCGTCTGATCCCTCTAATTTCAAATTACCGACATCTGCTCCAACACATAACTATTTTGTTTTTTGTAAATTCATTGCAAGACCCCATCCTTCATATGTCTCTTTTAACTTGCGCGCCATGTACTCTAAGTCATCTTTATCTCCAGCTAATACAGCTTGATCGTCGGCGAATTGTAATGTATATACTGTTGTATCTTCTAGTTGTATCCCCATTCCTGAGCATTTTCTTTTCCATTGCTCTAATGCTTTTTTTATATAGATCTTGAATAGGGTGGGAGAGATGCAGTAGCCCTGTCGCAATTCCTTGGTGACGGGGAATGGTTTTGAGAGTTGTTTTCCTATCTTTACTCTTGATGTTGCGTTTTCATATAGTTTCTGTAGAGCTACAATAAGTGTATAGTTTATTTGCGATTCTTCTTTCCCATAATTTAGTTGTAGGTATATTGTCGTATGCCTTAGTTAGATCCACAAACAGCAAGTGAGTTTCTTGGTTTGTAGCAGCATTTTTCTCTATTATCTGTTTCATACAGAAAACATTGTCGGTTCAGGATCTGCCGGCTCTGAATCCGCTCTGTTCTTCTTCATCGCCATAATCTTTTTCTATAATATCTTTCAATATTCGTCCGTATAAACGACTTATGGTGCTTGTCACAGAAATTCCCCTATAATTGTGGCAATCTTGTTTGCTACCCTTCTTATGAATAGAGGAAATATATGCCACCTTCCATTCGATTGGGATCCTTTTACAATAAAGGAATTTACCCCAAAAATTTGAAATTGAGTTTTCAACAGATCTTCACGTTTTAGACTCCTCTGAACCCAAAAAACATATTTTTTCATTGGTCTGTGTGTCTGTCTGTGAATAGAATATCTCAAAAACGAAAAGAGGTATGGCGTTTTGTGTATTATCTAAATGCGACAGCAAGCTTTTGAAGAAAATTTCATAACCGGAAGTAGGTGTTTACTCTTGTGATTTTTCAGTTTTTTTTCGATTTTTTCAAAAACGGCTTTAACGATTTTTTTCAAACTTCTCATTTTTATTACATTTTTAATGTGTATTGATGTGAGCTAGGTGATTTTCCAGTTGAATACTTCTAAAATTGGTTTCTTTTGTTTTCTTTTCTATTTTTTCATTAACTCCTATTTTAAATAGAACACCCGGTATATTATTACATTTTTGAATTCAGCTTAAAATTATAGAGAAAATTTGTCTCTTCACCTAACGCTCTATTTCGTACCGTTTTTGTAGAATTTGTAATTTTTTAAAAATTTTGACAAATGCTTAAAAATTTAAAATCAAATTATTGCTAATTATAAGATCACTGTAAGAGGAAGTTGTGTGCGTGTATCACACCAGATTTTTTTTTGGAACACACATATATATAATCTATATTGCTATAGTTACTGAAATAACTGTTGTAATACATGGCAACTGAGGAAAATTAAGCATTTTTATTTGTTTCTAACCTCATGTGAATGGTATAGTCTACCTGTATGCAACTCGACAATCGAAAATTCTCGTAACTCGACGTATTGCCTTATGAAACACCCACTCGACGATACGCGTCTCGTGGTATTTCAGGCAATACGTCGAAATCGATTATTTTCGATCGTGAAGTTGTATAATACGTATATGATTATTTCAAGAACGACGGACGTTGTATATTAGCTTTCTAGAACGCGTCGAGCTACAATTTATAATTATTATTATTTAGTAGTTATTTGCCAGGTCTTTCAGTTCAGTTTGAGATAACTTTATAAATATTTAAAAGAAAGTGAATAAGGTAAGCTACAGTATAGATTATAACATTTAAAAACTACTACTAATTCAGTCTATTTGAAGGCAAAGAACTCGGAAAACACCAGAATGAAATTAAATTGAATTTTAATTAGAATTTTAGCTATAATATAAGTTTTATTTAATGTTGTTAATTTGATTTTGATATTCGTGAACGAGTTGACAGAAAAGTGAATATAAAACTGTGTATCTAAAAGTGGAGTTAGTTTTTAATAAACATATAGTAATAATTTTAGGATAGATTTAAATTTTTTGTAATTAACTGATAACTTTTGTAATATCACGGATATTCAGATTTATTTTGTTTATCGATCTCCAAAATTTAATAAGGCGTTTCAGTTGTTATTGCCATATAAATATAGTCTGTGTTTTTTCTTTGGCAATCTAAACCAAATGAACATTAATCTTTTGAATGGCTATGTCCACGTTAGAATAAAATTCTGCTGGTGACGCGTTATTACCCTCTACGTTTGTTATTTAAAATTTTGGTTTCAACAAAGTTGTCAAGCATACTCTTTATCTATTAAAAATTTCTGGTCAGCCTAATGTACATCCAGTATTTAACCCATAACCGTGCGACAGCTAGTATGGCACATTTGTTACCAGCGTTGCAAAACCCAAACCCATTTAACAATGTTCAACCCTGTTATAAAACACTGGCTTAATAATGTGGTTCAATAAAACGTAGGCATGCACTAATTTCCTTCAAGCACGTGTTCAAGATGCCTGACCTTTGTCTTAACGTATATTATGTTGAAGCAACGATAACCGATATAAGTAAAGAAGCATGTGAAGCGAAGAAAAACTACACTTGGATGTGTATAAATATAAAAACAAAAATGCATATATCATTGTTCTTACAGATACACACATATCTTATCGGTTGTCCCTGCTCCATCATAAACGTATCTTTAGAAATATCTTCCACTAACTTAGAGAAGGGTATAAAAATAAACTGATTGTTTGTTGTGCTCCGCTACGATTATAGTTCAATCCAAATGTGATAAATACCTTTCTATAACTTACAGCCATTTGCTAAAACAACTTACGAAGGTTGTATGATGTATCCATCATTATGACCTAATTTATTATATTGCAATATAATTAACAAGCAAACAACTGGGTTTAATTTCTTTATTACCTATTATAAGACTATACATATTTCCATGGTATATAAAAACTACTTGTTGGAAGCATGCAACGTGCATTATGGCCTCACACTTAAACAAATAAAACAGCTTGCCTACCAATATACAATAGCTAACCATATAAATATTCCGGATTTTTTGAAAAATAACCAGTGTGCAAGCAAAGAAATAGAAACACGATTGTCTCTAAAAAAACCAGAAGCGACTAGTTTGAGCCCGTTAACAAGCGTGAATAAGAAGAATGTTGGCGATTTTTTTTATAAATTAAGTCTGTTATGAAATAGTATATTACATACCGAGGTGGAAAGTGTTTCATTCCTGTCGAGAGATTAAGTAGTTAATCGAGACGCGTAACGTCGAGGTCAACTTTATCTCGAGACAGGAATGAAACTTTTCACCGTGGTATGTATACTATTTTATTCGCAACCACTTTATTCTAAACAATAATTGGAAAAATTATTATAATGCGATAGGACAGGTTGTGACGCGCATGAATGGATGATTGATTCATTTCCAACCTCTGTGACGGCAATCGCTTTTCCGGTTGGAAATATATGGTTGCGAATAAAAATATTAATTTCCACTATCATCTATATAAAACGTACATCTATGACAACCATGAAAGCCATATCTCGATAGACATTATCGACTAAGAAGAAAAATTGTAGACAAGGAAGAAACTATATCCGAAGATGTAAATGAGGTCTGTCAAGAAACTGATGATTCTCCGTACTTAAGTGAAGAGGAAGAAGAGTCAGATGTTTGTTCAGATCATAGGGATTTTAAAGAAAATAATTTGTAATTGTTAAGTTTTTCTCAGAGGCTAATGTTATGCAGGCATTATTATTGAGAAGAATACTGAGCATAATACGGTTAAGATTCTAAGAAAGCGTGCTATTTCTAACATTTCTTTTTCCTATAATTGACATCCAATATATTACTGAGAATGATATAAAATAGGATAAGTCACCAATGAAGTTTTGCGGAAAAAACGGGCTGGAAATGGATAGTTTTAACGTGATCTATATACCTAATAGTTTACGTTAAAGTTTTCTATAATTAATACATTTACATTTACGAATGCATTTCACATGTATTTTGAGCAGTGTCCCAAACACCCACTATGACCCAAATATGGCGTCCCATGGGATGTTTGGGTCACTTTACATAACTTCAGCGAACTTTTTTTGCAACAGCAAGCAATATTAATTACTAGTGTCAACATAAACATTAAGCTAATATATGGTACACTGCCACTGTAAAATTGTATTGTCTACTTGTCACTTTTCTGTGCTGCTTTATATTCACACATTAAACTGAATACGGTTTTTCTCCTGTGTGCGTCTTCATATGCCTAACTAAGCTGCTTTTCTGTGCTGCTTTATATTCACAAATAGAACATAAATAAGGCTTATCTCCTGTATGCCTCTTTATATGATTAACTAATGTACTTTTGTGCGCTGCTTTATATTCACAAATGGAACAAGAATATGGTTTTTCTCCTGTGTGCGTTTTCATATGCCTTACTAAGACGCTTTTCTGTGCTGATTTATATTCACAAATGGAACATGTATAGGGTTTTTCTCCTGTATGTGTTTTAATATGCTTAACTAAGTCGTCTTTCTGTGTTGCTTTGTATTCACAAATGAAACATATATAAGGTTTTTCTCCTGTATGTGTTTTCATATGTTCAACTAAGGCATTTTTCTGTGCTGCTTTATATTCACACATGGAACCTGAATATGGTTTTTCTCCTGTGGTCGTCTTCATATGCCTAACTAAACCGCCTTTCAGTGCTGCTTTATATTCACAAATGGAACATAAATAAGGTTTATTTCCTGTATGATTTTTCATATGTTTAACTAAGACACTTTTCTGTGCTGCTTTATATTCACACATAGAACATAAATAAGGCTTATCTCCTGTATGCCTCTTTATATGATCAACTAATGTACCTTTGTGCGCTGCTTTATATTCACAAAGGGAACAAGAATATGGTTTTTCTCCTGTGTGCGTTTTCATATGCCTAACTAAGACGCTTTTCTGTGCTGATTTATATTCACAAATGGAACATATATAGGGTTTTTCTCCTGTATGTGTTTTCATATGCTTAACTAAAGCGCCTCTTTGTGCTGCTTTATATTCACAAATGGAACATAAATAAGGTTTATCTCCTGTATGTGTTTTCATATGTTTAACTAAGACACTTCTCTGTGCTGCTTTATATTCACAAATAGAACATAAATAAGGCTTATCTACTGTATGCCTCTTTATATGATTAACTAATGTACTTTTGTGTGCTGCTTTATATTCACAAATGGAACAAGAATATGGTTTTTCTCCTGTGTGCGTTTTCATATGCCTAACTAAGACGCTTTTCTGTGCTGATTTATATTCACAAATGGAACATATATAGGGTTTTTCTCCTGTATGTGTTTTAATATGCTTAACTAAGTTGCCTTTCTGTGTTGCTTTGTATTCACAAATGAAACATATATAAGGTTTTTCTCCTGTATGTGTTTTCATATGTTCAACTAAGGCATTTTTCTGTGCTGCTTTATATTCACAAATGGAACAGAAGTACAGTTTTTCTCGTGTGTGTGTCTTCATATGCCTAACTAAGTCCTTTTTCCTGGTTGCTCTAAATTCACAGACTCTGCAAACAACTTGTCGGTCTAAAAGGTTTTGATCTGCTGCACTTATAACTAGCAATTCGTCCTTTATCAAAACTTCCTCTTGTTTAATATTCAATACATTGTCAGTTGTGTTACTAAACATTTCTTCGATGCTGGTCATGCCAGTAGGCAAGTTATCATCAACTAGTTCCGGCTTTACGTCCATTGTTGTAACAAAAGAGGAGAGTTCTGGTTTATTGAACGCAATTTCTGTAATCAAAACACAATATGGAATTCAGTTAGGTTATGTTCGTGAAAATATGAATAGCAAATGTCCTGTAATTGAATCTAATACTTCTACTTACAAGAGATATAACTTTGCAATGACTCGTTTAACGTGTTAAAGCCTTTATAAATAGAACTGGCGAGCAAATAGAGACTGTGCGCGTGAATGTGCCTGTTAGAATAAATTATCTTCAAAATGGAGTAAGGAGTGGCATTATATTTTAAATGGTCGTTTGAACTAATCATATATGTAATACTACTATATTGCTAGCGGCTATGAGTTGGAGGTCCATTGTAAGTGAGATAGACAACCAATGTTGCCATCTAATTTTTTGGGGATCGGTAGTTTTTGGCGCTAAATTTGGGTAGATCTCAAAAATTTTTAGTAGAGATAATAAAATGTGTTTTGTAGTACTACCTACTTACATTTTTGAAATTGCCAAGTTTCAGTAAACCGGCATTTAAAAATTCACATATATAGGCCGTTTTTTATTTAAAGATCCACCAACGTCGCATGTTCTTTGAAAGGAGTACGTGGCAACATGGCTAGGGTATTTTCACAACGAGGACTCAAAATTGAGGTTAGGTTGTTAAATGTAAATTGTAAACTGACATTTGGCCTGGCGGAAGTTTGAGCATTTGAATTATTTAAAATTAGATTTACGGTACGGATTTACTGGATGGTGTAATGTGTAATGCAGAGGGGTGTTACAGATTCTGTGGGATATCATGTTTTTTGGCGCAGGAGCCATAAAATTCCATTTTTCTCGAGTTACGCAACTGAGACTGACCGAGAAAACACGATTGATGTATAAATGTATAAATCTTTCCATCAATTCTCACAAATGGAAGAAAATAAGGTGCTTCGTTTAAAGTGGAGTGCGGCCAAATAATGAATTTATAACCAAATTCATGTTCAACACATTTTGCATTTTGCACATGTGGCAGTAGCGGTGACGTCTCGTCCAAGTATTCAAATTTTATGTTTGGGAAATCTTCTTTGCATCTTAAATACATTTTTAAGAATCTAATTCGTTTCGCCGCTATGTATGGCCTTTCGACAAGAATTTTTCTATTATTTTCCGTTTTATATTTATAGCCCATGGCTTTCAACATTTTATATAACAATGATCGGGACCCTTTATACTGCAAAGTGTCTCGTGTAAATGTTAACAATTTTGTTAGAGTGAAATATTGCCCACTTCGTTTATAATCATAAATTCTGCAACCTAATTCTTCCCGAAAGAAATGGTCATCAAAAAATGGAGATTTACGGCCACCGTAAGTTTTGGAAGTTTGTACTTCCTGTCCGGCATTAAAAGAGTGTAATATACAGCGGACAGTACATACAGACAGCTACAAAAGTTAATTTTACCCAAAGAAATCACTGCAAAGATATTTAAAAGTTTCTCTTCTAGCTGTCGGCTACTTAAAGAAGGGACTAGGTTTTTCAGTTCGATTGAACATTGGAATAAGGCGGTTTTCAATTTCTTGTCGAGTAAATTCCTTCCGTTCAGAGGCATAATTCAAAAATTTGTAAATTCAACTTTATCTGAGTTGCGCTTGCGTTGTTTGACGGTTTGACGCATGAAATTAAGGTGACAGCTCACTTGCAGAATTGCCATTTGTAACTCACAAAAGTAACTATAACTAGTGATATTTCCGTTGGCCAACATTAAGCAACAGGTGGTGGATCTTTAAAAAATGAACGACCTATATTTATATTTCACTTTTTAATTAAATAAATAAAATCAAGACCAAAAGCTCAATTGTTTTATTAAGAAATATGCAAAACTACACTAATTTACTTAAAACACTATTTACTACTAATTCATATATGCAAGTACAATAATATGTAATACATGAAAAATGTTTTAAACGTTTAAGTATAAAATTACAGTAGTTCCTATTCTATTCACTTTCGCTGCTACTATCTTTGTCGCCGCTTACAGTATACATTTGTTTAGCCATTTTTGTAAGAATATTCTTATCAACAGCAAAATCGCAACATTTGTCCTGCCCTGTATACCTTTTTGTGTGTTATAAACCAGTAATTGTTGTACTTGAAAGCCTATTTCTCGAACAAATTCTTCTTAAAAGTTCTCTAATATAAAAAAAAATGGTAGAAAGCAGTTTTTTAAATATCATGATGTTAGTGTAGTTATGAATGCTGTGCTCTTATTTTATAAATTTCCCACATTGCATACTCACTCAAAAACTTTTTATGAGTACCACAATGTACAATATATTGTTACGTTTTTAATGTGGGGCTATTCAAAACCATACGACAAACATGGGTTCAGACATTTATTTACAACAATGAATTATTACGATTATTGTTTACAAGCACAGACGAGAATTATCAAGCAGATTACAAATTAATACAGGCACTAACGAACTATCGATACATTTATTTATTATTACATACGGATTAACACACTTATTTATTTATATCATTCTTAAACACTTACGATTATATATGGTTATTTATTTCTATTAGTTATATGTACACACGGGCTTTTATTTATGTGGGAGCTCTACATGGCTCTTACACGTTTTGCTGCCGAATTCGAACTGAATTGTCGATTCCTGCTGACGTGTATTTATATTTCAGGTAATTCCTTTCTAGACTAATCGCGAGTTCGCTCGACTCTTCTAGGAACCGCATGACGCATCCGCGTTTGTTGCCCTTGAGCGCGTCCCTAAAAGCGTGAGTGTCCGTTGCACCTGGCTGTAAGGGCGCTTCCCGAGCATTCGACCGCTGTGACTCATATTTCTGCAGCTGCTTCAAGAAGTTCTGGAACGCTCGCGTATTAATCGCCAAGGCTGCCGACTCATCCATCCCTCGGCCCTCAGGATCGTAACACTGCCCCCGCTTTAGGTCGTTCTGTCCCAGAACGAGTTGCGTCGGGTGCCTGTCACTGGCTCTTGTGGGGGTTTGATGGCGGTATTTACAGGCGGTGGCCTTCTTGCACACGGACTGGTTGAAGAAGTAGCAGTCCGCCGTATGCCCCATGCTTCGTAACGGGCTGCAACAGCAGACCTCGATCTGCACGCCGGTTGTCTCTTGTACTGCCGATCGGTAGCCCATCAGGAATAGGTGCATGTACTGGCCCCAGTCACGCGGATGCTCGGAAACCCCCTTGGACAGATGCTTCCCCATGGTTCCGTTCATCCTTTCCACCATGCCGTCCGATTGAGTATGGAGGGCAGTGGTCCGGGTCTTGCGTATCCCCAGTATCCTACAGACGTTCTGGAACGGTCCAAACTCGAAATTCCGGCCCTGGTCGGAATGTAACTCCAGGGGGACTCCAAAACGGCTGAAGCGAACATCAGCGACAGTACCGGTCTCTTTCTTCGGAACGGCGTATGCTTCGGGCCATTTGGTGAAATGTCCCATGCACACCAAGATGCATTTATTTCCCGCTTCGGTACCGGGGTATGGTTCGGCGATGTCAATGGTTATCCCCTCGAACGGACCACCGACGTTGTACTGCCACATCGGAGCTCTACGTCTTCCAACCGGTCCGTTTCCTGTAGCGCATGCTTCGCACCTCCGGCACCACTCTCGGACGTCACCTTCGCAGCTTGCCCCGTAGAACCTTTCTTGGACCTCTTGCAACGTCTTCTTCAATCTGAAGTGCTCCCCAGAGGAGCCATCATGCAGGTGGCGCAGCACCTCGGCCACTCTACTCCTTGGAACCATCGATCGTGATCTCGTTGCCCTACTGTCCTCATCTTCCAAGATTCTGGTCAGGACGTTGTTGTCCAGCTGCAAGGAGTCCCATTGCGCCCAATAAGTCTTCATCGTTGCGTTGGTGGTGGAGACCTCCTGCCAGGTAGGTCGACGGCCATCTTGCTTCCCGGCTATAACCGGGCCTAAGTTGGGGTCGTTCTCCTGGCTGCTCTGCAACTCGTCTGGCTCCCACGAGTCGTCGACTACAGTGGTACGATTGGCGGGTACCGCACGACTCTCCAGTCTAGAACAGTGGCCGCAGTCCGCAGGGCCGGGCCCCCTGGATAACGCATCGGCGTTGCAGTGGGCTGTGCCAGGCCGATTATTTATTTCCAAGTCGTACTCTTGCAGGCGCTCGATCCACTTAGCCATCTGTCCTTCAGGGTTCTTGCACTGCAGTAGCCATCCCAGAGCAGTATGGTCGGTCCTCAGCAAGACTCTTCTGCCAAACTCGAATGATTTATGTTTTCCTACGTCAGTACGGCCGCTGGGATGATCCCCGCACTCGACGATGCCTTGGTACCGGGCCACCAAATCTTCTATCTTCTTTCGTTTTCGTTGGCTCATGCCCCCTCTCAGTATTGGGTTCCTCCTGACGGTTGCCAGTTTCCTGCTGACGTTCATCATCCTTACTGGGACCCCAAGCCCAGTCTTCACCAACGTCTTCCCTACCAGGATACCATGAGTGAGCTTCTTGCCACCATCAGGCTCGACCACGCGCACCACGTTGCCCCGGAGATCGCCATCCAGGTATGCATCCACGACCCTCTCGGTTCGTCCTTGCAGAGTAACATCTTCCGCCCATACCACTTGTGCCGCGATCTCTCCTCTTGGGTGCCGGGAAAGCTCCTCCCCACCCACGTGCAACTCGCCGCGTCTCAGGTCCAAAGCGCACTCACATTTATCCACAACATCCATTCCCAGGATGCAGTCGTCCGCAACGTCAGCATAATCGGGCTCAACCACGCGCACCACGTTGCTCCGGATCGCCATCCAGGTATGCATCCACCACCCTCTCGGTTCGTCCCTGCAGAATAACATCTTCCGCCCATACCACTTGTGCCGCGATCTCTCCTCCTGGGTGTCGAGAAAGCTCCTCCCCACCCACGTGCAACTCGCCACGTCTCAGGTCCAACAACAGAGACCGAACTCTTCCATTTATTTTCCCATCAAGATTTTGGGCTACTTTCTCTTCTGCGGTTTCCAGCTCTTCCTGCCCGACCTTCAGCTCTTCTCATGCTTTCTGCCCGGCTTCCAGCTGTTCCCTAAGATCCTCTTGTGCTTTTTCTGCCTTCTTTCGACCGGATCTCAATTTTTCCCTAAGCTCATCCTTGAGGTTTTCTTGAGTGGCTTTCAATTTTTCCTCAAGTTTTTCTGCCTTCTTTCGGCCGGCCTTCCATTCCTTAAGTTTTTAGACTGCTTTCTCTTGCTCGGCCTTCAGCCATTCCTTAAGTGCTTTCGCGGCTTCCTCTGCCTTATCTTGTCCAACTTTCAACTCTTTCTTAAGGTCTTTCAATTCTTCCTGGCCAACTTGGATCTCTTTCTTAAGTTCCTCCTGTGCTTTTTCCGCCTTGTCCTGGCTAACTTGCATCAGTTGCAAAAGTTGGCTTAATTGGGCTTCCATTTTGCTGCTTTGAGATCGCGTCAAAGGCATCCACACTATACACTTAAATTTATTTATCTGACCGTCGTTTTATCGGCACTTGTTAACAGTTTATTTATTTAATATTTGTTCAATAATTTTCTTAAAGCCCCCGGTACTAACCTTACACCGACATCACTGTTACGTTTTTAACGTTCGGGCTATTCAAAACCATACGACAAACATGGGTTCAGACATTTATTTACAACAATGAATTATTACGATTATTGTTTACAAGCACACACGAGAATTATCAAGCAGATTACAAATTAATACAGGCACTAACGAACTATCGATACATTTATTTATTATTACATACGGATTAATACACTTATTTATTTATATCACTCTTAAACACTAACGATTATATATGGTTATTTATTTCTATTAGTTATATGTACACACGGGCTTTTATTTATGTGGGAGCTCTACATGGCTCTTACGCGTTTTGCTGCCGAATTCGAACTGAACTGTCGATTCCTGCTGACGTGTATTTATATTTTAGGTAATTCCTTTCTAGACTAATCGCGAGTTCGCTCGACTCTTCTAGGAACCGCATGACGCATCCGCGTTTGTTGCCCTTGAGCGCGTCCCTAAAAGCGTGAGTGTCCGTTGCACCTGGCTGTAAGGGCGCTTCCCGAGCATTCGACCGCTGTGACTCATATTTCTGCAGCTGCTTCAAGAAGTTCTGGAACGCTCGCGTATTAATCGCCAAGGCTGCCGACTCATCCATCCCTCGGCCCTCAGGATCGTAACAATATGTAAGCATTTTTGTTGGACATACAAAACAGTACATTTAAAGAAATAGTTATTAGTTAACCACATTATTGAGAAATCCATTAGACTATAAAATATAGGTAACAACAAAATCATTTATCAATTAATTTAATGTGTTTAAGTAAATATTATCTCGTGAACTGAAGCTTACAAATTTACAAATATAAAATACCATGTCAGCGTTTAGCACAGAACTGTAGAATCCAAGCACGTGCATGTACAATAATAATACTCGTAAATTTAAGATGTCATTCATCGAATTTACGTGGCGTCACGTGCTGGTCATTACAGATTAATTTATGAACTTTTTGTAAATTCCTGTAAAATATAAATATTTCTGAATATTGTATACAAATAAAGAGTTGCTAAGGTTTTTTTCGGTTTAAATAATATCCAAGAAAATTTTACTTACTATTATACGGTAGAAATAAGTGTCGTTTCAGTAGATTTTAAATGAAATCGGCAGATCTACCGAAACATCGGTAGGATTGGCAAAATTTCAGACAACGAATTCTTCTACACACTTGGTGAGCTGTGCGCAAACGTCCTCCAGCGAGGTGGGGTAGCGAACCTCACGGTCAAGTTTAAAATTTGCTTCTAAAGGCGGCTTTATATTTGTATAGTAGCTAAAGCAAATTACTAAACAAAGTAGCTAAAGTTTAGTAGTTTAGTTAAGCGAGCACGTTTACACACATCCTATAACATAAAATCGGTGGTATTTTTCCTACTTTCTTTCTTTGTATGTTTGTTCGCTATCTCCTCCGAAGATACTGGACCGATTAAGTTGTATAATGGCTTAAAAGTTTTCTAATTTTGAGATTTAGATCGTAGGCCAAAAAAAGTACGAAAACGTTTTAATTTAATTAAATCCTTAAGTAGCGGTGAAGCCGTGGCCTGTTAGCTGGAGTGAATCACTATATATTATTATAGTAGCGCCTTATTAGACGGCGCATGCATGGTTTAGTGGTAGAGTGCTCGTCTGCCACGCGAGCGGCCCGGGTTCGATTCCAATCCGATGCAATTTTTTTAAAAATTTATATTAATGAATCTCTCTTAAATTAGCGAACCGAAGCGTAGCTTGGGTGATTCACTAGTTTTAGTATAATTGTTTAGTTGACGTTGAAGAGGCCGTGATAAATGACCACACAATTCTACACGTGAACGCAGCTGTGGAGTTCGAATTTTTAGGCATGTGCACGAGACGCGTAGTACTCAGAGTGAGACTATGTCGGCGCCGTAATGTTTTCGTCCATTCCCAGGACCTATTGCAATATAGCACTTTAAATATATGGGGTGCGCCAACAATAAATGTATGGAACATTGGAACTAATAAATTACCATTTCTACCAACGCAAGACCAACATTATACAACACCTTCTGGGCAACAATAATAGTAGTTTATTATACAAGACGATAAAGTTAAATTTTATCCACGAGTGAAACGTTTAACGTCGAAACGAAAGTCGAGACGTTAATGGTTCAAGAGTTTTTTTTTATAGCAAGAACTTTAACAATTTCATAAATGAGTTTTAGTCTCTTGGAAATATTCAATTTCGTTTTAGCGAACTTGAACTCGTTAAAATAGTTCTTATCTCCTTAAAATTCAACGACTAAAGGTATTTAGCTTTTCTTTCAACCACGTATAATTTAAACGAATTTTGCCTTTAATCAATCACCTTAGAATATATGTCGTACGGGTGAATATCCGTGTTGGGAAAATGGTTTTTAGTCTCTTCAAAATATTAACTTTCGTTTTAGGACCTTGAATTTGTTAAAATGATTCTTGTCTCGTAAAAATTTTATGACTAAAAGCGATTAATGTCATTACTGAAACTTTACCTCTCTACTGCATCTCGCTTAGCTCTCCTGTCCCGTGGATTACCAGTGGTTAACCATTTCAGATACTTGTTTCTTTTCGTGTCTATTTTATTCTGTATTTCTTCGCTCCACCAATAAGTTTCCATACTTTTTTAAATGCCTTTTCTTCAATAGATGGATAGTTTGTTTCCCCTATGTTGTAATTTGCTCTGTATCATGAATTTGAACCACATGTTTTCTTTCAGTAAAACTGATCGCTTTCACACTGAGCTCCTCTATATACTCTCACATTCTGTGTTTTAATATTCGATACTTTGCTTTATATTATGTACTCGAGGATAGACTTAAGGTGTCTAGTTGGTTGAATCGAAGTATAAGTATTTGTTTATGTCTTTGGGTTAATAGTAGCCGATTGTAGTTTTAAGGTCTAGTTGTTCATAAGTATGTACATGCCTCTCTCCGTTGTTATTGATTCGTTGGTTGGAGCATACGCTGCTATAATTACTACACTGTGGCCAAACAAATCAACTTTAAGTTGCATTAACGTCTCATTTGTCGCATCCCAAGTACTAATAATTTTTACTTCGACAAGAAGTGTACGAAGTATTGAAGTTCCCTCATATCGAAAACCACTCTGAGTCAAATATCTCTAAAATTCGTGTCAACCAACTAATGAACCCACTATACCAAATCTCCGTCTCGGCTGTGCGGATCTTTTGATGAAGATCCCAGCCGACTAGATTCCTCCCTCGCCTAAACGTGCTGTGCGGTGTACGTATGTTAGTATGTATACACGATTCCGGTTGTCAGGAACCTTGCTGAAGTCTTGGATCGTTTTCATACGATAGGTCCACCGAAAATAAAGGCAACATCAAGCGTTCAGATATGGTCGAAGGCAAAAAATTTTTTTTATTAATAACTGGTTCATAACATTTCATTGTATTAGCGAAACGGAGTGATGCTAAGTGTCGAAGTATTCTTGGAAAGCACCGAACGGCGCTTTTCTTGGGTGGGGGTACCTTATATTTTTTAATTTCTTTTGTTTGCCATGTTCTTCATTTCCCATAACATTTTTTTAGTTTTTGCTAGAGTTCCTATATATATGTAAAAAATTTCTAATTGGTCAAATACTTCTTTATATTTATTGTTTAATCTTTGAACGTTCATAGTTCTTTTCCGAAGAGTTTGCCGACTTTTAGTTTTCCGTCCTGCAGCCGAGGCTGTCGGATATTTTTATATGCAACAGAGAGCTAGTTCGACCTCAACTCCTAATCTGGAGGAACTAGATTTTAAGGTGCCCGTGACTCTCCTAAATTCATTTTTAAGGCGCAGAAATGGATTTGCTGTGGTGAAGGTATATATTCTATTTAGGTAATGTGTCTTAGGATTTGTAATACGAATCTATCGATCTCGGTACGCATTCCTGAGATCAACCCCAGCTCTAGATTCCTCCATAGACGCACAATGTAAGTTTGTTTGAGTCGCTGACTGTACCGTCTGCCCAGCTGATTAGCACATATTTTACGGTAGCAGGTAAATTCTGGCCAGACATTGTGACGTGTGATGTGTATCTTAGCTTAAATAATTACATTTTCTTTATACGACTTTTGCCTTTAATCATCTTAGAATTAAAGCACGGGTTGACAAACTGGTTTTTACTATCGTCCAGTTATTATTATTATTATTATACGTACATTTCATCACTAAAAGTGATATCCTTATTCTTCAACGACGTATAACTTAACTTAAACTGTTAAGTTTCTTTTAAACGATATTTGCCCCACCCTAGAAGATATGTCATTAAAAAGTATTACCGGGTAGGTGACAAAGACTTTAGTCTCGAAGTATTCAATTTCGCTTTAGCGACCATGAATCCGTTAAAATTATTCTTACTTTCAACCATAACATTTACTTTAACCAATTTTTGTATTTAATTATTTTAGAAAAAAACATATAGAATGAATTACCGGGTTGGTAAATGAGTTTATAGAGTCGTCGGAATATTCAATTTCGTTTAGCAACCTTGAATCCGTTAAAATTATTCTTATCTCCTAACAATTTCATTATTAAAAGTAATTGGCTTCGCTTTCAACGACATATAATTTAGTTTAAACGATTAAGTTTTCTTTAAACGATTTTTCCTTTAATCACCTTAGATCAGATGTCATTGGAATAAATATCCGGGTTCGTAAAATAGTTTTTAGTGTCATGGAAATATTGAATTTCGTTTGAGCGAAATTGAATCCATTTAAATGGTACTCATCTCGTTAAAATCTTATAACTGAAGGTGAATAACGTTTTGCTCAACTACATATAGTTTATTTTAAACGATCAAATTTCCTCGACAATTGTTATCTTCATTCACCTTAGAACATATGCCAGTAGAATGATTTACCGGATTGGTAAAAGCGTTTTTACTCTCTTAGAAATATTAAATTTCATTTGAGCGAACTTGAATCCGCTAAAATGATTCTCAGCTCGTTAAAATTTCATGACTAAAAGTTAGTAACTTTTCTTTCAACGACGTATAATTTAACTTAAACAATTACATTTTCTTTAAACGATTTTTGCCCTTAGGAGCCATAAAAGGTGTGGTTGAATGAATAACCGAGTTGATAAAAGGACATCTAGTTGCGTCGAAGTATTCAATTTCGTTTTATCCATCTTCTACCTGCTAAAATTATTTTTATTTCTTTAAAATTTAAGGACTAAAAGTGATTTATCTTTCACTGAAGTATAATTTAGCTTAAACGATTAAGTTTCCTTTAAATGATTTTTCCCTTAAATTACATTATAAAAGATGTCATTAGAATAAATTACCGGGTGGGTAAAAGAGGTTTTTGTTTCTTCGAAGTATTCAATTTCTTTTTAACGACCTTGAATCCGTTACAATGATTCTCAAATTGTTAACATTTATTGATAAAAACTGATTAACGTGGTTGAAGTACTCCATATAATTGAGTTTAAATTTTCTTTAAAACGGTTTCTGTCTTTAATCATTGATTCTACTTATTTAATCAATGCTTTAATCCTTTTAGAAAAGATGACATTAGAATGACGGACAGGGTTGATAATAGGGTTTGTAACAGTGTGGACCATTTCAATTTCGTTTTAGCTATCTTTAAAACGATTCCTAATTCATTAATATGTAATAGCTAAAAACGATTAACTTCTCTTTCAACTATGTATAATTAAGTTTAAACTATTACATTTCCTGTAATTGGTTTTTGCTTTTAATTTCCTTGGAAAGGATTTCATTAGAAAGACTTCAAAGCAGATATAACGCGTTTAATTTTATTTCAAGGAAAGATACATTTAATTACTTTAACAAACGAAGCAACAAATGTATCAGCAATGACGAATGCCTGTCCACCCATTCAGTTGATTTGAATAATAGTTGGTTATCCATACTTAAAGATGCAATCAAGTAATCAACTGTCAGTGTCATGCTGTTAATTGGGGACGTTAACCTCACTCTGCTAGATCTGCAATAGATTAAAAAATATTGGATTGAAAATGCTAAAAAAAGTGACACGTTTCCTTTGTAGAAATGTTTGACCGTTTATTTGAAAAATTAACTATTTAAGAAGTTTTGTTAAAAATATATAAAAACCCAATTATAATGATAAGAGGCAAAATGTACACTTTAGCAATCAAAACTGGATTTATAAGAGTTTAGAAAGACGACGTTTAATAAAAAAAGCTGTTTAAATTGGACTCATCTATTGTAATTTCTGTATTATATTTACACTGTCAATCGTAAAATCCGCTGTAGTAACGATCGAACTTTAGTTTAAGGAGGCTTAAATTCCTATAACCGATATAAATACGTGCATTAAAAACAGTAACAGTCGCTTTAATGGGATTAATAGTTATTTAACCAACAAGTGTGTTAATGAAGGCGATTCATAATCGAAACTGTTTAAAGCACGAACGAGCGATAGCGAGTGAGTGCCTTTAATAGTTGAGATTATTAATCGCCCATTAACAAACGAGTTGATTACATAATTTTTTCGTTGACCGCAAAATCGTTTTTTGTGACCAAAAATTTGATTAATACAACTAACCTCCATGCAAAATATCATCAAAACGTCAAAATCACAAACACAGTTAATTAATGAAAAAGAGTGTATTAATCATAAACGGTGTATTAATGACGTCTATTAATCCATCTTTTTTTAAAATAATTCATTAATATTGAAATTAACAAACGGTCAACGAAAAAAAATATTGTAGACTAAGTAGTAGTCGTTGAAACAAATTTGATCGTTTGAAGGTGCCCATAGCAGTCGTTCTATGGATATGCAATAACTTCAACTAGATGTAAATGTTAAATATTAACGAGATGAATAATCAGGTAAAAGAGATTAACGGCGTTAAAGCGAAATTGAATGTTAAAACAAGATTCAAATATTTTTTTCAACCTTAATACAATTCTTCTTTAAACGCGATTTGATGCAAAAATCGTTTAAAGGATGCCCCCTAAACACATAAACCAAACGTAGTCGTTTAAATTAGATTCTAAGTTGTCATATCAAGATAAAATGCAAAAGTTATTGTTTTCCTAATCACTAGTATCCATTAATTAAAATATTTTGTAAATTCTAGCAGTAATTAATGTTTAAATCACCTAGTGCGCACTTATTAGCTAACCACTGTCTCCCTTGCGACGGAATAATTTCATTTTCCAGAGTATTAAACACAACCTTGTCACTTGAAAGCGCTACCCACACGCTTCCTCCTATAAATATAGCAATCGATAGCTAAAAATACTTATTTGCGTAGCACAATGTATGCATATTTTCAAAAGTAGGAATATAAAAAAGTCTTTAATGGATTATATTCTTGTTTTTGGGTTTCCAGCTTTTAGCTTTACTATAAGCATTTCAACTGGTAAATAATTTAACATTTTAAAAAAAAATGAACCAATATCGTAGTGTTTCTTGTATCAAGGCAATCTTGTTCTTCCAAATCTTTGAAGATCACTATATGTGAAGCATCACCTCTCCAGCTTCTTCTTGATCTTTCTCACTTTCTTTCTTCTAGGAGTTTTCAGTCTACTACTCTTTCAAACCAAGATGCAATTGAACATTGTGGTCGTTATATTTCGATTCAATTCAAATTATTTTGTTGGGTATATCCATTGCATCTTCTAAAGCCCTAAACCTTAATTTTGAACATAATTTCCTAGTAAAATAGTTTTTACTTTTAACTTCTATAATATTGGCTTCGATAATTGACTGTCTTAAGCAATTTTTCTCTGGGATTTCAACACAAAAAAATAAAGCCAGTATTGCCACAATTTATCTTGCTGGCACAAATTTCTGCCCGGCCGATTGAGATATTTATTATTTACGTTTTCATATAGCATTCATAAATTACAACCCTGTAAACTGAAATTTCTCCCACAGGGTGGGAGGAATAAACGAACGAAAGCCGAGTTTAATTAGATCGTAAAATTAATGCTGTATAAACACAGTTGAACCGGCGGTGACTGTTATTTTACAATAATAAAATATTATTATTACTGACTTTCTTTACTGCTCGAAAAACGCATTTTTGACGTTTCTAATCTTTTTAACGTAAAATCAAGTACCGTATCTTACGAAATCTTATATCGTATATCAGGCACCTCTCCCTTTTGGATGTAATTATTCATCAAAAGCTGGCGATATTTCTGGGCCGGGAAAGGTAATTAATTAAATAGGTTAAACGATATTTGGAGCGGAAGATTAATTATGCATGCCCTAACGAACAATACCGTCATTTTCTGAACATAAGTTTTAACCAAACACAAAACAAGTTGTAAAATCCCTTTACGTTGTAGAGGATCTTAGCGTCGGAGGTTTGTAAATAAACTCTACAAACAGGAACTCAAATTATTTGCGACAATGGCGGAAACAATGCTGTTTAATAACAGCTTAAGTGCGCTCTTTACTGGCGTAGTCGAGAAGAGGGACGTAATAAGACACATTTTTATTATTATAAATTCGTTTTTCAACTTTTTGTGCTTTGATTTCATTTCTTACTTTCATTCGCAAATGCAAGTGCTTTTCACCAAATATTTTTTTATTGCTTCAAGAACCAATTCAGTTTAACAGGCAATTTATTGATTAACTGTCAACCTTTCGACATATCAATTTACTCGATTCTTCAGCGACTTTATCTAAACGACAATGTTCAGCTGCATCTGATGGGCATTCAGTTTTAATTGATTTTTAACAACGGAGTGGGATCTCTGCTTTTACTTAAAAACCGAACGTCAACAAATGTGGAGCAGGCATTTTTGTATTTTTTGTATCCCATCGATCAGATTGTACAGATTGATGCAATAAAAGTTGTATGGAAATCTTTATATAAATTAATTAATTTTAGAAATTAATAGTACCACACCATGATGCAAAAAAAATGCAACCGATGTAGTTCAACAAAACTGCCTGTGCGAA
Source organism: Agriotes lineatus (assembly GCA_940337035.1). NCBI lineage: Eukaryota > Metazoa > Arthropoda > Insecta > Coleoptera > Elateridae > Agriotes > Agriotes lineatus. The sequence continues at coordinate 462,252 of CALNHX010000063.1, read as the reverse complement.
TATTTTAAAGACACTGTTTCCTTTTTAGACAAGACAGACAAGCCATGCGGGCCCGGAGAGTGAGGAGACCATCGTGCAGGTGATGGACAATGGAGGGCCGCAGCTGCCACGGGTTCAGGACTTTGAAGAAACCAAGCAGCCTGTTCCCGGCGTGGTTGTGCCCATCAAAGAGAAAGAGCTGAAAATCTTCAACAGGCACCCTGAGGTTTCCAAAAGTCAAATGAAAGGTAGGGTTGGCGAAAAATAGGCGGACAGAGATTGGACGTGACCTTTTGCAGAATTTCGAGAAGCATTTCGACTGTTCGACAAGGACGGCGATGGTAGCATCACCAAAGAGGAGCTTGGCAGGTTCATGAGGTCCCTAGGGCAGTTCGCGAGAACGGAAGAACTACAGCAGATGCTGCAGGAGGTTGACGTTGATGGTGAGTGCTAGAGAATAAGTGCAATCCAATTTTGCTATTAGTTAGTTGACTTTTGTCTTTAGTAGCGTTACTACTTTTTACTTGAAGGTGTTTTGAATAAATGGACAAAATACCTTTAACTTTGCAAGTGCTCTGATTCATCATTTCAGCAATTTGAAATTTTTATTTGAAGCTGTTTTAATTGACTGGGAAAAACCTTTCATCTTCCAATTTGTCTCTTCTTTATCATCCATCGAGTTGTAAGTCTTTGGTGTCCCAACCCTTTTTTTAAGAGGCAGTTTTGAATGAGTAGCCAAAATATCTTCATTTTACAATTTGTTTCTTCTTTAGTGTCTTTGTAAATATGCATTGATTGACTGGCCAAAACACCTTTATTTTTCAGTTTGTCTCATCTTCATCGTTGATAGGGTGATAAATGTTTGCTTGCAACTGCTGTGGATGAATAGACACAATTATTTCTTTGACATTGTAAGAGTTGTAGCTTGTTAATTGAAGCTGTTTTGAATGAATTGCCAAATTAGTTTTAGTATTAGTTTTCAATTTCTCTCTAATTTATCATTGATTGAGTTGCAACTCTTTCCTTCAAGCTGATTTGAATGAATAGAAATAATAATTTCCTGTTCTAATTTCTGTCTGCTCAGGATCATCGCTAGAGATGTAACATTTTATTTGACACTGGTTTGAATGATTGACCAAAACCATTTCATTTTCTAATTTGTCTTTTCTTTATCATCCATGGAGTTGGAATTCATTGCTTGAAGCTGATTTGGGTGAATCGACAAAATAATTTAGTGTTTCAATCGTTTGATCATGATCGTTACTGTTGTAGCTTCTTACTGGATGTTGTGTTGAATAACTGGCCAAAACAATTTAATTTTTCAATTTATCCCTTCTTTATCATTGATCGAGTTGTAATTCTTTGCATCAATGGACAAAATAATTTACTGTTCGAATTATTTTTTCTTGATCAACATTTGTACAGTTGTAGCTTCTTTCTTGAAGTTGTTTTAAATGACCGGTTAAAACTCCTACATATTCCAATTTGTCCCCTTTTATCATCCATCGAGCTGTAGCTCTTTGCTTGAAGTTGCTTTGAATGAATGGACAAAACAATTTCCTGTTCCAATTTTTGTTTCTTGGTGATCATTCTTAGAGTTGTACCTTCTAACTTGTAGCTGTTTTGAATGACTAACCAAAATACATTAATTTTTTCAATATTTCTCTCCATCATCGATCGAATTGTAACTCTGTGCTTAAATGGACAATATAATTGTTTCTCTTAATTTGTGTCTCTTCCTTTTTGTTTCGTGATCATCCATAGAATTGTAGCTACTTGAAATTGCTTTGAATGACTGGCCAAAACAACTACTTATTCCAATTTGTCTCCTTTTATCATCTATCGAGTTGTAACTCTTTACTTGAAGCTGTTGTGAATAAATGGACAAAACAATTTCTTGTACCAATCTTTGTTTCTTTGTTATCATTATTAGAGTTCTAGCTTCATACTTGGAGATGTGTTGAATGACTAGCCAAATCACATTATTTTTTTTAATTTTCTCTTCTTTATGATCAATAGAAACGTAACTCAGTGCTTGACGCCGCTTTAAATAAACGGACAACATAATTCCCTGTCTTAATTTGTGTCTCTCCCTTTTTGTCTCGTCATCATATTTAGAGTTGTAGCAACTTACTTGAAGTTGTTTTTATTGACTGGCCGAAACACCTACATATTCCAATTTGTCTCCTTTTATCATCGATAGAGTTGCAGCTCTTTGCTTGATGTTGTTTTGAATGACTAGCCAAACAACATTTATTTTTTCAACTTTTCTCTTCTGTATCATCGATTGAATTGTAACTCTGTGCTCGAAGCCGCTTTAAATGAATAGACAACATAATTCTCTGTCTTAATTTGTGTCGCTCCCTTTTTGTCTCGTCATCATCTTTAGAGTTGTAGCTACTTACTTGAAGTTGTTTTTATTGACTGGCCAAAACACCTACATATTATAATTTGTCTCCTTTTATCATCGATCGAGTTGTAACTCTTTGCTTGAAGTTGCTTTGAATTAATGGACAAAACCACTTCTTGTCCTTATTTTTGTTTCTTTGTGATCATTATTACAGTTCTAGCTTCTAACTTGGAGCTGTTTTGAATGACTTGCCAAATCACATTCATTTAAAGAAAATCTCTTTCTTATGATGAATCGAAATGTAACTTAGTGCTTGACGCCGCTTTAAATAAACGGACAACATAATTCCCTGTCTTAAATTGTGCCTCTCCCTTTTTGTCTCGCCATCAAGTTTAGAGTTGTAGCTACTTACTTGAAGTTGTTTTTATTGACTGGCCGAAACACTTACATATTCCAATTTGTCTGATTTTATCATCGATAGAGTTGTAGCTCTTTGCTTGAAGTTGCTTTAAATTAATGGTCAAAATCATTTTCTGTTCCAATTTTTGTTTCTTGGTGATCATTCTTTAGAGTTGTAGCTTCTACCTTGAAACTGTTTGGAATGACTAGCCAAACAACATTCGTTTTTTCAAATTTTCTCTTCTTTGTCATCGATCGAACTGTAACTCTGTGCTCGAAGCCGCTTTAAATGAATGGACAACATCATTCTTTGTCTTAATTTGTGTCGCTCTCTTTTTGTCTCGTAATGATCTTTAGAGTTGTAGCTACTTACTTGAAGTTGTTTTCTGAAAACAGAAATATTTCTTGTCCCAAGCTTTCTTTCTTTGTGGTCATTATTAGAGTTGTAGCTTCAAACTTGAAACTGTGTTGAATGACTAGCGAAATCAGATTTATTTTTTAAATTTTCTCTTCTTTATGATGAATCGAAATGTAACTCTGTGTTTGAAGCTGCTTTAAATGAATGGGCAACATAATTTCCTGTATTAATTTGTGTCTCTCCCTTTTTGTCTCGCCATCATCTTTAGAGTTGTAGCTACTTACCTGAAGTTGTTTTTAATAACTTTCCAGAACACCTACATATTCCAATTTGTCTCCTTTTATCATCGATAGAGTTGTAGCTCTTTGCTTGAAGTTGCTTTGAATTAATGCACAAAACAATTTCCTGTCCCAATTTTTATTCCTTGGTGATCATTCTTTATAGTTGTAGCTTTGACCTTGGAACTGTTTCGAATGACTAGCCAAACAACATTAATTTTTTCAACTTTTCTCATCTTTATCATCGATCGAATTGTAACTCTGAGCTCGAAGCCGCTTTAAATGAATGGACAACATAATTCTCTGTCTTAATTTGTGTCTCTCCCTTTTTGTCTCGCCATCATTTTTAGAGTTGTAGCTACTTACCTGAAGTTGTTTTTAATAACTTTCCAGAACACCTACATATTCCAATTTGTCTCCTTTTATCATCGATAGAGTTGTAGCTTTTTGCTTGAAGCTGCTTTGAATTAATGCACAAAACAATTTCCTGTCCCAATTTTTATTCCTTGGTGATCATTATTTAGAGTTGTAGCTTCGACCTTGGAACTGTTTCGAATGACTAGCCAAACAACATTAATTTTTTCAACTTTTCTCTTCTTTATCATCGATCGAATTGTAACTCTGAGCTCGAAGCCGCTTTAAATGAATGGACAACATAGTTCTCTGTCTTAATTTGTGTCGCTCCCTTTTTGTCTCGTCATCATCTTTAGAGTTGTAGCTACTTACTTGAAGTTGGTTTCTGAAAACCGAAATATTTCTTGTCCCAAGCTTTCTTTCTTTGTGATCATTATTAGAGTTGTAGCTTCAAACTTGAAACTGTGTTGAATGACTATCGAAATCAGATTCATTTTTTAAATTTTCTCTTCTTTATGATGAATCGAAATGTAACTCTGTGTTTGAAGCTGCTTTAAATGAATGGGCAACATAATTTCTTGTATTAATTTGTGTCTCTCCCTGTTTGTCTCGTCATCATCTTTAGAGTTGTAGCTACTTACCTGAAGTTGTTTTTAATAACTTTCCAGAACACCTACATATTCCAATTTGTCTCATTTTATCATCGATAGAGTTGTAGCTCTTTGCTTGAAGTTGCTTTGAATTAATGGACAAAACAATTTCCTGTCCCAATTTTTGTTTCTTGGTGATCATTCTTTAGAGTTGTAGCTTCTACCTTGGAACTGTTTTGAATGACTAGCCAAACAACATTAATTTTTTCAACTTTTCTCTTCTTTATCATCGATCGAATTGTAACTCTGTGCTCGAAGCCGCTTTAAATGAATGGACAACATAATTCTCTGTCTTATTTTGTGTCGCTCCCTTTTTGTCTCGTCATCATCTTTAGAGTTGTAGCTACTTACGTGAAGTTGTTTTCTGAAAACCGAAATATTTCTTGTCCCAAGCTTTCTTTCTTTGTAATCATTATTAGAGTTGTAGCTTCAAACTTGAAACTGTGTTGAATGACTATCGAAATCAGATTCATTTTTTAAATTTTCTCTTCTTTATGATGAATCGAAATGTAACTCTGTGTTTGAGCTGCTTTAAATGAATGGGCAACATAATTTCCTGTATTAATTTGTGTCTCTCCCTTTTTGTCTCGTCATCATCGATAGAGTTGTAGCTCTTTGCTTGAAGGTGCTTTGAATTAATGGACAAAACAAAATCCTGTCCCAATTTTTGTTCCTTGGTGATCATTCTTAGAGTTGTAGCTTCTGCCTTGGAACTATTTTGAATGACTAGCTAACCGACATTGATTTTTTCAACTTTTCTCTTCTTTATCATCGATCGAATTGTAACTCTGTGCTTGAAGCCGCTTTAAATGAATGGACAACATAATTCTCTGTCTTAATTTGTGTCGCTCCCTTTTTGTCTCTCTTAGAGTTGCAGCTACTTGAAATTGCTTTGAATGACTGGTCAAAAACTTACATATTCCAATTTGTCTCCTTTTATCATTGTTCGAGTAGTAGCTTTTTGTTTGAAGCTGCTGTGAATGAACTGACAAAACAATTTCCTGTCCCAATTTTTTTTTCTTTGTGATGATCATGAGAGTTGTAGCTTCTAACTTGGAGCTGTATAAATGACTAGCCAAAACACATTCATTTTTTTCAATTTGTCTCTTCTTTATCATCGTTCGAATTGTAACTCTGTTGTTGAAGCTGCTTTAAATGAATGGATAACATATTTTCTTGTCTTAATTTGTATCTTTCTTTTTGTTTCATCCTCCGAGTTGTAGCTACTTATTTGAAATTGCTTTGAATTATTGGCGAAAATACCTACATAAGCCAATTTGTTTCCTTTTATCATCGATCGAGTGTAAATCTTTGCTTGAAGCTGCTGTGAATAAATGGACAAAACCATTTCCTGTTCCAATGTTTGTTTCTTTGTAATCATCTATAGAGTTTTAGCTTCCAACTTAAAGCTGTTTAAAGTTATTTTGAATGACTGGCTAAAACACTTCCATTTTGCAATTTGTTTCTTCTTTTGTATTCTCGGAGCTCTCACTCTCTACATAAGGCTGCTTTGAATGAGCGGATAAAACGCTCTTATTGGTCATCCTTTTCTTGTCCTTGAAGGTTAGAATTTCTAAAATTTAGCTTAGATATGCTGATAGGTTAGCTTCGTTGAGGGACATCTAAATATCACACATTTGTTTAAATCTAGTTGAACTTCGTTAGATTGACTTCAATTACAGACTTATATAAATTGTCATTTTCGAAATATAAACAAGCGGTGAAGCATTACAAATGTAGATGCGCGAAAACGTTTGTAAAAGTGCATTATTGCCGGCTAGGTTGGAATTGCCTTTAAGGGTTGTTAGTTAATTTTGTAAAGTTTAGTCTAAGCTTCAGCCAACGTTTGCAATCTCGACTGGAGTAACAGGTGTCTCTTCATTTACTTTATAGAATTAACTTGTCGGTCGTACTTGGGAAAAACAATAATCCCTCTCAAAGAGACCCGTAATGTATGTTACTTTACCACAAAGTAAATGTTTTGAGAAATTACTGGAAGGAGCAAATGTTTAGATGTTTCTCCATGAAACTCTTTGTTATTCATGGCTCTTGCAACTAATTCAATATTATTTCGCTTCGCATTTTAGCTATTTTGTTTAACGCGGCACTGTAAATAAGAAAACTCGTCTTAGCTAAAGATGTCATTTCTCTTATGAAAATTTGATTGATATTAAATATTAAACTACAGTCAACAATTTAAAACTGTATTCATCGTCGTTTATGTCGTATTGTTTACATTTCAGCATCATTTAAACCACCTAACGTTTTACACGCAGAGCATTATAACAACTTAGTTTATACAACAAAGGCTTTTGTTCGGTTGAGTATTAAATAAAGCTTGTTGGTCCAAAGCAGCTTCAAACTTTGCGGAGGTTTGTCGATCCGTGCCTCAACTTTCCATTCTAACTTCACAAACTTAATGAAAAAGGTCTGATGTAAAATTGCCAAATAAAAACTACGTTTGTTAGTTCAAACAACATGGCACATCATTCGTCTTTAAGCTTTCCAACTTTTAGATCTTACAACTTCTTCATCAGCCACATTTTCTATTAATTCGGGTCGTTTATGAGAAACCTGACATCATCTTTCTGTAGGTGATGGAAACGTAAGCTTCGAGGAGTTCGTTGACATCGCCTGGTCAGCAGGGGCGGGGTCCGACCGCGACCCTATCCTCTCCAGAGAGCAGGAGGAGAAGGAGCTGAGGGATGCTTTCAGAGTGTTTGACAAGCACAACAGGGGTTACATTACGGCTTCCGACCTGCGGGCTGTCTTACAATGCCTCGGAGAGGACTTGTCAGAGGAAGAAAGTAAGCTAACCGAAATAGGGTCTGCTCGATTTGTTTTAAACTTATATTTCTGCAGTTGAAGATATGATCAAAGAAGTGGATGTTGATGGCGACGGCCGTATTGACTTTTATGGTAAGTAATTTACACATTGCTTGTTCTTATCCTAATTTTAAAATAAATTTATATCTGAGAAAGGTACTCTAATTAATTCACCCTGAAAACATATTTAGATAAAACTGGAATAAAAGGTCGGAGCATTAAATCTCAGTTTTCTATTCTTATTTGAATGTCATTCAATCGAAATTCTTTGCACGGATTCTTAAAGTTTCTAAGACATTGTTCGTCGCTACGGGGTCGATCTGAGCTGTAATAAATGTCAGGGTTTCTCTTATCAGCGTACTTTGATTGACGTTATCGTTGTTTCTGCTTTTGCAATATGTCACTTCAGTCGACATTTACTAGATTGTAGAATTGAGATTTATTGGGTTTAGTGCTTTAAAAGGAATTTCCAGAAAATTTGTTGTTAATTTTCAACTTCCTGTTCAGACATCTGATGTACTGTAATGCTTCCAGTTTGTCATCAATGATATTAACACTTATGTTAAGATGTTCTATGAAGGAGATTAAACATCGTTTCAACATGATTTCCACCAGTTTAACGAAATAAAAGACATTTAAACGATATTGATCATTAACATTAAAGTAAATTATAAATATTTTGTTTAGATTAACAGTAACGCAACAAAAATCATGCAAACAGCATTAAAACAGGATCAAAAGATTGTCACAAATGTGATGTGCGATTACTTGTAATGGTTACATTTTCCCTGCACATAGATGTTTAGCCCTTCATCAAGTTATTCAGGCTAGTAGGTCAGTCGAGGTGTAGGGTCGGTTCGTTCGACGATGAGTTGAGGTTAGATAAAGCTCAAAAGATGATTGCTTTGACAAATGTACTTTCGGTAATATGTGTGCTCTCTGTGCTAACTGCTGTACAATTCTTAACAGAACATAGGAGAAATGCAGTAAAATAGACACGAAATATGACAAAACATCGATTGAATACTACAAATATTAAACAATGTTACATATGTGTAAACCATCTTGAAAACGTACCGTTGTAGGCGCCGCTATAATACAAGCTAACTTTATTAGCTATCCCAACCAATGTCGGAGTAATTTTCCCACAAGGGCTAATAATTTAAGGAATAGTGACCCTAAAGGGGCCAATGTACGTACCACACACCAGTTGTTTACCCTAGCAGTTGGCAGAGTATCGTCGCAAGGTCCAAGAGGGAGTCGATAAAGTTTCCATTCGAAGATGATGCCCAAACCAAGACTGCTGCTAGAGACGGTTGGAAAAGATAACAATGCTCGATGGGATTAGCGGTAGCGGACGGAAATAGTGTAATATTGTCAGGGAAATCTTGTATATATCCGGCTTGGTCGTAATTAAATACGCAACTTAACAAAAATCGTTCACCTACATTACGCGACTAACCAATTCCCCCCCGATATACTGCGACTCACTCAAGCAAATACCCCGACCTAAATGCCAAGTCAAGCTGCAAGCAATGCAGTCTCCCCGGTCGCGTACGGGGTGTAAAAACGAAGAACAGGGCCGTAGTTTACCCTTAATGACCGAGAACTTAATGGGTGTTACCGCACAAACCCGACTTTATGACATAATCGGGAAATATACCTAGAATACACGGCCCTAACTCTGTTACGATAGCGGTAACAAAAGGTTTGCTCCAGCTAACTCTCAGTCGCGAGAGCGGGTTCTTTACGACCTTTGAGTTAGGGCTGCCACCACATTCGGAATAGATCGGGACAACAAAATCAACACAGGTAGCTCTCAACGTGAAAGTAAGTAGGCCCAACTTTCTATTTCTGTCTTGGCACAGCTTGAGGTAGCGACTGCAACAGCTGATTCGAACCTAACTTTGGTGGCATCAACTTACACTTATCTGATTTCCTGTACTAAACATAAAAGAAAGGCATGCAAACACCAATGCCAAACGATAAACGACTAACAATGCACTCTATTAAAATAATAAGTGGCGATTTACAGAAACAACCAGCTTGAGCACGAAATGAAATACAGACTAAGTGGTAGGCGTTCAAATAACCAGGCCGAACAATTGGCAATACTGAAAGGACTACAAAAATTAGAAGTAATATGCACCTCAGAAAAAAATCAATTAAAAGTAGTACTATACACCGACAGTAGAGTCGCAATTGATTCATTGAAAGGGAGAGAAACATGGAAATTTAATAATACAAATACAGAAACTGATAATTAAACTAGAAGGAAAATGTGAATTGTTTATCACCTGGGTAAAAGCACATCAAGGTAACGTAGGGAACGAGAGGGCCGATTACTTAGCAAAATGTGGAGCAGAGTGCGACGATACTGTGGAAATCTACAACAAGATACCCAAAAGTGAAATAATTAGTGATGCTAAACGGGAAAGTGTAGAGAAGTGGGAAAGTGAGTGGAACAATACAGAAAAAGGGAAAGTGACAAAAGAGTTCTATCTAACAGTATCCGCGAGATTAAAATACCCGTCTAAAGTTAACCCTAATTTTACTGTGCTAGTGACCGGCCATGGACAATTGCGAAGCTATTTGTACCGTTTTAAAATTTTAGACAGTGCTCGATGTCCATGTGATACTGATGATCAGACTGTAGATCATCTGATTTATAACTGTAAAATGTTAAAAGTGCAGCGACGAATATTACGACATAGTATACTAATCAAGGGCGGCGACTGGCCCGTAAATAAAAAATTACTTGTAAATACTTACCTAAGAGAATTTAATTTCTCTGTCAAAAATATAGACTGGGAAAAATTATAAAATAGTAAATAGCTTCAGTTGTAGGTAACAATCAGTTAAACATACTTTCCTAAAAGAATTTAATATAATTGTTAAAAATAGAATTTGTAAGTTATAAGAAGTTAAGTTACTAGGAATTAGGCATAGTTTTCATATAATCAGAGAAGTAAATTAGAGCAGTTTTAGTATAGTTTTAAAACGGTTATAATGTATGATTAAAAAACGAATGTTGCATACAGGCATATAGTATTACATATATGTAATGGAATATGCAGAATAAATGAAATAAAAAAAGGTATGTATAACAATTAACATGAAAATATTTACTGGTTTCAGTTAAAAATAATAGGCAAAAGGTGTTAGTTAGTTTAAAGACGTAAAATTTAAACTAAACGCAAATGACAAAACGACAATTGACATGGTTACATTTAAAACAGTATTAACGTTACATTTTACTACAAAAACTACTTTACGTGAACGAAATTAGCAACAGTCACTCATGTGGTGACCTGACAACAATGTTTACTTGACTTTCAATGCAAAACAACTTATCAACAATGTTTACTTAAACTTTCAACGCAAGGCGGCATATAGGCATTAAAATTTGACAATAATTTACTTTAAAACGGTAGTGTCTGTTTGATACCTTGCACTTTAAACGACAACAGCATAGCTTGACGAAAGTTCAGTTCAACAAATTACTGTAAATTTAAGGGCTAACATTTACCTTGATAAAAAGTCAGATATACTGGTTACTTTGGTTCTCATCACCTGAAGGTCGCATCTTCAGGTCAGTGCCACAAGTAAAGGAAACTGGAAACTACACAGAGCCGTATTCAAACAGACGTGACGATATAAATCGACGGAAGGGAAGAATGAAGCACCCTACGACGGGTAGATGCGGGACGGTACTTGGTGACTTCACTACGATAATGATTTAGCGCGCACACGGGGTTTTTTACTTAATAATCCGCCATAAGCGTAAATTCGGAGGTACCAGCTCCACGGAACAGAAAAGGACACCTGGCTAAACATTTCACGACACTAACTTGACTTACTTGACGATGGCTAACATACAGTTTTACTTCTAACAAATTCGACTTACGACGGGGCCAGCCCCGCCGGAATCAACAACGTCTCAACTACTCGACAACCGGACGGAGATTGAAGCTTCGCGCTACGATCCCAGAAGCTAAAATGAATTGCACAACCGCCACTTAACTTGATCCTTGTACCACTCGTCGCATAGGCGTGCCACGGAACGAAATGATAAAAATATGATTTTGATTAAGCCGGGGATTTACAGGTAGGTGACAGCCGACTGGCCGGCATAAAGAAATCATTAAAACGCGATAAAAGCCGATGACATCACACATGCAGAATGCGAGGGCAGAACGAAATTTGCTTTGTCAAACAAGCGTACAGAGAATTAAATTTCGACGAATATAAAAGAATCCTGTTTATTGTCTATATGTACATATGTATGTATGTATGTATTATCTGTAACCTCGTTTACCTTGCGATGTAGAGGCTGGCGCTCAACTTGCCCCGGATTCGGGTTACTAAGTTGGAACGCGCCATTTGTGTTTACGCAGCAACCATTGTGTGCGGTGTGTTCTTCGTGATGTTACTGTTACTCTATCTCTTAGGTCTGTGGTTCTGAGTAAAGCACAGTTAATTTGATGACCAACTGTCTGTAACAAACCCAAAATGTTACATGCGGCTAACTGCAGTTGGGCGGGTCGGGTATTAATTGAAACAGCTGCACAAGAAGAAACGTATAAAAAGTGTTTATTATTGGTTAGGCGTCAGCATTGTCATCTAAATCAGTACCCAGTGCCTACTGAGAAAGTCCCACCTTGGACTGAGCTTTGGAAATATGTGCGTACTCCACACATGGAGCGGACCTATCTTTGCCTTCAAGTCCTTGATTTCGTTACGTCGTTTACACTCCAAAGAAAATAAGTTTTAATGGACCATACACAAGTCAACTTAAGTTTTAAATAACGATTAGCACTCCCAGACAGGAATGAAAGCAAAATCTGAGTCTGTTAAGTATACACATCTTTGTCTCACACTATTGTATGCAGTACATCTGATGTAATGTTACAAATCTGTATCTTGTCGGAATTTCTCTAAGTATATTCCATAGCTTGCTTCACACATAATTTTTGAATATGCTTTATTAAGAAATTATAACTCAAAAAATACAGTTACAGATATACGTCCATACACTGTATTGTGTTAATATAGTTAGAAGAGATAAAGTTCACATTATTAAGCAAAAAGAGCTAATCAAACGATGGTGCATTTTTGGACTTAAGTTTAACACATTTTTTTTCACTTACAGCAATGTCCTCCCCTCAATATATTAACATCACATGTCTTTAATAATGGGCCGTTGAGGATAACTAGACCTATAAGATCATTCAGTGAACCCAATTTGCATTTTTATATCTAGAGGTTGATGTCGGCCAACCCTGTTTTCTTTCCAGTATTGGAAATGTGTTTTGTCAATATTTTGATGAGAAAAAGCGAATTCCTAAATTATCAACGTTTTTACTTGCAGAGTTTGTGAACGCTTTGGGAGAGCCAGGCACAGAAGATAGCTACGACGACGAAGACGACGAGATCGCAGCTTATTGAACCGATTTTAAAATTTATTAATGTTACTGTATGTAGTCAGAACATTTGCAGCTAGCTTAGGACTTGAGCTACAAGGAAACATTGTTCGATCGTGCAACGTCGCCGAATTGATTTTATTACATATCTCACTGTCATGTCAGCATGAAGCAATATTTTCGTATTTGTTTAGTACTGACTGCAAATGTGACTTCAACCGACGTCTCAAATATATCGCCTTTTTCTAATTTAAGCTTAGGACAAAACTTTATTCTCTGTTATTTATAAAAATATTGCTGTTATATATTTAATGATTAATTCCACCGTGTTAAGTATTGTCAAATACGGGTTTCGGGTATACATTTATTATACTTATACTATCTGCGTGTGCTTAGAACTTTTATATCGCGAATTAGGCATATTTGCTGAGTAAATATATTTCTATTATTGAGTATTATAGTGCTTAGTCTATTTAAATATTTGTTAATTGTTTTCTTCATCTTTATATTGTAATAAATACTGAGTTTTGATTGTGAAATGCTTGTTATTACGTTATATATGTATCGTAACAGTCTATTCATAAAGTTAGCAATGGGAAGGTTTTGAAGACACAAGTCAATTCCAGCCTTGGAGAGGCTTGTATTTTCAAAAGTAAAATTTTCCAGTGAGACTTCTTTAGTCCCATTTGGCTTAGCCTGGCTCTGAATTCCCCCTCCATTATGTTTAATGTGAGTTAACATGAGCTTTCTCTGAAGAGGAATCGGACAATAGAACACAAAGTACCAAGTCAACTTCCTGTTGATGACTGTAGAGATAGCTTTCTGAGATACACTCATTGATTTAGGTCTTGCTAATGCACGATCCAGACGATGCTAAAAGGCAAGCACAGCAACAACACATTCAAGCTGCAAGACGGTGATCTCATCAAGGCAATTGGAGAAGGGAAAACTTAGCAGTATCTGGGCGTACACCAATTGGTCAGTAAAGAGCACAATATCATGATACTGAACAACGTACATAAGCCGTTTTAAATACCATTTTTAGAACAAAGTTGACCACTAAGAACACAGTGAAAGCTATACCGGTTATAACATACACATTTGGCTTTATTAAGTGAATGATGACTGATCATATAGCTAGGAACTACCTAGAGTAAGTTTCGAGGGTTTCCCTCCCAATCCCCATCGAAAGACTACCAATATTCCAAGAGCTCTTCGCGGATTGACCTGTTATTTTGTAGCATTCCATAATAATTTACTAGATTGTTTTCTTAATAATAACTATATCGAACGAAGACTACTATTTTGTCCGTGATATGTATGTAACCCCTTAATCCTTAAAGTTTTCTAAGGGCCATACATTTTCGGGTTCTTAAGTTCCAATTTTGGGTTGGGTCGGTATAGTAGATTTATTGGCAATTAGATTGTAAACTTACGGGGAAATTTTACCTTTCTTTGGGCATTAATTCGAAAATTTGTTATGCTCGGTGATTTTTTTATTCTGCATTCATCGTAGAATGAAATAACTGACTTATTGTAATTTTAAGGAATTTTGCATAAGCACATAGAGTGAGATTAATTGTTACACCACGTTTTGAAAAATGCAGCTAAATATTTACCTTAAAGTGCTAGAATTTGAGTGTTTTGAGGGAGTAGGAAACGGGAGCGTAATGTGAATGTCTTTACACTAGTATGACTTGAGCTACAGGTGTTCTACTGGTGTCCTCCAAGTGCGTATGCTTGCACCCGCTAAATTCTAAAATTTGAAGATCTTCTGAGCCTGGACACTCGGTGTTGGAGTGCGGAAATGCGGCCTAGTAATTGGTTTGTTATAAGGGAAAAATATTTAAGCCTATCAATATGATTTTCCAGGCGCTCTGCGACTTAAAGGTTGTAGTGTAAGTTATTAGGGGACCAACTTCTAGTCTATTAACATGATTTTCCAAGCGCTCTACCACCTGAAAGTGAAGGTATCAACGGGATATCTGAAATGGGAAATTTTACTAACCCATGCAATGAGGAAGGTTTAGGTCAGGTAGAGATTATCGGGCAGTTCTACTTCTGAGAAAGAAACTAGGATCAAAAATTGTCTTACGCCAGCTAGTTTCCAAGTATGAAAGAGCTCACGTGACTACCCCGGGTGCTTTCGGATTCTAGAGGGGCGGCTCTTTTTTGGTTGTGGTGCTTTAAACTTTCTGGAGCCCAAGTCTGCTCCCAACTGGAGCTCGACTCAAGTCTGAAAGAGCAAAGAGAAGAGGTTCTGGACTCAAGTGTCCTGAACCACCCGGGCATCGTTCTCTTATACTCGTTCGCGGAATGCTTCAACTTTTCTCAGATAGGGCATCTAAGTGGGACAAACAAGGGTTTGCGAGAACTCGATGTTTCTGCCCCCTAGATCACCTGCTGCGATCAGTAAAAGTTTGCTGTAATCATGTGTCTTCATGTAACCTCTTGCGGGGCGCAGATGGCTTTTGTGGCGGCGATAGCGCCGTGCAAATTGTGGTTTCAACACATTTCTAATCCAATTTGCAGGAAAGATAAACGTCACAAGATTAGCAACGGGTGCGGTAGGTAAGTTTTTATGGCTTAGGTCGGTAGCACTTAACGGCACCTTTGACGATATCTGGTAGGTAGTTTAAAACAAACTGTCAGACAACTAGTTTAGCTTATATTTAAAAATATGTACTACCTTAAAAAGTAAACGTGCACATATTAATAAAATGGATACTGACAGCTGATTTAAAACTATGTATTTGATTAAATAATTATCCCAAATTATTTTATTTGAAAATGGTTCTCGGCTTCGTTTCATAATTTTCATGTCTCGTGCATAAACCTCAACTTTTAGCACTTGTTGCATAAATAGCTATTTTGCTTTTTAATTGTTGTTTTATTTTTCTTGTAAACGTTTTCGTATTTTTAAAGTTTATTATTGGATTTATTTAACGTTGTATACGGTTATTCATTCCATTATTATTAATTTTTTTTTAGTTTACATTTTTTCCTTCTTTTTACAATAAAGGAAGTATTGGATTCACCCTAAAAATTTTAAATTGAGTTTTCAATAGATCTTCACGTTTTAGAGTTTCCTGAACCCAAAAAACATATTTTTGTTCATTGGTGTGTGTGTGACTTATCAGGACGGTTTTTTTCCACTAGTATGTGTGGATCTGAAAAGATTTTTGTCGAAAACTGTCTCTTTTGTATATGCTTCTGTCCCTTATTACTTTTAAATCTGAATTCGCGCATTATTGGCACTCGCTACTTACCCTGTGGGCGTTCTCTGATAACAGTATTGGTCAATTATCGACTCGTCGAATGGCGATCATGTGTTGATATAAAAGTTTTAATTTGCACTACCTAGCCCAGGAATAATTAGGGGAAAGCTGAATGTTGGCCAGTTGTTAGCCCACTATACATTTTCTCAAAAATGCCAGCCCCTTCCCCCTATGGTTCCCCATCAGTGCCCATGAGAATTTCCAAAGCGCAGACTTTAAAAAACTGGTTTATATCTCGGTGACCAATGGTCATAACGGTGTATTTTTTGTTTTACCCTAAAATAATGTGCTAAAAATCTATATTTGTTTAAGTTTGCGCTAATGTTTACAGATTTTTCTTAATCTTAATGCAGTCGAAAAAAAGTGCATTTTTATTTTAAAATTCAAAGCTTTGTTATATTCTTCTATTTAGTTTAAAAATTATAAAATAATTTACAGTTCTATAGAGTTTTAATTATTTACAGAATATACAGTAAAAATATAAAAACAACTACAGTCACTCGTCAAAAGGAGTGTAATTTTTATCTAGAAGGACAAGTAAGTGGTAACACGACAATCCGCTGCAGTGCTCACACGTTACGGAGCAATTCAAGCCCGCTTTTTTGCATACACAATATTTTACACATCCTGACTTACAGCGGCAGGATACGAGCCGTAGAAGTAGATGCAAGGCGAAAGGCAATGAACTCGAAATATGTATCAATGCTTCTTGTTTAGTACATTTATTTTTACTTATTATATCGTCCATCGTCATTCGTCAATATTTTTGTCGACTTCATTAAAATTAAAAAAAAACTTAAACAAAAATATTTTACTAGAACATTCTTTTAGGATAAAGCAAAAATACACTGTTACGACCATTGGTTGCCGAGATATAAAACAGTTTTCTAAAGTTTTCGAATTTGAAGTTGAAAGGGGCACTTAGGGAAAACCACAGGCGAGAGAGGCTGGGAGTTTTGGGAAAATTTATCTCTTGTACTTGCCTAACAAATGACCAAAATTCAGCTTTCCCCTAACAGTTCCCGGCGTCGCGTCATCCCTTTATTTCCTAAGCTACGTAATGCAAATCAGTGACAGGCGAGGCGCGACACGAGTATTAATCAAAACACTCAGGGGGAAATAAATCGTATTTCTTATAACACTGAATTAATGCAGATAATTCTTTCTCTAAGAGTTTATTCATTTTTTTCTACACATTTCATATGCTGGAAGCATGCATTTATGTGCAATAGTTTTCAAAATACCTCGATGCTGAAATGTATACCCCGCATTCCCCGTACAATTTGCTTAAACAATTTCTGTAGCATTTATTTAAATTAATTTCGTAAATAATTTGAAATAATCTGAATCTAGAAAGAATAAGCATTTCATCAGCTTAAAAATCATTGCGAAATATTCAAAACTAAGCTTGTAAATGCGACGTACGCACAAACTTAATCAATTTTCCGTAATAAAATAATTCGGAAAATATTTCTTCTGGTTTTTTGCAATCGCAAAAATAATGGAGCCTTCTACATTTAGATCCGCAAGGTAGTTCCAGATAAAGTACATTTTTTAAAACAATATTTTCCTTATGATCGAATTTATGGTCCCTGATTCCTGACCAGAATAAAAAACACAGGAATGTATATGAAACATTTATTTTATAGAAATTGTAGGTACATCTATCAGTTACATAATCACCATTTCGATTAAAGCACTTATCATACCGTGTCACGAGTTTTTCTATGCACTCATCAATTAAGGTTGCAGTCTAGTCACTCAGTCAACTTTTTACGTTTACTTTCTGCATCATTCTCTCACTCAGCCGTCGCTCATAAACTGTACTCTCTCGACAATACATTTCGACTGCATTATGTCCTTCAGGTTTGAGACTTCAGCCAGAACGAAGAGAATTAATGCTTACGGCGCTGTTCAAACTTGGCTGGAGCAGTACACTGTAATTCGCTTTCTTCTGGCTAACAATATAGACTTTAGCTTAAATTTATTGTTAGATGAGAACAGCTTATGAACGACGGCTGTTTGCGGGAATGATGGAGAAAGTTTACAGAAGATGCTAAAAATCAAGGTGAACAGTTTGCTGCATGACCAGACGCAACCTACATTATTTTGAGGAAGGCATAAAAAAACTCGTACCACGGTATAACAAGTGCTTCCATCCAAATGGGGATTATGTAGAAGTGTAGCTGAAAGATGTACCTAAATTTTGTATACAACAAATGTTTCATATTAATTTTTTTTATTATTCCTACTGAATCGGAGGTTAAAGAATAATGTATATTGAGCTAGGTGCAATGCTCCATCAAAATATTTACCGACCAAATGGGTTACATTATCCATCTCCTCTACGAAGTCTTTCAATGCCGTTTGTTCTTCTCATCGTGTGACCAAAGTAGTGTAAAACTAGGTGATAAAATCTGAAACGATGGTCGCTGCATTATGGTTAGCTCTCTTTAGATACATTTGTATGGTGAGCAGTCCAGGGTATAAGCATTATGCCAGCACTACATTTAAAAAGCGTCTATGCGCTTTCTATCGCTTGTAAGAATCGTCCACGTTTCACAACTGCATCAAAAAATTGAGAAAACTGGTATATGTATATCTCCAATAATATCTCAGGCGCATATATTCGTTCCCAAAGTGTTTTGAGTGCGATTCCCGCATGTCTTAATTTCACTCTTGTTCAATTTAGACTGGATCGATATTTCGTTTACAGCTAACCTTTCAAAGAAACTGTTTGAAATATGCCAGCAGCATAAAGCAGGAACAGTGTACTGCAATGATAAAAAAATGAAGAAGCTGGACGTATACCTCTCTGTCACTGCCACTTCCATGCTATTGAGCAAGTATAAGGTATAGGTAAATGCATAAATATTATGCTTAGAATTTGTATGGATCTAATACTCTACAATCACGGCTTGTACCTTTCGAATTTTTGATAAAGCAAATCACCCAGAGCCGCGCTTTGACGCTTGTGTCAGAGCTCGGCGTATTTTCACTCAGCCTCGTTCGCAGAAATTGGCCCAGATTGTTATGATAAGAATGCGCCTTTATAACTTTAGATGTCTACGCGCACAGTCTATTTTATTTCACGGTATATGACGCACATTTTGACTTTCGCACACACTCCTCCCGGTCGATTTTTGTTTTATCGGTACCCGAAGCGATATAGTTTGGCTTCGTTTTTCGCGATTTCTTCCAGCAGCTAACGTTCCTTAAATTGTCCAGTGACTCTGCGGACATGTGATTTACGTTTGGCGAAATTTGCCCTCTCTGATGGTGGCGTCTTATGGTAATCCTGGTAGTATACTGAAAAATGTATTCTTACCTCAATTCTGGTGGATCTTCTGGAAGCGTACTGCTGACCCTTTTGCACGTGGCCCAAATTCATCTTGGGGTAAGTCTAGTGAAGCTTCTATCGTACCGCATCGAGACATTCTTGATCCTATTTTGGAAATTTTCTTATAGCCACAGCTTTGGAGCCTCGTTTTAACCCTTCGTCATTGTTTCAGGGAAGACTTTGCAGTATATCTTGAGAGAAATAACTTTAAGTCTGTGTTGGCTCCGAAGGTACCTGCCGAACCCATCCTTCTATGTGCTATTTGGGACATAACCTCCAACGCTCTGTGCCGGCTTCGAATGGGGCAAAAGGGGCAGGACAAAAGGATGTTTTATTTTTCCTTTGCCTTAAAACGAATTCAATACTGTAGCCAGTGATCTGGTGCGTTGAATACCTTATTTGTTTTGCTGAAGTACTTCCTTGGATTTCCTCAGGATCCCGTAGATTTTACTTTGGACTTTGCTGTCCATTTACCTTTCGCTTCACGAGCACGATTTTCAAACTCGGAGCATAAGTAATCTCCGTTACATTTTTAAAATTGTTGTGATAGTATTTAATGCAATTTATAGTTGTACTTTTAAACTTGTATATGTTAACTTACTCTCAAGTAGATTTGTGTTTTGAGGTACATCTTAATTTTGCCTATATAATCATCTTATTTATGACCTTATTGTCGCAATATTTATTGACCCTATCGTGATAATCACCTGTACCCTGTATTAACTGCTAGTAATATGCAATCACTGTACTGTAATATGAGTACTCTGTTTTGTTCTCTGTTGGAACTACCTGGATTCGTGTGCTTTATTTCAGATTATTGTGCTACTTTGTTTACGAATTCTCTACGATGCCTGAATACATTTGTCGTTAGTTAAAAGATTCGTTGACGCCTTTTTTTGTCTTTTTATTTAATCTGAGTACTTAAAGAACTGCACTTGTCTCCATTGAGTTAGTCCGGCTGGCAATTGTATCCATGTAGATTTTGAAAGTTTAATAATAATAATAATAATAATAATGTTTATTTCCAGAAAAAAAATAGAAATCTTACATAATACAAAAAAATATAACAATTTGGGCCAAATATTCAATTTAAGCTAACAAAATAGTGAGGCTTAGAAAGGTATATAACTAGGATGTTTGACCTGCTGAAGGCACTTCGATCCAGCTTCCCGCTCAGCACCTACTAACTGGAACAGCCTCCAGCTCGAGGCCCTTTTGAGGCTTTTCCGAAGCCGTCCAGAACCGTAAGATACATTTGAGTCCATGAACCCAACCTTTCATAGCACCCAGAACCTTCCTGAAACCGCCCTTCTGGTCACCGGATCCGATATCAAAGAGCAACCCTAAAACTGACCCCCCACGTTGTTTGTTTGGTCGCCGGCATCCGCTATCAAGATACAATGCTTAAATCCGCCCCTAAGACCAACCGTATATCTTCTTTAGGGTCAGGACTAGGACTGTGTATTAACAGAGATAACAACGAACTTGTCTTCAGAGAGGTTACAACAAACGCATAATTTGCGACCTCCGAGGCACTCCCCGCGTCATTCATAGCCAGAAGTAAGGGGTGCGACCTACTTGCCAGCGCGCTCTTTCGTGGGCACCGAGGGCCACCCGAGGTGGAGATTCCAGCTCCAATCCAAAGGCTGGAAGCCTGTAGGAACTTTCAAAATTGCCAAGCACTCTGTTGCAAAATATAAGGCCCAGAGTAAGCTCGGCACGTGCACAACACCAACTGCACGTATGGAGAACTCAAAACCAGATGGCTTGGCAGAATTTTACAATACAAAATTAGCTAGAAATGTAAACACCAACATTGTCGTCGCTTTTAATCTGTTAGTTACAGGTTGCAGGAGCGGCCCCAAAAGCAGCGCGCCGTCCTAGACGAATTTTTATCAGTATTTTCTGCTATACCAAAACCTGGTCTATGTATGGTTGCTTGTAGATCTCCCAGGAGCAGCTTTACGTCCACTGTCCAGAATGAATTTTTATTTGGTTTCAACATTGTACATACTTTGTTACAGTATCAAACTGTCTTAACGACACTCACGAGTGAGGGAGTGCCAAATGCTTACTCAAAACCAGGAGACGTAGACACTTACCCTGGAAATCTCACCAAACAGGCTAAAAGGTCACCGTTTGATACGTTCAGGGAGATGGGCGTGGCCCTAGAGACGGTACACCACAGGACAAGCGTAACTATATACATATAGGGTGTTGCAAAAGAAATGGGCGCCACAAGATTCAATTGGAGGAAACCCACGCCTAACCGAACCTTGAAGTCCAAACGGGGTGTGATACGAGTGTTCGGCCTCACCAACCTCGTCGCTGCAGCGGCAAGCGTCGCCAACTTATCTGTGACGCTTAAACCCTCAGGTTGCGCCGTACATCTATCTTTACACAGTAAACTCAAAGTGGGCATGCACAGACTCGTCGGAAATCATAAGACCTCGTTCAAAACACCGTTCTATTGCTCTCACACATGTAAATAAGTAATACACAAAAAATAGACACAGTCATATATGGACTAAACTATATAGCCCAGCTGGGAGACGCTTAAACTCTAATTATAACTAAACAAACACGTGAAATTAGTTCACCGCGGCCTCAGCGACGGTTGTAATGTTTCTACAAAGAACGCACCAATTATGCGCGAACTGAATAAATTTAATTTTTCAAGAGGCTTTGGTGGCCATTATGAATCAGCTACTTATCATCTAAATTAGGCCTGAACAGTTACCCGAATTTGATTATTAGTAGCATCGACCAAGCGGCACTGCAGTAGTAAATAAGTACAGATAAATTAGACCTGAACAGTTACACGAATTTGATTATTAGTACTAATTACACAAGCTACCTGATTGGGTACGCCGAGCTATGGTGTCGCGGCTCATCAACTGCAACGAACGTACTGCGGAGACGTGGGAGTCGAGCGGCACCTGAGGATAATCCACCAATGTGGCAAAGTCTGAATTACGTCCCCCTCGGGACAAACAAAACGACGAGACCGAAGACTTGTACAGCTCTGCGATATGAATCTCCAGCTATGGGAGAAAGGCCTCTTCAGAGTCCCACGAGATTAAGCAAAACTGGCTGTCATACCAACACACAAGGCACCACAAGCTCACTCCACAAGAAAACCACATCACCTCTAGCTTTCACTGTCCGTCCAGAAATCTCTCAATTAACAAGACAGAACAACACGGCCGCCCACCCACTCACAAACAGCAGGGGGCGACAAACACGCCCTATAACGACTCTCTGCTGTAACGGCCGGAGACTGACTAATGCCAAAAGAGACGCCACACCTGCAGCCAATGGAATTGCAGTCTGCCCAGCGTGACAACCGCGAGGCAAGCCGCGGACGAGAGAGAGAGCGACGGAAGTTTGAATTTTTCAAGGATGATATCTCGCCTGCTCCAATTGGCTATGTTTTGAAATTTATGTAAACGGGACGAAACAAAGTGCAGCTGCGACAAAAACGACTAGAGCCCAGAGCGGTGCGGAGTTGCGTGCGTGTCAACTTTAGAATTTTAAATGCAAATCGCTGAAGTACTATACGAGACAAATAGCTGATGTACTATACGAGAAAATATGACTGAAAAGGAACCTATATACAGGCAAACTAGTCATTTGTGTAACAAAACTACTCCAAATGGTCACGTAACGGTAAAATGTAAAAATGGCCTGACAACTTTACTGAATTTATTCTAGTTTAACACGTGACTTGTAGTTTTAATCAATAGAAACTTTATACCTAATATGTTCTCTGTCTATTAACTTGAGTTATGAATCGAATTCTGGCATCTGAACTACCCAGGTCAAATTAAATAAATGGCGAAAGCAATTGCATAAAAATTTTCAAGACAAAAGCCTTACTTTTTGGCGTTACAGAACACTAAATTAATGTTGGTGTTTTCATTTGTCGTCCGCAATAGGAGATACATACAAAAGTATTGTTTTCCTTCGTTTCGCTTTTATCGCTGCTCTTGTCAGTTACCGTTGCTCCAACATAAACATAACTACCGTTATAAATATCTTCTACGAAGTTAGAGAAAGAAATCAAAAGTAAACCAGAGTTGTTTTAATATGCTACAAGTTCCATCCCGATGTGATAGTTAAAATACTTTATTATTACTTGTAACCATTTGATAAAACAAATTATGGTAGTTATACATAGAATGTTTCCAGCATTATGGCCTAATTTATTATATTGTAAAATAATTAACAAGCAAAAAACTTGGTTTAATTTCTTTATTACCTACTATAAAACCATACATTTTACAAAATGTAAACAAAAGCTATATTTGATGGTGCCACACTTAGCAGATTTCTATTAAAAGAATTAAAATACCAGTTAATGGTCGGAAACCAAAGAACTGTCACATTACAGTCATGTTATGCTCATTTCTACCACATAAAATGTTCACATTTTTCTCTATTTATTCCAGTAAGATTTTTAAGGTTTCAAGAGTCCAAGATTTGCAAAATTTAGCTAAAAATTAAAAAAGTAACAGTTCGAGGAACCAATCTATTCCGTGTTAATAAATTTATGTGAATAAAGTACTCTTACTATTTTATCAAAACCATGTATATAACAGGGAGGTGATCCATCATGTTGATAGTGGAGGTGTCTTAATTAGAAGCAATAAAACGCAGTAGTCTTCTCCACGTACATTTATTAAAAAGGCGACATGTTTCGAAGCCAAACTGGCTTCATCTTCAGGCCAAAATGATCATTGGTTAAAAACAGGTGAAACCACGTGTTCAGATTTTTTTTAGGTTAAGTTGAGGTTAAGCGCTGAAGGCGAGGTAGTAATAAAAAATTCACAAAGAACACCACATTGGAGAAGAAAATTAATTCAATAACCAGTAAACTACATTCTAGTGCCTTCTCCGTCAGAGAATGATTGCTATTTTACTTGCCGTTTTTTAATTTGTTAAATTTGATGAAATAACCAGTACAACGATCTTTATAACGTAGTTTACTGGTTATTGAATTAATTTTCTTCTCCAATGTGGTGTTCTTTGTGAATTTTTTATTACTACCTCGCCTTCAGCGCTTAACCTCAACTTAACCTAAAAAAAATTTGAACACGTGGTTTCACCTGTTTTTAACCAATGATCATTTTGGCCTGAAGATGAAGCCAGTTTGGCTTCGAAACATGTCGCCTTTTTAATAAATGTACGTGGAGAAGACTACTGCGTTTTATTGCTTCCCATGTATATAACATTGTAAAAAGTTGATCTGGTAACTTTATAAAAAAAAAAGTAACAATGACCAAATTCTATTATTAGTCCGTGCATTTCATTAACTCTTCATAGCTTTGACACTTATACACAATAACAGTAAAAAACACATTCATACTCTTCATTGCAAAAATAAATCTTAAATACAAATTTGAAGTTCTTTCTTAAAATGATAAAGAATAAACACAGATATGCTTGGCACACACGGTTTTCAAGATGCAGATATCCACGTTCCCATTCAGCTGAACTTTCCCACATCCTACGTGATCAATCTTCAATCAACGTTTCAACATGCCGGTCTGCTGTGATGCAGTTATTTTCTTGTCAGTTTTGTGGAGATGTTCTGTTTGTCTGCCTTTCTTTTCTTTATTTATTGTCTGATCACTTCACCCAACACTAAGATTTCTAAATATCTAATTTAGCTCATTATCAACCTGTGTTGAAAAAACAAAATGAAACTAGAGTAAATTTGATACTTATATTTCTGACTATTTCCAGTTTTCTGTTTATCTTTATTCAATAAACTGTTATGCAGTCCCGTTTGATGTAAAGCATTTTACAATTCAGAAAAATTCAGCAAATATATTTAACTTCCACAACACTAGTTTTTAATTTTAAAACTGACTACATTCTAAACAAATATTTTTGGTCATTGATTTCCTTAGCAGCTTTTATATTGTCTTATTGTCCCATACCCATATCTCCACTATTATTAATCCGGTTGGCAATGAGATTATACGTACTTAATTGATTTAATTTAGTACAAACTGCTCTTTTCTTATAATTTAACACCTTATCATTATTCTAAACGTGTATTCATATCTCCCATTAAAAAATATCTTCTTGCTGCTTTACGTAGTATTAAATAGATGAATAAGGTTTCTCTCCGATATGGATCTTTATTTGACTAACTACTTTTCTGTGCTGCTTTATATTCACTAATGGAACAAAAAATAAGATTTTTCCCTCATATGAGTTTTTACATGCTTAACTAAGTTACTTTTGTGTGCTGTTTTATATTTACAACTGGAACATACATAAGATTTTTCTGCTCTGTGCGTCTTCCTATGACGATCTAAGTTACTTTTTTGTACTGATCTATATTCACAAATGGAACATGAATACAGTTTTTCCCCTGTGTGCGTCTTCATATGCTGAACTAACCGACTCCTCTGTGCTGCTTTATATTCACAAATGGAACATAAATAAGGTTTTTTTCCAATATGAGCTAGCACATGCTTAACTAAGTTACTTTTGTCTTCTGTTTTATACAGGGGTGTAGTGGAGCGGGAACGCGTGGGAACGGCGTTCCCACACTGGTTTCATTCAGTAAAAATAAATAAGAATAATAATAACAAATAAAATTAAAATCACTTACGCAAGTAAATAAAATAATATCTTAAAAAATGTGTGAGTGCCTCATATATTGATTTGAGGCATCAGCACCCATGCACCGTACCTACCCGAATTTCAATATTCTAATTGTTTACTTAGATTAAGATTCGGTAGTTCGTTGTCGCAACCTCTGCAGTCGGCACTCGGCAGTCGCGCTACTGGCGTTCGTGTGGCAAGTGGTGACGCGCTGATTTGACTGTTCTCTTTATTTTGTTTGTTAGTGAGGTTATCGTGCGCTGTATTACTTTAATAATTAGTTGTGTTATTTTAATAGTATTCAGACATTCAGACGAACTTGAATTGAAGGGCGATTACTCAATTATCCCAATCGAACATGGAGCCGTCAAAGAAAAACCAAAAAACACTGTTTTCGTTCTTTTCTAAGCAACCAAATGAAGATAAAGGTGAAGAAGTAAATGACGATTTAGATGTATCTCCCTCAGGGAAACGTGTGTCTTCAGATGAAAAAAGTGGTTTACAGGCAGGAACTGAAAGTAATTCTTCTGTAAGTTCGACTTCGAATATGCATGAGCATGATGTACAAAATAAATCTGAATGGCCTTCTATATGGACTATTGATATGTGGGAACGCAAAAAAAAGCCTTCCCATGGTTGGGTTGCAAAAACGGTTCATTAGGCTGTACATTATGTAGCAACGTTTCTCATCTTGGTGCTTTTAAAATGGAACGTACATCAATTTCTAAAGAATGGTGCACATTTGCAATAACATTCAATGGGTCTAGTAAGTCTGCCCAACTTACTTCCCTAAAAAAAATTTTTCTTCACAAGCAATCATCAGCCCACTTGACTGCTGAGAGCATAACCGCTAAGGCGAACGAGGAAACTATTGAAAACGTTTGTGATAAAATGAACCTTTCCAATCTAGAATCTACAATTAAAGTATTTCGATCAGCTTACTATTTGGCAAAAACTGATAGGCCCTTTTCTGATTATTCTAAACTTTTGCAACTTCAGAAAATGAATGGTGTAGACATTGGTGTAGGATTACACTCTAGATTTAGTGCAACTGAAATCATTGACCACATTTCTGATGAAATGAAAAAACGAATTACTCAACAGGTTAAAAGCATTTCAGGTAAAATTTCGATTTTGATCGGTGAATCTACAAGCTTAAGTGATAAATCTACTTTGATTGTTTATTTAAAATGTGAAACCAGCAAAGATTTGCCACCAAATGTCTTATTCTTAGACCTAATTGAATTGCCTAACCAAACTGCTGATTCTATTTTTGAGGCACTCTTAGGTTGTTTGAAAAAATATGGGTTTGATCTTGAGTACCTAAAAGAGAACTTAGTTGCATTTGCCTGTGATGGCGCTAGTGTCATGTAAGGAAAAAAATCTGGCGTCGTAGAAAAGCTACTACAACAGTTTCCCAACATTGTTCCTTGGCATTGCATGAGCCATAGGATAGAGTTAGCTGTAAGTGATTCTATCAATGACGTTGGGGCTATTAACCATTTTCAAATGTTTATGGACAAGCTGTACACTCTGTATAGTAAATCGCCTAAATGCCAAAGAGAACTAGCCGAGTGTGCTAGTGAGCTTGATTTGCAACTACAGAAAGTTGGTCGCATTTTGGGTACGAGATGGGTTTCCAGTTCATTTAAAACTGTTATGGCCGTTTGGTATGGATATCAAGCATTGTACTCCCATTTTAAGAAGGCCCAAGAAGACAAGAACAGAACAACAACCGAACGAGCAATGTACGGTGGGTTGATTAAGCGTTTGACATCAACTCAGTTTCTGTCAGATTTGGCGATAATGTATGACATATTAGCTGAATTAACAATGGTTTCAGAATGTCTTCAAAATAGGGAGGCAACTGTTGTTTATGCAGACAAACTCATAAGAAGGTCAATTGCTTTTTTCGAGTGCCTTAAAGAGAAACCTGGAACTAAGACCCTTGAGGCCAAGAGAGCTGCAATCACTGGTAATTTTTGTGATGTTCCCTTAACAAGTAGAAAGAAAATAACTGCTATTAATGACCAGCAGTTGCTATCAAGTGTTATTAACAACCTTAAACGGAGACTTTTCACAACAAGAAGCAGTAACGAACCATCTACAGCCACAGGGACCAACAATTATGAAAAAGAATATGAATCTCTCCTTTCAGAACTGAAAGTACTTGAAAGTAACAACTGGCCTCCAGAAAAATATGCTGGATACGGTGAACAAGAAATCGAACATCTCTGTGCAAGATTTAGGTTGAATGCCAACAAAATTAAGAACAGCTTCAGAGATTACCTGGAAAACAGCACTACGATTCCGAAGGACTTAAACCCTCTGATAAACTGCACAAAGCTTATTCCTTGCAGTTCAGCAGAGTGTGAACGTGGCTTCAGTCACATGAATATTATTATATCGCCAACACGGTCAAAACTGACCATCGAGCACGTATCAGCATTAATGTTTATCAAGTTGAATGGACCAAGTATCCAGACATGGAAACCAGAGAATTACGTCAAGACATGGTTAAAACGACACCGCACAGCTGATGACACTAGAACTCGACGAGCCAACCTCCAACCTGACAAAGAGGAAGAAGATGCATTTGCCATTTATTTGTAAATACATTATAAAATTTTATTGAATATGTTCAGTTTTTAATCTTTGTGTTTGAATTTGTTAGTAAACGTATACATAAAAACATGTTACATCTTCTATTTTTTCTTTTTCCCTGTGATAATTTTATCCATTCCATAGGCTACAGGGCCCCCGAACCGAACCCCCCGCTCTCTGGGTGGGGGGGAGGGGGTACCCCTCAGACCACTTCCTCCCATTGGTAAGTCAGTATTTAGCGTTCCCACACTGAAAATTTTGCCACTACACCACTGGTTTTATAGTCACAAATAGAACATAAATACAGTTTTCCAACTTTGTGCCTCTTCATATGACAACTTAAGTTATTTTTATGTTCTGTTCTATATTCACAAATAGAACATGAAAACAGTTTTTTTCCTGTGTGCATCTTCATATGACGAATTAAGTTATTTTTCTGTACTGCTTTATATTTACAAATGGAACACAAATAACATTTTTCTCCTCTGTGCCTCTTCATATGACGATCTAAGTTACGTTTATGTGCTGATCTATATTCACAAATGGAACATGAATACATTTTTTCTCCTGTGTGCGTCTTCATATGCTGAACTAACAGACTCCTCTGTGCTGCTTTATATTCACAAATGGAACATAAATAAGGTTTTTTTCCCATATGAGCTTGCACATGCTTAAGTTACTTTTGTCTTCTGTTTTATAGTCACAAATAGAACATAAATACAGTTTTCCTACTTTGTGCCTCTTCATATGACAACCAAAGTCATTTTTATGTTCTGTTCTATATTCACAAATAGAACATGAAAACAGTTTTTTTCCTGTGTGCATCTTCATATGACGAATTAAGTTATTTTTCTGTACTGCTTTATATTTACAAATGGAACACAAATAACATTTTTCTCCTCTGTGCCTCTTCATATGACGATCTAAGTTACGTTTATGTGCTGATCTATATTCACAAATGGAACATGAATACATTTTTTCTCCTGTGTGCGTCTTCATATGCTGAACTAACAGACTCCTCTGTGCTGCTTTATATTCACAAATGGAACATAAATAAGGTTTTTTTCCCATATGAGCTTGCACATGCTTAAGTTACTTTTGTCTTCTGTTTTATAGTCACAAATAGAACATAAATACAGTTTTCCTACTTTGTGCCTCTTCATATGACAACCAAAGTCATTTTTATGTTCTGTTCTATATTCACAAATAGAACACGAATACAATTTTTCTCCTGTGTGCATCTTCATATGCCGAACTAAGTTATTTTTCTGTACTGCTTTATATTAGCAAATGGAACATGCATAAGGTTTTTCTCCCACATGAGTTTTCATATGCTTAACTAAGTTACATTTCTGCGCTGATTTGTAGTCACAAATAGCACATAAATAAGGTTTTTCTCCTGTGTGCGTCTTCATATGCCTAACTAAGCTACTTGTCTTCGTTCCTCTGTATTCGCATACTCTGCAAACAAATGGTCGGTCTAAAAAGTTTTGATCTGCTGCACTTGTAACAAGCAATTCATCCTTTATTAGAACTTCCTCTTGTTTAATATTCAATACGTTATCGGCTGCGTTATCAGAAATTCCTTCGATGCTAGTCATTCCGGTATGCAAGTTATTATGAACTACTTCCTCTTGTTTTACGTCCATTGTTGTAACAAAAGCGGAGAGTTCTGGTTTATTAAACGCCATTTATGTAAATAAAATACAATACAGTTCGATTAGATTGGTTATGTTCATGAAAAAATTAACAGCAATGTCCTGTAGTTCTATCTAATATTCCTGCTTACATGCGATATAACTTTGTAATATGGATTCCAAATAACTAATACGCTCACCGCAACAACAAATGGAAAAATATGTCACTAAGCTCACACGGCAATTCTCATATTAAAAAAGCCTCATTGAAACTAATGGGATCTCAATGAACTATTCTAATCTCCACATTAACAGAACGAAGGAATGTAGGGAAAATATTTTCGTTTTTCAAGGTTATCAAGACTTCTAAAAATTTCAGAAATTTAACAAGGCTGAGTATTAGAAGACAAGGATACATTCTGGCATTTGCAGCTTCAAACCAAAATTTCAAATGCAACAAAAGTTGCCTAATTTACAGGTTACAGGGAAACTTAGATCCTATAAATAAATAAATTGAGAAAAATGTTCAAATTAACCGCTATATCCGTTGTTATATAGAACGTCTATGTAGTTATTCGGTAGAATAGCAAATTCGTTTATTTAAAGCAGGTATGGGCAACCTTTGCTTAGTTGAGGGCGTAATTTCGGTACTTAATCAGGTCGCGAGCCGTAGGTAAGAAATACGTAGGTAGTGAATCAAAAAGCGATAAAAATTCACATATTTATTTTATTGATTATGATAGAAAAATCAAATGAAAATTAATGAGAAACTTGAGTTTGAAGCTGAGAAACAAGATGATCAATATTGGGGTCAATATCACTAGTACACAGAGGCACAGTGTTTTCTAAATTAACATCTGTAAGCCGAGTACGATGCTTATTTTTATTGACGTTCATGATTGAAAAAAGCTGCTCCCATTTATACGTGCTTCCGAATGTGCAAATTATTTTTAGTGCGAAAAGTCTCACCTCTGGATACTTTTCTACGGAAAGGTATGTTCTGTAAAATTCGCTTAGTTCCACATCATCAAATTTAAACTTCAAATATGAGTCTTCTTGAAGTTCGATCAACTCCATTTGTAGGTGAAGCGGAGCATCTTCCACATTACACTTAAGAGGATTTGCAAAAATATTAAAAGTGCTATCCATATTCTTAAAATCGGTAAACCGATCGGTGAATTACTGTAACAGTAGTTTCAGTTCTTCAGCATAGCGACCGTATTCAATGTTTTTGTGACTGGATAATGTTAAAAAATGAAAACAGTTTTTACTTCTCATTTGTGTTTCCCACAAGCAAATTTTGTTTTGAAAACCTTTAAGATGACTGTACAGTTGATTTATCAATTGCCCTTGTTTTTGAAGCTTCAAGTTCAGGTCGTTTAAGTGTCCTGTGATGTCTATCAGGAATGCCAAGTCACAGTGCCATGTTGGATCACAAATTTACGGCAATGTTTTCTCTTTCTTTTTCATAAAATCAGCTATTTCTTTTCTAAGGTCATAAAATCTTTTTAGCATTTTACCTTTGCTTAGCCACCTTACTTCGCAATAGTATGTCACATCATCGTGTTTTGAAAAGAGTTCATCCAAAAATGCTTTGAACTGGCGATGGCTAAGACCGTGGGATCTAATGAAATTGATGGTATTTACTACCACATCCATAACGTTCTTCAATCGAATGGACGAAGAGCACAAGTTTTGTTGGTGAATAATGCAATGCAGAATTATTAAATCACATTCTTGCACATTCATAGCGGTTGCTCTTTCCTTCAGAATTCCGATAAAACCTTTTCGTGAACCTACCATTGAAGACGCACCATCTGTGTACACTTCAACTAATTTACACCACTGCAAACCATATTGTTCAAAAGTACTGTGCATCTCGGCAAAAATATCTTCTCTAGTAGTGGTCCTTTGTAGCGGCCGTAAAGCAAGTAATTCCTCTGTCACTACCAATTCTTCATCAACACCTCGTATAAAAATAGCTAACTGGGCTGTGTCGGATAAATCTGTATTCTCATCCAAAGCAATCGAAAATGCTTGAAAACCAGCCAATCTCTCAGCCAATGTTTTTTTGATATCACTAGCCATCATATCTATACGTCGAACAACAGTACGTCGCGATAAGCTCACTTTCTCAAACTCTTTCTTCTTTTCTGGGCACAAAGGCTCTGCAACATCTACTAGGCACTCTTTAACAAACTGTCCCTCAGAAAATGATTTCGATGTTTTCGCTGGTTTGGAACTAACTATAAAACTAGCAATAACAACATTGTCTAGATTTGATCTTTGTGGATGGAACATTTGTTGCTGTTTCCCTAAATCGGTAATGAGTTTTTAAATTTGATCCTTTCTTAACTGGCCCGTAAGTAAATTATACTGAGCGAAACGCTTGCTGGAGTAATGCCGCTTCATATTATATTCTTTTAAAGCAGAAATTGTTTCAGTGCACAACAAACATGTAGGTTTACCACTTTTCATGATAAAAAAGTATTCATCAGTCCATTTGTTTTGGAATTGACGACATTCTGTGTTCACTTTCTGCTTTTTTAAACCAGACATCTTGATAGATTTTTTTCTTATGAGCTGAATTTGCCTGAATATTTCTCGCGTCTTTTATTAGTTGTTAAGAAGCAATGAGTTGACACGCGCGCTGACCGGTTTATATAGTACCCGCAATAAGCAACTAGAATACTCTCGATCGTACGCGAATATGCGATGCGAGCAGTCAGAGTCGACTGTTATGACTAACGTTATGAATAACGCTTCAAGGTCATCGGACGACTTCCCGAATGTTTATCTATCTGTTTGTCTCTTTCTAACGACTATTTCTGACTCAATCTGTGGCGTTTCACTGCGTACGCTTAATAATATATTTTATTATTACTGTTGTTTGACAGTAATTACAAATAAACTATGTCTGCTAAATCTTTAATTTTTTTGCGAGGTATTTGAAATTTCTGAATCTCTCGCGGGCCGGATTAAAGCTGGCGGAGAACCGGATCTGGCCCGGGGCCGTGGGTTGCCCATATGTGATTTAAAGTGTAAAACAAGATAATATCAAAGAGCATCTTTGATAATATTCTACTTCTACACTTCAGTTAGATATAATAATAATAATAATAATAATAATCTCTTTATTCTTTCACAAATAAATATATGCTAAGTAATACCAGTAAGTAAATATAAAATTAAATACAAATACTTGTGAAAGAATCCCAAGGTGAAGTTCAGATGTGCGAGGATAAATCCTATTACACCCTGTTCTGCCACTCAAACCTTGAAGATTTTAAATGGAAAAGAAATAAATGTAAACTTATTTTTTAAGACATAATAACACAAAAATTAGAATATACAATAACATAAACTATAAAATTATGCAAATTATAAAATTATAAATTATGCAACGAATGTAAAGCACTAATCCTAGAAAAACAAATTCTAAACTAAAAAAAAATTAAAAAGAATCTAGAACAACATAACACTAGTCAGTACAAAGCAGCACAATTAATCATTTATTGACGAGTAAGCAGTATTTTTGTAAGATTTCTTTTAAATGATATAGTTGACAAACGTTTTAACGGTTTAGCTAGAGAGTTGTGTATTTTATAAATGTAAATGAAAATGAACCTTCAAAAAGCGTAGTTGTGTGTTTCAGGGGCGTGATAATTCCTTTGTTTCTGATGTTGATATTGTGCGCATTACTACGGAAAGAAATCTTACTAGTAAGATATGACGGCGTCTGAAATAAAACGATTTTGTGAAACATACAAGCTGACCAAAGATAATAGTTATTTATTGTATGTGTTTTAGATGGTTTTTTATCCACGCAAGAATGTTTAAACGCGAGAACGCAGTTCAAGCGTTTAATTTTCTTAAGTGGATAAAACGCAACTAAAACACGAATGCAATACGTTTTATCCAACAACTCAATAAATATCTAAAATAACATACGTTTTGTATTGACAGCCATAAAAAGTCATAGTGACAATTTGGAAAGTACCGAAAGATCAAATGTTATACGTTTGGCAGTACTGAAGTGTATTGTCAGTCTATGTCAAATTCGAGAGATTAATAGGTTAAGTTTTGTTTGTCGTTTGACACAGATTGACGCAAAACTTAACCTACAAATTTCGAATTTGGCATAGCTTGACAGTGCTACCAACAATGCAGTAGTAAGTGACATGGTTTTATTCCACTAGTGGAATAAAGTAATTTCA
This sequence comes from Agriotes lineatus, assembly GCA_940337035.1. Taxonomy (NCBI): domain Eukaryota; kingdom Metazoa; phylum Arthropoda; class Insecta; order Coleoptera; family Elateridae; genus Agriotes; species Agriotes lineatus. Next base: position 427,938 of record CALNHX010000063.1, on the reverse strand, counting down.
TTATTCCACTAGTGGATAAACTGGTACTTTAGACGGTTCATAAGTGTGGATAAAACTTTAATCATACGGTGATTGTGGATAAAAACGATTATTCATATTGAACCACTGAATATCAGAAAGCTTATGTGAAATCCTATCAAATTTTCGTATTCCAAAAATGTAACGAAGACAAGAATTCTGTACCCTTTGAACTCTTATTCTGTCAATAGAACTTAAACAATGAAAATATAGAGAGCTACAATATGTAAACTGTGATAAGATGAAAGATTCGCACAATGCAGTTTTAATTTTAACGGAAAGGTAATGCCTGTGAGAATATAATAAACGAAGATATACGTAGGCTTTATGAATGTTTTTAGAAATGTGATTGGAAAATCTGAGAAATTGTCCAAATATATGCCTAAATTTTTTGCACACCGAACTAAAGGAATTTGAGTATTGTTAACTTTAATATCTAAATTTTCAATATCACAACATATGGATTTTTTCCCAAAGACCATAACTTGTGACTTAGATGGATTTAAAAATAAACTATGTTTCTGAGATAAAACGTACAAGCTCTCTAAGTCATTATTAATTACATAATTACATTTATCTACTTCAGTGAAATAAGTAACTCATTACGTCACTCATTTGACACCATTTCAGTTAGGTAATGAAGCTCATTACACCACTCAGTTATGTAATGGTTTCATTCCGCAACTGAGTTGTGTAATGATTTCATTACCTAACTGAAATAGTTCAAATGCATGACATAATGACATTTGCCTACTAAAATATTTTTGAAAATGACAGATCTGACATTTCTCTTAATGCACTTTTCTCAATTTTAGGCAGTCGTAGATAAAATTTTGTACAATACATGTGTGATAATTAGAGTTCATCAAAATATTTCCGTATTTTTTCAAAATATAGCATAGCAAAATGGCATTTATTTTTTCAAAATATGACATATAAAATGGCACTTAGTTCAAAATAAAGAATAAAAAATGGTAAGTATTTCAAAAAGTTGAAATTATAGAAAAAATTTCACCAGTAGTATTAAAAATCCCACTGAGCGTTGAGGCACGCGACGAGCGGTCACCCCCGCACCGGGTCATCGACCTTAGTACCTGGCACTTACCAAAACTTCTGCATGTCTTATTTTGAAATTTGTAAGCCATTTTGTTGTGAATTAGCCACATAATATTGATTTTGATTGAAATATAGCATTAAAATATGGCATTTATTCAAAATATAGCATTTATCACGAAAACGGGCATTTTATAGCATTTATGGCACCAACAAATGTAGTTCATTTCACCCTTTACTACGTGAAACGTCTAAATACGAAAAAGTAACATGGCAAAATGGAATTTGACGGACTCTAGTGATAATGCATCATTAATATACTTGTGTGATTACATAACTCGTGCTGCGCACTCGTTTGTAACTTACACACACGTATATTAATGATGCTGTTATCCCACTTGTATAGTAAATAACTATTACATGACATTAAGAGGCTATTACTCATTGTTAAAGTGTTCAAATGAGAAACACAGATATCCATGATACACACGGTTTCTAAGATCCAGGTTCCCATTCAGCTGAGTTTTCAAACATCCTAAGATCAATTTTCAATAAATTTTTTAACATGCAATGCAGTTATTTTGTTGTGACTCTTGCGGAGATACTCTCTTCGTTGATTTTCTTTATTTATTGTCCGATTGCATCACTCACATTGAGATTCTAAATATCTAAACAAATTGAGCTCATTAATCCCGTTGGTAATGGGATTTTATGTAATTGATTAGCTTTTATATAAATTGCTCTATTCTTATAAGTTAGCACCTTATGATTTTTCTAGACGTGTATTCATATCCCGCAAGTAAATTTTCTTGCCGTTATACGTCATATTAAGTACATGAATAAGGTTTCTCTCCCACATGGGTCTGCATATGCCGAATTAAGTATCTTTTGTGTGCTGTTTTATACTCAAAAATGGAACATGGACACGGTTCACGGTTTTTTTCCTGTATGTGTTTTCATGTTTAATTAAGACAGTTTTCTGTGCTGCTTTATATTCACAAATGGAACATAGATAAGGCTTATCTCCTGTATGGCTCCTTATATGCTCAACTAAAGTACTTTTGTGTGCTGTTTTATATTCACAAATGGAACCGGACTACGGTTTTTCTGCTGTGTGCATCTTCATATGCCTAACTAAGCTACTTTTGTGCCCAGCTTTATATTCACAAATGGAACATATATAAGGTTTTTCTCCTGTATGTGTTTTCATATGCTTAACTAAGTAATTTTTCTGTGCTGCTTTATATTCACAAATGGAACATAAATAAGGCTTGTCTCCTGTATGCCTCTTTATATGATCGACTAACGTACTTTTGTGTGCTGTTTTATATTCACATAGGTAACATGAATACGGTTTTTCTCCTGTATGTGTTTTCATATGCTTAACTAAGTCACTTTTCTGTGCTGCTCTATATTCACAAATTGAACATAAATAAGGCTTATCTCCTATATGCCTCCTTATATGCTCCACTAAAGTACTTTTGTATGCTGTTTTAAATTCACAAATGGAACAGGAGTACGGTTTTTCTCTTGTGTGCGTCTTCATATGCCTAACTAAGCTACTTTTGTGCCCTGCTTTATATCTACAAAGAGAACAAGAATGTAGTTTTTCTCCTGTATGCATCTTCATATGCTGAACTAACTGACTCTTCTGTGCTGCTTTATATTGACAAATAGAACAGGAGTATGGTTTTTCTCCTGTATGGATCTTCATATGCTGAACTAACTGACTCTTCCGTGCTGCTTCATATTCACAAATGGAACATACATAAGGTTTTTCTCCTGTATGTGTTTTCATATGCTTAACTAAGTTATTTTTCTGTGCTGCTTTATATTCACAAATGGAACATAAATAAGGCTCGTCTCCTGCATGCCTCTTTATATGATCGACTAACGTACTTTTGTGTGCTGTTTTATATTCACAAATGGAACATGAATATGGTTTTTCTCCTGTGTGCGTCCTCATATGTCTAACTAAATTTTCTGTGCTGCTTTATATTCACAAATGGAACATAAATACGGTTTTTCCCCTGTGTGCGTCCTCATATGGTTAATTAAGTTAACTTTCTGTGCTGCTTTATAATTACAAAATGAACAAAAATATGGTTTTTCTCCCGTGTGCGTCTTCATATGCTGAAATAAGTTACTCTTCTGTGCTGCTTTATATTCAGAAATGGAGCAGAAATAAGACTCATCTTTTGTATGTCTCTTTATATGATCTACTAACGCACTTTTGTGTGCTGTTTTATATTCACAAATGGAACATAAATACGGTTTTTCTCCTGTGTGCGTTCTCATATGGCTAACTAAGTTAATTTTCTGTACTGCTTTATAATTACAAAATGAACAAAAGTATGGTTTTTTTCCTGTATGCGTCTTCATATGCTGAAATAAGTTACTCTTCTGTGCTGTTTTATATTCACAAAGAGAACATGAATATAGTTTTTCTCCCGTGTGCGTCTTCACATGCTGAACTAAGGTACTCCTCCGTGCTGCTTTATACTCACAAATGGAACATGAATACGGTTTCTCTCCTGTATGAGTGTTCATATGCCTAACTAAGTCACTTTTCCTGGTTGCTCTAAATTCACAGACTCTGCAAACAACTTTTCGATCTAAACAGTTTTGATCTGCTGCACTTGTAGCGAGCAATTCATCCTTTATCAGAACTTCCTCTTGTTTAATATTCAATACGTTGTCAGCTGCGTTACCAAAAATGTCTTCGACGCTGGTCATTCCAGTAGGCAAGTTATTATCATAATATAGTTCCTGCTTTACGTCCATTTTTGTATCAAAAGAGGAGAGTTCTGGTTTATTGAACACAATTTCTGTAATCAAAACACAATATGGAATTCGGTTAGGTTAGATTCGTTATGTACAAGTAAATATGAACAACAAATGTTTTGCAATTGTATCTGATACTTCTGCTTACATAGGAATTTCAATTTATAATATCGATTCGTAATAACTAATTCACTGGCTGCAGGAACAAATGGTAAAACTACATTAGTAAGAATAGTATACTTACCCAACCACAAACTACTCACTTTAGATCATAGATAAAGACAAGCTTTAGACCACAAAACAATAATGTGACTTGTGACAATACCTTTACACCTTCTTATGATCCGTTTCAAGTAGCCCAGACATATTAGATTAAATTTTACCAAAACATGGAAATAAATAATGTTATTCCAAAAATCGGTAGAAATATTTTATATTGGTGTGCTGAACAACATACCAAAAGTCCTAAAGCGAAATATGCCGGCTTCATGTAATTTTTGACAAAAGAAAATTAAAAAAAGTTTTTTCCTTAATAATAACGCATATAATTTGCCATTGAGCTCTATGGATGTAATGGTAATTACCAACTGAGTTCATATTTTTTTAATTGAAATATATTATGTTCTTTGACAAATTCTGCTTACCGCAGAATGATCCAAGGGCGTAACAACGTGGCTAAACTATAAATCAGTGCGTGTCTACAGCAGACTGCACTTGCATTACTGTGTAACTTACACGCGCGTGGTTTTTTGTGATGTTATTGATATAAATTGGTGATAATAATGGAAAACGTTTGTTTTTACTGTAATAAACTACTTAGTGAAGGAAAGTATGTGGTGGTAGGCAAATATTTATTTAAAATATAAACAAAATCAGCTTTATGATTCAGATGTGTCATTGTCTGCACCTAAACTTTCAACAGATATGGCGATCGAACAGTCTTTGATGCTCCTTTGAAAAGTTCAGGGAGGTCTCACTCATGGCCGTGGTATATCTGATAGTCAGCTAGCATATTTCGTGCTTTCTTTTCGTGGATGTCTTAAAATTTGTAGTTCCGTTGAACTGACTGGTATTACTAGAACTTCAACAAAACAACACGTTGAACTTAGAGATTCAAGAAGATCAGCGGAAGCAAAATATTTGAACCTTTTTATAAATTGGCTGTCGACCCGCTCTCCTAGGCAGGAATGTAGTTCCTTACGGTCTTTATCATCTGGGTTTGTTGGAGATCAAACTATTAATTGTCATAATGCAATGGAATTAGGCAACCATGCGATGAAGGCAGTCCTCGGTTGCAGTTCTCCGACATGAAGCTATCAAGAAAAAAATGAACTGTTGCAGATGGTATCCTGTGGGTGTAAATCTGAATGCGGGGCTCGGTGTTCCTGTAGAACTGCAGGCCTTGCTTGCTCAATAATGTGCATAAATTGCAGGGGTCGAAGCTGCAGTTACGATACTCCAGTAAATGAAGTTAGAGTCGACGATGATCAAGACGAAATATAAGTAAGCAACCATATTATACTTAAAACGAAAGAAAGGAAAACAAGATTTAATTTGTTCTAGGTTCCGGTTCTACTCATTTTGTCGACGCTAAGTTTTCGAGTTTTATTCTAAAATAAAAATATATTGTATGTAACATTTTTTTAAATTTTGCTTTTACCTGTTTTGACCTTTTTCCAAACACTAAATAAGCTTCTGGTGGAACAAAGATCCATATATATATAATAGGCTTGTCTGGGACGCTGTTTTGTGTGTCCGGGACGCTGTTTCAGCAGCCAAACCGTAAGAGATAGAGAAAAAAGTTATTAAAGTTATATGTTTGGAATGGTCATGTTAGGTCAGGAACCGAATTTCAGTCACGTGACACTTCCGGTTTTCGAGAAATCACGTGATTTCCGTCCGTCCGGGACGCTGTTTCAGCAGCCAAACCGTAAGAGATAGACAAAAAAAGTTATGAAAGTTATTTGTTTGGAATGATCATGTCAGGTCAGGAACCGAATTTCAGTCACGTGACAATTCCGGTTTTCGAGAAATCACGTGATTTCTCGAAAATGCGTTCTATTTGAAAAACTGTTTTTTTTGTTTTATTAAATGAGACATTTGTCTCACTGGTTGCTAGTTATTATTATTATTGTATACATTTATGATATAAGATACATGAATAGTGAGATATATATACCTATTAAGTAAAAATTAAGGTACAGGGACTGCTTAGGGAAATGGGAGTAGAAATTAATCCAGAGGTTGACATAAAGGAAATTACGAAATTGGGAACTTTCAAACCCAACAAAAAGAGACCAATCCTGGTTAAGCTGCAAACATGGAATAAGAAACTGGAAATATTTAAACGGACCAAGGAATTAAAAGGAAAAGATATCTGGATCAATGACGATTATACGAAAAAGGTTCAAGAGGAAAGGAAACTTTTGATTCCCCACTTAAAGCAGGCAAAACAAAAAGGACATATAGCATATCTCAGATACAACAAGCTGGTAGTGGGCGGACATACATACGGAGTAGAGGAACTTAAAAGCCTTGGAAATAAAGAGAGGGAAAACCAAAAGGACAAGAAACGCACAGTGAATGAAAGATCCCCGGAGAGCGAAGCCCTCAATGAACAACAGAGGAAAATCACGAGAACCGACCGAAAAAACTGGTAACAAGAAAAGGCAGAGGGACGAACAACGACGATGACCCAAAGGCAACGAAGAGGAAAACGAATAAAATGGTAAATGGGAAGAGGAAAAAGAAAGGTACAATAATACGAATAGGAACCTGGAACATAAAAACACTGTTAGCTATAGGGAAGATAGAGGAAGTCGCCAGAGAAATGTCAGAATATAAAATAGAAATACTAGCTCTGCAGGAAACACGATGGGAAGGAGAGGGAAGGATCGACAGAGAAAAATATACAATGCTGTATGGAGGAGAAGATAAACAAGGGCGAAATGGCACTGGATTTCTGATCAGCAAAAACGTAAGAGGAAACTTAATGGAATTCAAGAGAATAAATGGGAGAATTCATATATCAGATTAAAAAATGATATAGCCAAGATCACAATCATAAATGCTTACGCACCAACAGAGACAGCAGAAGAAGAAGAGAAAGACGGGTTTTATGATAAAATAAGCGCGGTCTGCGAAAAAATTCCAAAACACGACACGCTTATCCTCATGGGGGATTTTAATGCAAAGATTGGAAAGGAAGAATATTGGAGAGAAGTAGCCGGAAGAGAAACAGTGCACAATGAAACAAATAACAATGGAACCAGACTGGGAAACCTAGCAACGGAAATGGAAATGTACATAGTTAGTACAAAATTTCAACACAAACCACAGCATAAAGTAACATGGCTAATACCAGGCAGAACTACTGGAAATCAGATAGACCACGTCCTGATAGGTAAAAAGAGACAAAAAATTGTACAGGACGTAAGATCGTACCGAGGAGCAGATGTGGGAACAGACCACGTTCTAGTGATAGCAAAGCTTAAGTTAAGAATAGTAGGAGAATGGAAAAAACAAACAAACAGAAAGAGATGGAAAATTGAGATGATAACAGAAAAGAAAGCACTATACCAAGAGGAAGTAAAAAAACAATTAGCAGAAAGACCAGAAGGCGACAACATAGATGTAGAATGGAGCAATATAAAAAGAGGTATCGAAGACGCAGCACACAAAATAATAGGCAAAAAATCCATAGAAAAGACAAAGGAATGGTTTGACGAACAATGCCGAGAAATAATACAGCAAAAGAAGGTAGCCAGATTGAAATGGTTAAGAACAAGGAATGAAGCAGACCATAGGGCATATCAAGAAATTAGGAAAGCCAGTACGAAACTAATAAAAACAAAGAAGACAAGATGGCTTGAAGAAATAATGGACGCAATGGAAAAAGATAATAAATATAACACCAAATTATATAGATATATCAAAAGACAAAACGTGAAAAGAAATACAACAAGTATAAGCAACACAGAGTGGATGAATCACTTTAAGGAAATACTAACAGACAACAAGATGGTGATTGAAGAGGAAAAAGATGAAAACATGGAAAACCACATAGAAGAAAGAGCGGATACACCCACGGAAGAATTTAACGACGTAATAGCACAGCTTAAGAGGAACAAATCAGGTGGAAAGGATAACATCGTAAATGAGCTGATAAGATATGGAGGAGAAGCTTCAATCCAAAGAATATTCAAACTACTAACCCATATCTGGAAAGAAGAAAAGATGCCCAGTGAGTGGAAAAAAGGAATAATTGTGCCATTTTACAAGAAAGGCGATCCAAAAGCTTGTGCAAACTACAGGGGAATCACTCTACTCAGTGCTGTATATAAGATAATGACTACGATAATAAATAAAAGATTAATGGTGCACACGGAGACACAAATGGGAGACTACCAATACGGCTTCAGAAGAGGAAGGTCTACCGTAGACGCTGTGCATATAGTGAAGCAAACAATTGAAAAGTTTTATGAGTATGGAGCTGATCTGCAAATGGTGTACATTGACTTCAAACAAGCATTTGATAGCCTAAACAGAACACAGGTAATAAAAGCCATGAAGAGCATGATGATACCGGAAAAGTTAATAAGACTGACAGAAATGACCATGAAAAATTCACAAGCAACAGTCAGGACAGAAGAAGGAGAAACCGAAGAATTTGAAATTAATCTTGGGGTGAGACAGGGAGATGGGCTATCAACAACACTGTTTATACTAACGCTAGATGCAGTAATTAAAGAGTGAAAGTTTAAGGAAACAATCATCAACAAAGCGACACAAGTAGTAGCGTATGCAGACGACCTCACTGTGCTAGCTAGAGACAGAAGAAGCTTGGAAGAAGCAATTAACAATATTGAACTAGAGGCAAAGAAAAAAGGTCTCACAATAAACCAAGAAAAAAGCAAATACATGGAAATAAACAGAGGAAATAGAAGAACCATAACCAAAGCAGTAAAAATAGGAAATTTTGAATTCGAAGCAGTAGAAAACTTTAAATACTTGGAAATAATAATTAACAGCAAAAGTGACAGAAATATTGAGATTGACCACAGAGTACAGGCGGGGCACAAAGCTTATTATAAATACAAAAGCATAATGAAAAGCAAAAATATAAGCATAAACACAAAAATGAAGGTATATAAGGCAGCTATTAAACCGGTAGTTACCTATGGTGCGGAGACAGCGAATTTAACAAGCCTGGAAGAAGAAAAGTTACGAATATTCGAAAGGAAGATAGTAAGAAGAATATATGGATTAAAGAAAGTCACTGATGGGGAATACAGAAGATTAATGAATTTTGAAATAAAAGGAGAAGATATAGTGAAGACCATAAAAGTGCAAAAACTCCGATGGTACGGCCATATAAAGAGAATGGGGGACAATAAGGAAGTAAAGAAAATTACAACATGGAGACCAGATATCACGAGAGGAAGGGGGAGACCGAGAAGCAGGTGGGAAGATCAGGTACTGGAGGATATAAGGAGACTGGAGATACAAACATGGTGGGACAAGGTACAGGACCGAGACAGGTGGAGGAAGTTAACTGAAGAAGCAAAGACCAACAACAGACTAGAATAAATGAAGAATGGAAGAACGTGGATTAACTCACCACAATAAATGAGTTTCCAGAGCTCACATGAATGAGCGGCTACAATTCCTAAAGGAATGTAGAGCCATATATATATATATATATATATTAAGTTATATATTGATGGCAAAACACGATATGTATAATAATATCCTGTATAAACACGAAATACCCGCCTATGCCTTTTTTCATCATGAAGCCGGCATAGGACCGCTTAGGACTTTTGGTATGTTGTTCAGTACACTAAATAGAATATTTCTACCAATTTTCGGATTTACATAATTTTTTTCAAGGTCAAACCCTAATATGTTTGGGCTAAAGAGTCTCTGTTTTAATCCGTTTCAAAATTGTAGCGCCCTCTGGTGGCTGGCTAGATGGAAAACTCTGTATTTTCACAAAATACAAAAATTTAGATATTGGTATCAATGGATTCGTTGTTTTAAGGAGTATAGCATCGTGAAATATTATGAGATATACACTTCTGTGCAATAAAATGTAGTACAAGTTGTATGACTATTTTTCACAATATTCTAGTTTGCATAATTCGGGTCTATTTTAATTGCCTAGCAGCAGTTTCAATAACTGATAAAACACCATAACTTGTAAATAACACCTTTATTTAAAAGACCAAAACTATAACTTTCCGAAAAAATCGCTATTGATAAATACAACAAAGCCGTGTGTGCTTAATTTTATTGCACAGAAGTGTACAACTTGGCATTTTACATTGTATAGGCATGTAAAAATCTTTGTTAGATGCAAAACTCTGTGTTTTTATTTTGCACAATCACGATTCAAAATTCACGTCACGTGACCCTGTCCACTTGTTGATATGATATGCGTCTATTGATACGTTGTTAAAGAACAATTGCGGAATTAACTGGAGAAGGAACTCAAAATTAGAATTCTACAAAATTATTGATTGTACTAAAGAAGCTACAGACGAAGAAATCCAGGAAGAAGATACTGAAACTGACAAGGAAAATTTCAGTGAAAATTAAGAGCTACAACTTTAAACAGTGAAATATAAATTATTTGTGTACTTTTAATTTTTACTTCCTTTTACAATAAAGGAAGTATTGGATTCACCCCAAAAATTTGAAATTGAGTTTTCAACAGATCTTCACGTTTTAGAGTCATATATTTTTTTTTCATTGGTCTGTGTGTCTATCTGTGTGTCTGTCTGTCTGTCTGTCTGTGAACAGAATATATCAAAAACGGAAAGAGGTATGGCGTTGAAACTTCATATATAAGTTTTGTGGACTATGTAGATGCGACGCCAAGCTTTTGAAGAAAATCGCATAACCGGTAGTACGTTTTTACTCTTGTGATTTTTCAGTTTTTTTCGATTTTTTCAAAAACGGCTCTAACGGTTTTTTTTGACTTTACATTTTTATTACATTTTTAATGTGTATTGATGTGAGATAGGTGACTTTCCAGTTGAATACTTCTAAAATAGGTTTATTTTGTTTTTTTTTCAATTTTTTTTATTAACTCCTATTTTAAATAGAACATCCAGTATATTATTACATTTTTTAATTCAGCTTAAAATTCTAGAGAAAATTTGTCTCTTGAACTAACACTCTATTTTGTACCGTTTTTGTAAAATTTGTAATTTTGAAAATTTTTGACAAATGCTTAAAAATTTAAAATCAAATTTTGGCTAATTATAAGATCACTGTAAAAGGAAGTTGTGTGCATGTATCACACCAGATTTTTATGTTACTTTTTATTTTGTTTTTACTTTGGACGTAAAAAATAAAAATAGTTTTACAAAAAATATAATTTTTGGCACAGTGTTAATTAAACAATAGGAATATGGTCAATTATGAATTGGCAAAGGTAAAACTTTAATTGCCTTTCAAAATTTGGTCGCTATTCAGATGCAAAACTATGTATACTCGTAAGTTCAGTTTTAAAATGCAGTTTACGTTAAAACTAGGAAGTTTTCAAGCAAAATAAGACAATACCAAAGAGCATATAATACTGTCTCCGTTGATGGTAGTGCCATGTATTGGACCACTTGTGCAGGTTAAGTGGTGTATAAAACGTCACAAACAGTTTTTCACCTTTAGCACAAATTCACTAACAGTGTAAACGCAGAGTTTTGCATCTAGTGGGATCATATAATATGATATGATAATCGATTTTACTTATTATGTAAGATAATCGTGTCGATCATTTAAATTTTTAACTGTCCGAACCGTTCAACAGTTTTCATGTGCTTATTGTTCTTAACGTTTAGCGTTTATTAGTAAAAAGTAAACAATTTATAATTTTCGTATTTGTCGAAGGTGTAGACGGTGGCATTGCTAGTGTTGTGGAGCCTTCTCAGTTTTCCGTTATTTGGAAAATTCCTGATTGCCAGCTCGCCTTGGAATTTGTGGACTGTATGAATTGTAGGTTTCACTGAATAAATACACTCGTTGAAAGCCGGAAATATGTTACTTTATTAGCAATAAACAACACATTGAACATTTGAACATTTACAAGAATTAGCTTTCGTAGAGCGGACCGGTTCGCATGCTGCCACGTTGACAGATGGAACGTAAGTGCGGTGAACGGCGAGGCAAAGCCCGCTCGACCTTCTACTGCGCACAGTATGAATTCAGAATGTAAGAGAGGCGGCAAAAGTTTATAAAGTCCTTAACATACCGCCCGCCTTGGAAAGGGTAACCTTTCAAATAAAACAGTACAGAGTTGACATGTAAAAGCTAGAGTAAAACATGTAACATGAACACACATATATACAAAGCATAATAGTACATGGATCTTAATCTAGTACAAGAAAACCCGAACAATGGGGAGCCAAAAGGCTTTACGAAAACTGCGCTGAACGCTAACGCACTAGTTCACAACACTAGGTAGCGGGCACAATTTGGCGAAGGATCGTTTCACGATTCCTGACACAGTGTTCACTGACGCCACACGCGTAACGCCGTCAAGGCCAGGGTGCAGCTCGGTGACCCGGCCTAACCTCCACTTCAGAGGGGGTAGATTGTCATCCTTGATGAGGACCATGGAACCAGGCTGGAGGTCCGAAAGATGCGTGCGCCATTTGGTGCGCTGTTGGAGTTCCGAGATGTACTCCTTGCTCCATCTTTTCCACACATTCTGGTGTAGTTGTTGTATTCTCTGGTATTTAGAAAGCCGAGACTCGACTATCTCAGTTACGTTGGGATCAGGCAGTGACACCAACGGACGACCAGTCAGGAAATGAGCAGGAGTCAAAGGCTGAAGGTCGTTTGGATCAGAGGACAAAGGGGACAGGGGTCGGGAGTTTAAGGTCGCTTCCACCTGTGCTAACAAAGTGCTAAATTCATCATAATTTAGACTAGCGTTACCTATAACGCGACGTATGTGACGTTTGGAGGACTTGATCCCGGCCTCCCACAATCCGCCAAAGTGGGGACTGTGCGCGGGTATAAAATGCCAAGCTACTCCGTCGTTCGCGACTGATTCGGAAATAGAAGGGTTTTGTTCCGCGAGAAAATTGCCTAATTCGATTAACTCGGAATTAGCGCCTACAAAGTTAGTGCCGTTGTCTGAGTAGACATGGAGCGGTTTGCCTCGACGAGCCACAAACCGGCGAAAAGCCATTAAGAAGGCTTCAGTAGAAAGATCAGCGACCAATTCAAGATGCACTGCCTTTGTGACGAAACAATAAGCTGTAACTCGTTGTAAGCGAGCGAAGCTTGAATACTGATTGAACGGAAATGGTTCAACAGAGGTTACAGGAAGACTCTGAACTTCTTTTTTGAATTCTGGAAGCTCAGCACGAACATGTTTGGAAGCAGGCCAAGATGCCTCGCCTTCGCTTAGCCAGGTGGGACCGTGCCACCAAAGGCTTGACAGACCCAGCGGGTCAAATATCTGCGATCTTTCAGACAAGATGCTACGCTTGGTAGCCTCACCACTTGTAGAATTTGAAATATGGGATATTTCAGACAAGCTGCTACGCTTGGTAGCCTTACCACTTGTAGAATCTGAAATATTGAACATGGAAGTAGGCCAAGATGCCTCACTTTCGCTTAGCCAGGTGGGACCGTGCCACCAAAGGCTTGACAGACCCAGCGGGTCAACTATCTGGAAAATTTCAGACAAGCTGCTACGATTGGTAGCCTTACTACTTGTAGAATCTGAAATCTGGGATATTTCAGGCAAGATGCTACGCGTGGTAGCCTTACTACTTGCAGAATCTGAAATATTCTCTACTGATAAGAATCTTTTCTGAGCGATTTGCAATGAATCACCCAATACCTCTACAGCTTCCTTGAGAGGGATAGAGACAACGAATCGACCATTCGCTTCTCGTTGCGTATTTTGCACGAAATGTGCCTCACAGGCGTTCTCTTCATTTGTGCGAACCTTTTCCTCTGGGTAATGTTCGAGTTGCCAAAACCTAGCAATGGGGTCAGAAGCATCCTCGATCGTGCCAAGATTGCACTGTACAGGGTACGCAGAAGGAGGGCCTGTAGGGCCAGAAACAATCCAACCAAAACGAGTCTTTTGGAGGATAGGAAGATTTGGGCCTAGACCAATTTGTCCAATACAAAGGAGCTGCCAGAAAATGGGCGAACCAATCAGAATGTCGATGGTGCCCGGTTGGTCGTAGGACAGATCTGATAACTTGATGTTATCAGGAACCTTGAAACTGTTTCGCTGGACGCGAAAACTTGGGGTAACACCCGTAATCTCATCGAGAACAAGACAGGATAGGCCAATGCCGTATGAAGTGTGAGGGGCTTGCAGCTTGATATCACACCTAGCCTTGATTTGAGAAGTGGCTTTACTTAAGCCAGAAACAGTAACGTTGACTTCGCGAGTTGGAAGCTTCAACCTTTTACACAAATCTGAACGTATGAAGTTCGATTGGGAACCGGAATCCAGCAGGATTCGCACAACATGAGGCGTACCATCATCAGCGATGAGTTTAGCGGTAGCCGTAGGTAAGAGTACCTGCAAATCATTCGAACAGAATGCAGAAATCGATTGATTTAGCTCAACAGGGGTTTCTGCCGACATCGCAGATCCTGGTTGACTAGAAGAAGCATTTTGAGGTTTATCCTCATGAAGAAGTGTGTTGTGCCTTGATTTGCACTTTCTACACGTATGTTTGGAGCTACAGAGGCTCGATAGGTGACCCTGAGTTAGGCAATTAAAGCATACGCGGAGCTCTTTTGCCTTTGACTTTCTGTCAAGAACAGACAGCTTGACAAACTTATCGCATTTGTACAAGGAATGAGATCCTTTACAAAGTGGACACGAAGGGGTACCCGACACAAATGATTTAGAATGTACCTTGGAAGACCTTTCGGGTACAAGCTTGCTATCTTTTACCTCTAGAGTTTCTAGAAGATTTGCTGTATTTTGTAAGAATTCCTTGAACTCATCAAGATTAGGCAGGTCAGAACTTGACCGGTTTCTAAGGACCTCCCATTCACGAAATGTAGTGGGGTCCAGTTTTTTAGAAACTACATAAATTATAACAAAATCAAGAAGCTCGCTTTCGGTAGCTAATGATTTGATTGCTGCAAAATGTTTGAATAACATATCGCTAATCGTACGTAATTGGAGAAACGCGTAAGCTTGCCCTTGATAGAGCCACGTGCTCTTACAAGCGAATCCATAATTGTTGAGATTAAAAACAATTTAACAGATCGAACTAACTTTTCGTACGCCACTGGCGTGAATTTTGTACGCTTCTGGTACGCGGACCCAACGGGTTAACTATCTGTGATATTTCAGGCAAGATGCTACTCGTGGTAGCCTTACTACTTGCAGAATCTGAAATATTCTTTAATAAAACCTTTCGCACGCCTCTGGCGCGAATTTGGTACGGAATTTGTTTACAACGCAGACAGCGCTTGATAACAACGCGAGAAACTTGTCGCTAACGACGCAGAAAACGACCCTGGTACAACGCGAGATGATTCACTTGTGACTGCTTCGACTGCAGTATGAAACATGCAGGGGATATCGCTAACAAACGTAATAGCTTGGCATTTCACGCAATTAAAATGTTTATATGACTCATAAACCATTTGTTTACGCAATAATACGCAGCTGAAATTATGCACATGTATAACACAGATTATAGAAAACCAAATATTCATGCATAGGAAATCACAAAAAAGGGAAATTAGGCTTACATTGATATTGGTGTATGTGCCGCCTTGCCGGTTTTCCTCGTTGCTGTGGTTCGTACTACCGTCTCGTCTGCAGCTGGAATGCACACGTGCACGAACTTGGCGCCAAACTCGGCGTTTGGCTATCTCGCTCTCAAGTTGATAGCACCGTCTGCTGTCTTCCTTCCTCTCGTTATGGTTGAATTTAACACGATTGAAAATGCGTGTTGCACTTACTTGCCAATGACCAATGTTGTCGAATGCTGTCGCTGTTGATTGGACTCGCAATGACCTAATGTGGTTTAATCCTGGCTCTGTAGGACCAATGTTGTGGAGCCTTCTCAGTTTTCCGTTATTTGGAAAATTCCTGATTGCCAGCTCGCCTTGGAATTTGTGGACTGTATGAATTGTAGGTTTCACTGAATAAATACACTCGTTGAAAGCCGGAAATATGTTACTTTATTAGCAATAAACAACACATTGAACATTTGAACATTTACAAGAATTAGCTTTCGTAGAGCGGACCGGTTCGCATGCTGCCACGTTGACAGATGGAACGTAAGTGCGGTGAACGGCGAGGCAAAGCCCGCTCGACCTTCTACTGCGCACAGTATGAATTCAGAATGTAAGAGAGGCGGCAAAAGTTTATAAAGTCCTTAACAGCTAGATAATAAGAAAAACATTTCTCCAAAACTACTTTCGATTGAATTGATTAGCTGTATGAACAAAAATCACAGTTAACGTTTTAAATCACAAAAGAGAAAGATAATTAAATTATTAGATTAAACATTAAATTCGTAGGTTTCTTATAAGTAATCTGTTTAACGAAAGTAACGGTTAATCGCAGGCAAGCATGCAATCAAGATGACCTAAAACTCTTATCGGCTCCCATCCCGGTGGACTCTGAGATATCAATCATGATTGACTGCGATTGAGTAGATATGGACGCTAATCAAACTATTTCAGCATGACGGCTTCCAAAGACTGAATTGGGTCCTATTTATGAAGTAGCCAATCCTGCAATCCCACAAATTAAGTTTAAGATGAAATGTTATGTAGTAATTATGCTACGTGCGATGTAACAAAAGCAGAAAGGATACAGAAAAGAAAAAGCTCCACAATCAACACTATATAGAAATATAGCTGAAAATCCTATGAAACTACAGACAACCAATAGGAAGTTTGTATTCAGATCATATCCTTAACCAGTAACCTAGCAACTAAATATTTCTTGGAAATGTTTTGTTATGAAAAATTAATAGGTGGATATTATTGGCAAATATATAGCTATTTAAGTAACAAGGAATGTAAGCACTTATTAGCATTTGAGGTAGGCAAGTACAAGCCAAGACGAAGTCGCGGCTTGTTGCCTGCCGAAAATGTTAATAGACGATACATTCCGAGTTATCTTATTATATTTTTCCCGCTGCTTACCGAAATTTTCGTAGAATTTTGAATAAAATCGTTTGGTTTGTCACCTGTCACCAGGATTAGTTTTAGTGAGTCGTGTTACCTGTGAGTGTCACATGTCAGGTTTACATTTTCTTATATACTTCACCTCGCAAATTTTACTTACCCTTTTATTATCCAAACAGTTTTATTAATAAAATAGGGTTTATTTTTAATATTTTAATCTCCAAATTATTTTCGTTACATTTTTCAGAATTTGTTATTTCTAATAATGAAAACAAACGCTCTATCCTATATTAATTTCATTGACACCTACTAATTTTTAATCTATTACAATTATGTATTTGTCATTCAGTTCAACCCTTAATCTTTAAAATATTACCACTTTTGAACCCATCTGCCTTTCAAATAGCCATACCCTACTCAATTACAAATTCCTCTTTTACTTTTTAAAATGTATAGTACTTATTCACATTTCCAGTTCAAATCTAAATAGATCTTTGTTATTTGCAATCATTGTATTCCCTTAATCATTTCCAAAACTGATTTTTTAACCCCCCTGTGTATATCATAACAATATAGAAAAAATTGCAATTTGGTGTCGAACGATTTTCTCATGTATGGATTCTTTCGGTAAATTTTTCTTTTATGCCAAGTAAGTTTTTAATTGCCATTCCTGCATAGGTTTTAATATAACGACATTTACCTGGCCAATTGGTAGGTTCTATTTGCAGACATCACCCTGCATATTGAATTGTTTTTATTGTTGAATTGATAATTTACATCGATATTGTTTTGTTGCTCTGATTTTTCATATTTTGAATTGTTGATAATCAATCAAGAGTAATATCCCAAGTGCATTAAAATAGCAGACTAAATTGTGACGTTTTCTGTCAGAATGTTTTGCTAAGAAATTTGTCAAGTAAATGTGCCACTTAACAAGAATCGCGAGTACAGTCGTAGCAGTCGTATGTATAGTTGCCTTGGTTTAGTGAAATAAAACTAATTATTAAGTAAGTGGAGATAAGTTTACTGCAATTTAATCATGAAGTGTGTTGTGTGCACCGAGGATGTCCAACCTGATAGAGAAATCTCTTGTGGACTGTGCAAACAATTTGTACACTCTACATGCAGCGGTTTATCTAGAAACGAAACCGCATGATTGAAGGCTAAAGATCGCAAGTTGTCTTTTTACTCTATGAACTGCAAAGATATAAAATTGCAATTAGCAAGTATTAAAGGCCTGAGAAAAATTGTAGAAGATTTGCAGTCTAAAGTCAAATAATTAAGAGAACGTGTTATTCAATCATCATCAGTACATAAACAGGACCAGCTTCAAATTTCAGAACAGGTTATTTCGGAAATTCAAGACCGTAGAAATCGTGAATCGAATACAATAATTTTCAATTTGGATGAATCGAAGAGCCTAACCATAAAGATAGGATAGCTGATGATAAAAAGATTACACAGAACATTCTAAGTGATATACAGGAGGCTAAGGTCGAGGAAATAAGTATCTTTCGTTTGGGAAAGTTTGATAACGCTGAAAAACGGCCTCTTGCAGTTAAATTCAAGTGTATAAATGATGCTCTACATATTCTTCGGAATAAAAAATTTATAAAAAGTAGTTATAATGTCGTTATAGCAGCTGATCAAACTGTAATGCAAAACAATCAATTCAAAGCCCTGAAAACTGCGCTTCAATCATTTGTTGATAAGGGTATCATGAACAAAACCATTTACTACGTAAAGGGTGTTCCTAAAATTGTTGATATTACCTCACAATCGGCTACAAAAAACTTAATTTAAATGCGGAGCTTACGATTTATTATCAGAATGTTCGAGGAATTCGCACTAAGTTAAATGATTTTTATTTTGCTGTTTTAAGTGAATCTCCTAAGGAACTAGTGATAAACTAAGTGGTGGATGTGTTTTAATTGCAATTAAAAAGAAATATGCCGTGTCAGTTATGATGATTAGTCCAAGTGATAGAGAAGAGTTGTGGTTATCAATTACATTTAACTAGCAGTCCAGTGAGACAAATGTCTCATTTAATAAAACAAAAAAGACCGTTTTGCAAATAGAACTCGTATTAAATAAAAACTGTACCCAGACCTGAAAGGTGTCAAAGTGGTTGCCTAACCGATCGACGTTTAAAGGCGCAGAGGGTCGTAGCTCCGTTTGGCTGCTAAAACATTTTTATTTAATACGCGTTCTATTTGAAAAACGGTCTTTTTTCTGATTTCTCGAAAACCGGAAGTGTCACGTGACTGAAATTCGGTTCCTGAGCTGACATGACCATTCCAAACATATAACTTTAATAACTTTTTTCTCTATCTCTTACGGTTTGGCTGCTGAAACAGCGTCCCAGACAGATAAAACGGCGTCCCAGACAGACAAAACTGCGTCCCAGACAGACAAAACAGCGTCCCGGACAGACACGTCTATTAGATAAAGGATAATCAAAAGGTTGTATTATGTGCTGCATATTTTCCACCGGGTACTGCTTACGAGAAATAAATGGAACATTGTATTCTACTTGAAGACTGTTTCAGTGAAAATCAAGATAGTTTATTTATAATAGTTGGAGATTACAATCTTCGCAATATTCAATGGCACGCTGTAGAGGAGTTGGAAGGTTTATCAGCAATTCGCTTACCAGGTGAAACTGAACAACTTGTATATTATACTTTCTCATATTGTGGACTAAGGCAATTTAATAATGTTAAAAATATTAATAATGTTATACTAGATCTCAAACGTTTGTTTGCAAAATGCTCCAACAGATCCTTTACTTCCATGTGATCTTCATCATCCCCCACTTTTGTTTAAATTAGTTATTTCTCATTTAACTGAACTATCCAAGTTAGAGGAATATTATCTGAACTTTAAAAATGCCGATTACGACAATTTGAAACTACATTTAGCCAACATAAATTGGAATATGCTTTTCGAGAATAATAGTTTAAATTCCTGTGTAACTATTTTTTATGAGGCGCTATATTCTGCTTTTAATATTTTTGTACAGAATAAAAAATGTAGAAACAGTACTTTTCCCATATGGTATACACCAAACGTTATAAATTTAATTAAACATAAAAAAAGCTATGCATAGAATGTTCAAGCAGTATAACAGTGAAGTATATTATGAGGAATTTCGTCGTTTAAGAAATATGTGTAAAAGTGCTGTTACACCTGCGTATAAAAACTATTTAAAACAAATGTAAATGTAAATATAAATAGTTTTTGGCGTTATGTCAAGTATAAAAATAACGGTTTAAAAACTGTACCGCATAATATGTTTCTAGGTAACGAGTCTGTGAATGATGGCATTGGTATTGCTAATTTATTTTGCAAATATTTCAAATCAGTGTATAGTGAAAGCAATAATATTGATACCTCTTTTGAATTTAATACTTCTTTTTGTGTTAGTTCACATACAGTATCGCATGAGGAAATTCTACAATTTCTCAATGAATTATGTATTAATAAAAGAGCAGAGCCAGTTGGTGTAACTCCTAGTATCCTTAAGAATTGCGCTCCTGAATTGGCGGATCCATTGGTTAAACTGTATAATATGTCTCTTAGTACTGGTACGGTTCCGTCCATTTGTAAACGCACATTTATTGTTCCTGTATTTAAAAACGGGGATCGTTGCAACAGAAAAAATTATAGACCCATAAGTATACAATCTAGCATACCTAAAATTTTAGATAAATTAGTCAGTAAATTGTTTCAAAGACTTTTCATGAATATCATAGCTGAAAATCAGCATGGGTTTTACCCGGGAAGAAGTACAGTCGTGTGCAAATAAATCTGGGACAGTGTTTTTTTTCACATGCAGATTCAGTTAAGAATTGAAGAATATTTCCATGGATTTCCTGCTATCAGAAAAAGTTACATTAAACTTTAACAGGTACTGAAACCCGTAACTCTCTCTGATAAGAGGAAATCCATGGAAATATTCTTCAAATTCTTAACTGAATCTGCATGTGAAGAAAAAAACATTGTTCCAGATTTATTTAAACACGACTGTACCTTAACGAATTTATTTCCTTATGTAAGTTTTATTAGAGACTCTATTGAAGCAGGGCATGATGTAGATGCTGTTTATACAGATTTTAGCAAAGCATTTGATAGAGTCAATCATAGCTTACTGCTTGCTAAACTGAAAAGTTATGGTATTCAGGGAAGGTTATTATCTTGGATAAATTATTTTGTTAAAGGTAGAACACAGTTGGTAAAAGTTAATAATTTTAAATCATCCGAATTTGAGGTGTTATCTGGAGTTCCACAGGGTTCCCATCTTGGACCTATTTTGTTTTCCGTATTTATTAATGATATTTCTGCTCGTTTAAGTTCAAACTTTCTTTTATTTGCTGATGATTTAAATATCTTTAAAAAAATTGAAACAGAAGATGACTGTTTAGCGTTACAAAGTGATCTAGGTAGTTTACACAATTGGAGTGTTGTCAATGATATGGAATTAAATATTAGTAAATGTAATTCCATTAGATTTAGTAGAAAAAGAGTGAATACTTTGTTTACATATTGTATTGATAACGAAGTACTTGAAAATGTTCCAGTAATTAGGGATTTGGGTGTCTTATTAGACAGTTCTCTATCGTTTATTGGTCATATTGATCACATAACTGCTAAAGCATTAAGGATGTCTGGTTTCATTAAAAGAATTACTCTACAGTTTACTAATATACGATGTTTGGTAATACTCTATGTATCTCTGGTACGATCAATACTCGATTATAATTGTATTATATGGTCTCCTACCTTTAAAGTGCATTGTAATTTCATAGAAAATGTACAGAGAAAGATTGTTAAAGCACTTTGCTATAAATGTATAATTCCCTTTGAAGACGTCAATTATCTTCAAATTTTACAGTATTTTGGTTTTCATCTTATGCATATCAGAAGAAACTATTTTGAATTATGCTTTGCATATAAATGCCTAAATTTCTTTATATCTTGCCCAGAAATATTGTCACTCTTTAACCTGTATGTTCCTTTAGTCAATACTAGAAATAGTTATATGCTGCAAGTGAAGTATCATAGAACAACGTATGGTACTAACAGTCCAGTAAATAGAATAGCTAAAGTTGTAAACACGCTTACTAGTGATATTGACTTATTCCATGTATCTTTGTACACATTTCTTCGTAATGTTAAGGAGCACCTTAGAATGTAAAGTTTAATAAGCATTTAAATTTTGCATTTTGTTTCCTTTTCATTCAATTCTTATTTTATTTTATTTTTATATGGCATCTTATATGTAGCGACTGTTCGCGTGTATTTTCTTTTTCTTTATTATGTAAAATGGTATAATCCGCAAATTAAACTATTATTATTATTATTATTATAAGCTCCTTGTTTATTATAAAATATCCGTATCGGCAAATTCAAAACAGAACGAAATTCCAAGCAGATGGAAAGAGGTATGCTATGCACAATACATAAAAAGGGAAGCAGATCCAAATTTCAGAATTATAGAGGGATTGCACTCCTAGATGTAACGTACAAAGTTATGGCATCTAGCTTAAAAGAGAGGTTAACGAAATGGGCTGAAAGAATCCTAATTGACTACCAAGGAGGCTTTAGGTCAGGAAGATCAACGGTGGACCCAATACATATATTGAAACAGGTGCAAGCAAAATGCTAGATATGAGATATACCGCTGTACGCTCTGTACATTAAGGAAGTCTACGATTCGGTTAATAGGAAAAAGTTATATGAAACAATGAAAGAATTTGTTATACCAGCCAAAATAGTAAGATTAGCCAAAATGACGCTAAGTGGAATGAAATGTAAAGTAAAAGTGAAGGAAAATAAAAGCGAGCACTTTAAAGTAAATAAGGGGTTAAGACAGGGAGACCCGCTTTCCACCATACTATTTAACCTTGTTCTGGAGAAAGCAGTCAGAGAAAGCGAAATAAACATCAAGGAATCAATATACCTGCAATAATGTCCATCAGTGCATTGCTTACGCTGATGACGTAGCGATAATTGCAAGATCGAAAGAGGAATTAAGCAATGCAATACGAATAACGATAATAACGAATGAAGAAAGAACTTACAACTTTGCAAAAGTAGAAAAAATCAGCTACTTATGCACAGTGATAAGTGAAAATGGGGGAAATAGTGAAGAAATAAGGGCAAGGATAAATAGCGCAAATAAAAGTGTAACAACTTTGAGAGCACTGTTTAATTCAAAAGTGATGTCGCATAACACAAAGCTGAGAATATATAAAACAATTGTTCGACCAACAGTACTTTACGGTTGTGAAACGTGGGTGTTAAATAAAGTGGATCAAGAAAAAATGGAAGTATGGGAGAGGCGTATATTAAGAAGAATTTTTGGATGGAAGCAGGTGAATGGGGAATGGTTTAGACCAGGGTTGGCGAACCTTTATTGATCTACCTGCCATTTTTTCTAAAGAAATGGTTAATGAGGCCATGACGTGCCATCAAATAATGCCAGGTAGAAATAGGCTAAAATACATGTTCCTAGGTACATAACCGAGCTAAAAGGCGGGAGCTGAAGAAGACTAACCTGCAGGTGGCGGACAGCCTGGAGTGCCGTGCAAACAACGTAAGTGGGCCCCAAAATTCCGCAAGAGCATAGAGAACGTAAGGATTGCAACTATAAACAATTATCATAACGTTCAGTGGGCTTTCGTTGCTTCCGAATTCTGCCTCACAAATGAACCAAGCTATAATTAAGCTGGTGAAGCACGAAGTCGAGGGGCAACCAACTTATTCAAGCGAAGGCTGGGATGCAAAAGGTCGAGAAATACTACCACACGCAATTCAACTCAGGTTATCAAAATCTCCCAAAAATTGGAAAAGGACCACCAGAAAAACTATTGGAATGCAGAGTGGTCTAAATTGATAGCAACATAGCTGTAATTTGCTGAAAAATGTTATCACAAGATGAAAATAGGGTTGCCTAGTTACGCAGAGAAAAATTTATTCAATATTTAAAAATAAATGTGAATAGGTTTGTCTAACGATCCAGGGGAAAACTTACAAAATAAATGCTTAGAAGTAAAATTCAACTAGTTATTTCAAATACTGCATGCGAACTACAAACTAAGCGTAACAGCTCCTTTCTCGCCGTTCCTCCGCGTCGCTCGCGCTAGCTCACCCCGTAGCTCACTCCCATCCGTTCGGTCAGAAATTCTCGGGAAATCTACCTATCTCTGTCGCGCAGTCTGTTGCCGTTCGGGCACCGGTAGCCTTGTTCACAATGAACTTTGTTACTATGACCTCAAATGTAGACGAAAAAATAAATTGTTTCGATCAGGTACCTAAATTCCTTAATTAAGGCCGTGCACAAGTTATTTTGCCGCGTGAGTAATGTAACCACTTAACTCAATTAACTATCAAAATAAATGCCTGCTGCCGCGAATTCTATATTTAGAATTCTCTGAACTAAAAAGAATTGTTAGAGTTGTGAAACATTGTGCAATATTGTAAAATTATGTGACGCCACTCAATCACCCCACCCGAAGATGGCAGAGGCTATAAATAGCCGTGCTTGTGTAATTTTAGTTTTAGTTTTAGATTTGCTTCTCACAGAACGTTACTCTGTACAAATTTGTAACTCCTACATTGAATTAAAAACTTGTGTAGTAAAATAAATAAAGTTTTTTTCGTTAAGGCCACGATTGGCAACTTAACTGGCTCAGTCGGTAGGATACTTGGCAAAAGGGCACTGTGAAATTTTGAAAAAAAGAATAAATAATTTTTTTTCATTTTACGCTCTTTTGTGTATTTTAATACTTAACCAAGTATTCCGAAATCAACCAACACCGGTACGAAGCAACGCAACATGGAGGACAAACATCGCCAAAAAGCAGCACCGCTAACTACTGGACCAGTCTATCGGAGACATCAGTCTATCGCAGACACCTGCTCCATCGAGAAGTTTTCTGATCATCAAGATCACCTGTACGACCAATCCAGAGGACGTCTACAGCTTTAATTAACCACGGATTACCTGTACGACCACTCCAAAGGAAGTCTACACGTTCCAACTACAAATATGAAGTAAGCAACCTTTTACGTTTTAAAGTGTGTGTGTGTTTGTTTTTAAACAAATTATAAACCCAATAACATAGTTTTAAATATTTATTTAGCCTACTTAGTACGTAACAGAACGTAGTAAACTTGATCCATCATCACACAGATTAAGCACTGCTTTGTGTTACATTTTCCCTAGAATAAACTGTTTACTAACATAAAAATCAATCGTTAAAGATAATAGTGAATTTTTATGCTGAGACCAGCACGTTTAATTTTCAACCAAATACAAGCAAATCGAAACATGGCAGATTTATTCCCACCAGGTTTTTCTGTACGAATGGTTTCTGAAATTCCAAGTTACGACGGTAACCCACTAACTTTATCAGAATTTATTAGATCTGTTGAGCTAATTTTATCCCAATTTTTAATACCAGCTCAGCCAGAAGCTTATATTAATAAATTTTTACTGTCATCCGTTAGAAATAAATTAAGAGACAAAGCTTTAGAAGTCATTACCGGCTATGAGTTTAATAACTGGAATGAATTAAAATTAACACTAATCAATAACTTCGGAGATCAGCGATCAGAATTAAATTTAACCATAGACCTTGCAAAAATGAAGCAAAATCAAAACGAGTCCCCTATTGACTTTTATAACAGAGTTAGAACACACTTAGCAATTTTTAACGCAAAAATTACCCTTGGACCTGAAGCCAGACCTATAAAAGATTATAAATTATTAAATTCAAAAAATCTAGCCCTTAGATCCTTTTTGAGCGGTTTAAATAAACCATTTGGTACTTTGTTACGAGCTAGAAATCCTAATAGCTTAGAAGCGGCAATTGCAATAGTGCGAGATGAACTAGATATACGCTATTCTCAAAATGTACATCGTAATTATTTACAAACTGAAAGTAATAAACCAGTAATGAATCGTCAGAATTTTCAAAACAACCCATGGATTAAATATAATGAACAAATAAAACACAATAATTTTAGACCTAATCAAAATTTTCAACGACAATCAATTCCACAGTTTCCTAATACATTCCGAAGCCCTCAGAATCCCACGTTACAACGTAATTTTTCTCAAACCCCAGGTTGGTATCAACAACCTTTTGAAAGAAATGTTTTCGCTCCGAAACAAAATTTTGTCCCTAATAATCCTGTTGAAAAAATGCAAACATCAACTATACACACCGCCATTCCAAAACGACCATTAAACAGTAATATTCAAAACTTAAATTCAAACAAAAGACCAAACTTTCGTTCTAACCATTTACAAGTGGCCCAGCCGAGCAATTACGATTTCGAGGAATTCTATCAGGATATCGACACAGAACGTAATGACCCACTTGACCCACTTCTTGAAGCCGACGCACTTGAAACTAACATAAACAACGATTCTCAGAATGTTTATTCAGAGTACTTAGCAGAACACGACACTGACCCAGATTCTGTAAATTTTTAAATACAGCCGTGGATAAAATTGAAACGTTTCTTGTAACAACAATCAAATCTAATTTACCGTATATTTTAATACCAGGTACACAAGATAAAATATTAATTGATACCGTCAGTAGTAAAACGCTAATATCACCTTTATTTGTAGAAAAACATTTTCCAATTTTAATATATAATTATAATTTTCAAATAACCACACCCCATGGTACTACGACACATAATCAAGTAGCCGATATTCCGATAAACTCATTATTTTTAGAACCCGGAAGTCATATGTGCTATATGTTTAATTTTAGCCCCGATTATGTTGGATTAATAGGATCTGATTTATTAGCAAATATAAATGCAAACATTGATTTTAAATGGATGCATATTCAAACCGAGCAAAATATTATCCCATTCTACTACAACCAATCCAAACTTAAACAAGAAGTTCAAAAAAGAAACGAATGTAATTTTTCTAAAATAAATCAACACTCGCAGCCTCTTAAACGAATATATCTACCCCCTAGATCAGAAAAACAAATTATTTTACCAACTGTAAATAGTAATGGTACATATTTGTGTGACAAAATAATATTTGACAAAGACTGTAGAACACCTAGAGCTATAGTTAAAGTCCATAATAATTATTTTTATACAACAGCAATTAATACAGCTAATCAGACAAAAGAATTTTATATTTACAACCCACTGTTATTAGATGACTATAAACACTCAAATTTAATAGAAATAAATAACATCAATACTCAGAATCAAAATTTTAATTTAAAATCTCGAAATCAGCTTCAAAATGAAAACTTACAAAACAATACAACACATTTAAATGCTGAAGAAGCTCATGCATTAAAAACTTTATGTTACAAATTCAAAGATATTTTTCATCACCCAGAGCTACCATTGACTTACACAAACTTGACAAGACATTTTATACGTACAAAAAATGACATTCCAATCTTTACAAAAAATTATCGCTACCCTCATGTTCATCGCGAAGAAGTAAAAAACCAAATAAACAAAATGCTTGCTGACGGAATTATTGAACATTCAGAGTCACCGTATAACGCACCTATATGGATCGTTCCAAAAAAATTAAATAGTTCAGGCAAACAAAAATGGAGGATAGTTATTGACTATAGGAAATTGAACAAAAATACTATAGAAGACAAATACCCATTACCTCTCATAGAACAAGTACTTGACAATTTAGGTAAATCCGAATATTTTACTACCCTTGATTTAGCCTCAGGTTTTCATCAAATTAAAGTAAACAAAGCTGATAGAGAAAAGACAGCCTTTTCTACTGAAGAGGGCCATTTTGAGTTTAAACGAATGCCATTTGGGCTCAAAAACTCACCCAGCAGCTTTCAACGACTTATAAATCAGGCATTGATTGGCCTAACACCCACACAATGCATGGTTTACCTTGATGACATAATTATTTATTCAGTATCCCTACAAGAACACATGATTAAACTACGACATGTTTTTGAAAAATGTCGCACTGCTAACTTAAAAATACAATTAGACAAATCCGAATTCTTAAAAAAATCCATTGCCTATTTAGGACACATCCTTACTAAAGACGGTGTAAAACCAAACCCAGATAAAATCAATGCTATTATGAAATTTCCCTTACCAAAAACTAGAACTGATATAAAATCGTTTCTAGGACTTTTAGGCTATTATCGAAAATTCATAAAAGATTATGCTAAAATAACAAAATTCTCGACTTTATGTTTAAAGAAAGATTCAAAAATTATACACGATCAAAATTTTATTGAACAATTTGAGAAATTAAAAATCTTGTTAACTAATGATCCAATATTAGCTTATCCTGACTTTACAAAACCATTTGAGCTAACTACAGATGCTAGCAAATTTGCTATTGGAGCAGTATTAGCACAAAATAACAGACCTATCAGCTATGCATCAAGAACCCTTAACCAAGCCGAAATTAACTACCCCACAATAGAACGAGAATTATTAGCCATTGTTTGGGCCTGCAAACATTTCCGCCCCTATTTATATGGCGTACATTTTACAATATTTACAGACCATAGACCTTTAATATGGCTTCGCAACAGCAAAGAGCCAAATTCTAAATTAACCCGTTGGTGTATAAAATTAGAAGAATTTAATTTTACCATTAAATACCTACCAGGAAAAACTAATAAGGTAGCTGATGCCTTAAGTCGAATTAATATAAATCCCCTATCAATTGAACAATTAGACACACCAGAACCCAATTTTGATGATAATGCAAGTATAATGGCACAAAGACCATATACACCTGACTTGACTGACTTTACTATACCTACTTTTGTACCACCTAAACAAGAAATTGAACCAATAGATAATCAAAATATTGACAGTGATGTAAATACTGTACATTCACAACATTCATCATCCCCAGTAATAGACATATCTGAACTACGCCTGCAATATCATAAGAATCAGTTAGAATTTATTAACGCTGTAATTCCAAAACCATTTAGAATCACTAGATTCGATGGCTACACACATATAAGTATTTTTGTAAATAACAATAACTTCCACGTAAAGTTTGTACAATTACTATTAGAATATTGTACACCAAATTCCCATTATTACTGTATATTTCAAGACAAAAATATTTTTGATAAATTTTCCAAATTTATTACTGAAAACAGTAATGAAAATTCTCCTCACTTCCATCGATGCACTAAGCAAGTAACTTATGTTACTAATCCTGATCACCGTGAACAACACATTTCGGACTATCATTTAGGTAAAACTAATCACAGAGGAATTAAAGAAACTAGCGAACACCTTAAACGTACTTATTACTGGAAAGGAATTGACAATGATATTAAGCAATACATAAATAACTGTGACACATGTAAACGAGAAAAATATCATAGACACCCAAATACATTGCCTTTTAGTTTAACTCCCACTTATGAGAAACCTTTCTCTTGTATCAGCATAGATATTTTCCAAATCAATCAAACTAAATATTTAACCGTAATTGACAATTTCAGTAAATTCACACAAGCATATTTATTAGAATCCCAAAACAAAATAGACATAACAAAAGCATTGTTAAAGTTCTTCTCACATTATGCCGTACCTCAGAAAATCATCGCTGATAACGAATTCGATAACGCTGTAATAAAAGAATTTTTAAAACTACATAAAATACAATTACATCTAACTACACCTTTGCATCATCAATCAAATGCACTCATTGAACGAGTACACTCGACAATTTTAGAACACTACAGATTATTAGAGCATACCCCTGAAAAAGAAAAAATGCCTTATTGCATATTAGCCTATAATAACTCAATACATTCCAATTTAAAATTTACTCCTTCTGAAATTTTATTTGGACATACAGACAGTCATAATCCATTTGAATTATGCAATGATAACTATTTTGAAACTTACATTAATGACCATAAAAATAAAATGTCGCATTTTTACTCAGAAATCCAGTCTAAACAAACTCAAGCCAAAGAACAAAGAAATAAAAAAATGAATAAAAATATAGAACTTGTAGCTTTTAAAGTTAATCAAAAAGTTTTCCTTAAAAATGACCGAAGAAATAAAAGAAGTATGAAATTTAAAGGGCCCTTCAAAATTATAAAAATCCTAGACAATAACACATATCTTGTTGAAGATTTAACTACCAAAAAAACATTTAAAAGACATGCAAATGAAATACGCCAAACTGACGAAATAATACCTGTTACAGGTACTACATCTGGTTCTTCAGTTGCAGTATCCTCTTAGTTACAGGAGACGTAACAATTAAGGACATATCAGACAACCCTGGCCTATACCCTCAAAACCTAGGAAAAGCGCAAATTAAAGAAAGCGACTGGACTATTATAAAGACATTTGACTATACACCCTTACTAACAAATTATACGATCCTTAGACGTTCATTATTAGACTCTATTCTTAAATTAAGAAATCGTGATTTTTACACAGTTAAAAATGAAGAACAAACAAACTTAAATCACAATGACATGCTATTGTTGATCCAACAGTACATCATAAGAATTGATAACATGATTGATCAAATATTCCCTTCAGATACAATCAGAATAAAACGCGGAGTAATAAATGGATTCGGTACTGTATTTAAATTTTTGACAGGCAATCTTGACGCTGAAGACGGAGAAAAATACGAGAATGCCATTGCGGATCTTCAATCCACAAGAGATATCCACAATAAAATTCTAAGTCAACATACACATTTAATAAATGATTCCATAAACGCTATATTTACCCTAACTAAAAATCAGGAGCTTTTAAATACAAATCTACAGAAATTGATTGTACAAAATCGTGCTATAACCAACAACATAAACTCACTCTCTATTCAGAGTGTCCTATCAGAATCAATATTTTCGTTACAAATGTTTGTAAACACCTGGCTCGAATTAGAAACATCTCTCACCTTTGCACAAAACCAACAAATGCATATGTCCCTACTTGATAACGCAGAACTATTATCCAATCTCAATCAAATCTCTATCTACCTTTCTGAAAACTCAGACAACATGCTTTCTTTACCTTACCCTGTACATCATAAAACCCTTCATCTTTACGAATCTATAATATTAATCCAAGCTTATCAAATTAATAACAAAATAACGTTCGTCTTCGAAATACCATTAGTGCACAAAGACACTATTTACCAACTCATGCAATTGATACCGTTCCCGGTATACATTGACTCCAATTTGTACCGTATGATCATTCCTACCTATAAAACCATACTCTTCAACCTTGCAACGTCAATACCCGTCGAACTGGACCACTGTAAATTGGTGACCACCGGTTCCTATTTTTGCACTGAGAAATACCACTTTTCCGTTGTTAATAACCAGTTATGTGAGACCCAACTTTTGTATTTTTCCTCCAACAAAACTTGTTCACCCTACCTGTTTAACTTACTAAAAGTTAAAATAGCCCAAATTGACGATTCCACTTGGTTGGTTACTACTCCACAAAAAGTAACTATTGACATTAAATGCTTAGACACCAAGTCAAAGAAAATAGTAACGAAAACGAATCTAATTCATCTCACACCGGATTGCACGGCAGTCATTGACCATGACACCTTGTTGTTCCAAATCAGAACCTCTTCTTCAAAACCTGTAAAGTTGCAAATACCCAATATTGATGTTTTGGATGCAAATAGGGCTAAACACACTAAAACAGCAAGTGTGGATCTGACACCGATCAACATTAAAGAGCTGATTAAAGACCAGTCACAGCTTGGGGGAATACAAAGGGCGCTTGAGCCTGCCAATGTAACGAACTTGCAGTACATTTCTGTAACAACGATTATAAAACTAAGTATGATTGTAATAATAATCTTAAGTTTGTTAGTATATACCTATTGTAAACGCCAAGCCTTACAAGATAAATGCATGGCATATATAAAATCAAAAGTATTTAAAGACGATATTCCTAAACCTTTCGAGTTCTTAGAAATCAAAACGTGAAATTCAAATGCTTTGAATTGTCTTAAGAGGGGAGGAGTAATGTAACCACTTAACTCAATTAACTATCAAAATAAATGCTTGCTGCCGCGAATTCTATATTTAGAATTCTCTGAACTAAAAAGAATTGTTAGAGTTGTGAAACATTGTGCAATATTGTGAAATTATGTGACGCCACTCAATCACCCCACCCGAAGATGGCAGAGGCTATAAATAGCCGTGCTTGTGTAATTTTAGTTTTAGTTTTAGATTTGCTTCTCACAGAACGTTACTCTGTACAAATTTGTAACTCCTACATTGAATTAAAAACTTGTGTAGTAAAATAAATAAAGTTTTTTTCGTTAAGGCCACCATTTGCAACTTAACTCGTGCCATCAATGGCACGCGTGCCATTGGTTCGCCACCCCTGGTTTAGACGAACAAACAAGGAGATATACGAGGTGTTTAGAGAACCCATCATCACGAACTGCATTAAAGCCCAGAGGATACTTTGGTTAGGACATGTAATGCGTCAACCAGAGGAGAAAATGGCCAGGAGAGTATCTACTGAGAAGCGAGAACATCAACACAAGAAGAAGAGCGAGACCCCGCAATAAATGGTTGGAGCAGGTTGAGCAAGATCTTAGAACATTAGGACTGCAGAGATAATCTCTTGTACCAAATCTTATAAATCTTTCTTGATTTCTTGCATTGACTGAAACGTCTTCTCCATTAACTGTTCTAAATGCCCATCTCTTCTTGTTTATTCTTCTACCTGGACTCTTACCTGATCTCCTAGCACACCTACTTCTTGGTGTTCCTCGATTTCTGCTTCAGTAGAAATTACTATTGCTTCCATTTTCTCCTGTTCCTTCCCCTTTTTCCTCTTATGTCCTTTTACATTTTCGTGTGCTATTTTTATCAGTCATTTTATTTAAATTTTTAATGAATACGTCTTTACCGTTATTAGGACCTTTTATCAAAATACGAAACTATTTATTCTGACCTACAATTATTAATAATGAACCTGTATGCCAACTTTATGAAATTATCTTTTATTAATGCTTGTCTTCTGTGTAATTGTATTTTAAATGAAGTATTAACTTTGAGTTTTAAGTGATATTTTAACTCAATAATTACATAAATATGCTAAGTTTATTTACGGTTGCGTCCCTAATAAGTCCTATTCAATCCTCACAATGTTAGCAACAATAATGTTGTGTTTTACGCTGACAACATGGTGTATTTATTTACTGTTAAATTACAATTCACTTGTTAATGACCTATTATTTTTGATTATTACTTGCCTACGTTTGGGTCGCTATAATTTATATTATGTTTATTTATTTAAGGTTGTGCCCCACAAATACTTTTCCCCACATTTTAGACCGCCATAATTTTGTTAAGGTGATTAGCTCCACTTGGTGTGCCCAACTTATGTTTTGTTATAATTGACTTACACCTTTACTTTTGTTTATTCTCAATCAATTTTTTTTAAATTGAATTTTAATTAATTTATTTGCCCTTAAAATTAATATGTTTCCTACCTACTTTCAATTCATTCAACAATACCCCTCTGTCAGTATAGTTTGTAATGACTTCCTTGTTATTTTGAACAGGACAGTCTGAATAAATTAAAATTCACCTTTGCCCCAACGTTGGGCGACATAAATTTGCAAAGGCTCCCCTATCTGGTGCCTGTTTGTCGTGAAGTGATTGATCTATAATTATTTATTTTTGGTATAAAAATAATATAAGTCAAAATTAGTGTTCTAGTACGCACAATTCTCGGTTTTTATATTTTTATATTGTGCTTAAACTTTGCCTGTCAGTAAATTAAGCCTAATTTAAATGAACTGTAACAATTAATCGCACAAATCAAATGGTTGAATGCCCCTCCTTCTATTTTATTTAACTGCAATATTGATTACGCTAGCTCTAGGCAAAGACAAAACTTCTTATCTCATGGGTTGGGTTCATAAATAAACTGTATTCTCAAATTTTAGGTTATTTATCTCAACGTAGCTCGTTATTAGTAGATAAAATTGACAATTTCGTAAACTGACAGACGGGCACAAAATGGTTTTTGCGTACAGCGTGAAATTGCACGTGTAAAATCATGAAATACAGTGAAAAACGCGTCAGGTAAATTATTTAAATATTCCCGCTTGGCAGCTATTAATACATCGCCTTGATTGTTTTTAGGATGACGTCAAACCTCCACTTGATTATTTGGATGACGTAGAATACACGCTAACTTTCTTTTGTGTATGAAGCTTGATTCTGGCCGATTTCGCCCCAAAACCTGGTGACGCCGTTGGATTTTTGAAAACCACGAAGTAATTGAAATTTTGGAAAAACGCTTTCGGCAAGGTTTAATCTTGGATTTAAGTCGTTTTCCCGAACGCTGACACTCAATTTTTAGTTCTATCCTACCTCGTGAAGTTCGCTTCGTTGCTGATTCGGAGCTGATCGTAGTGACGCTGCTGGAATATCTCAGGTTGTAGCTGCTTCCCTGGGTGCAGGTGTGGACAGCGACGTTCTTGCAGACCTGGACGATATTCCCGATCGCTGACCTCTGGCTTCCGATGGTAATTTCGGTCGCAATCAAAGATCGTAATTTGCAGTTGAGAGACGGCTTCCGATACCCTCGGAAATGAGATTTGCACTTTGTAAATTTTTCGTTGCGGAAACTGTTGCAAACGGTAGTACAGGTACACTACCACTTTTGCAATCATTTGGACCACTTTTTATTTTTCAAAATGCTCGTTTATTATATAAAAACTGCAATTAAATATGGAACACACATTCAACCAGCTTTCAAATTAATTTTATTCAATTGTTCTCCTTTTTAATGACAAGAAAGCATCATGTTGCTAAGATACGGTGTTATTCTACTATTAATTGGAAGTTAGGTTTGATAATATTTACCACAAATAACATAAAGTTTGATTACATTACTTACAATCTACCATTTTCTTAAAATCTAAAATATTGTCTTTTTGCTTATAACTAATATTGTTCTATAGCGTTGCACTCACAAACGTTTTTTAATTTTACTGCTCCGCTTTTGCACTAGGTTTTTAATTATTAATGCACTTTTCACGTTGCTTGATTTTTTTTCTGTTGCCTACATTCAGGAATTGCTCTTTGCAATTTTCTAGATTTTCCTTCATCTTGCTTTACCCTTTAGCTTGCTCATAATTTTTACAGTCCTTTGCTTTTATTGATAACTACGCTCCTTTTATGCACGTAACAACCTTTTTGTGTCAATTACTTTCGTTCTGTCTGGCTTTACATGTGCACAAACCTATCATTTTAATTATATTACTTTATTCACAAGCCAAATTCAAACCCTCTGAAATATGCTTTGCCTTGTTACGGTATTAAATGCTCAGATCGACATTGATCAAGAGCACTGTCAAAAATCGGGTACAAACTATAGGGTTCGCCGGTTTTCCCTAGAAAACACAGATCTTAATGTGCTGGAGCAGATTTTGTGGCTCCGGTTACGCGCACTAGCTCAGACGGGAAGGCGTGGTTCGAAGACTTAAATGAAAAACCGACGGGGTACTTACCCTAAGCTTGCTTAAAAGAATTGCCAAAAGGACGCCACTTGCTTTTAAAAAGGGGTTGCTTACGTGAATAAAGCAAGAACTTCACGAAGCTATGAGGAGGTCCTCGCCTCGCTGTCCAAGCATCCACCGAGTCTTCAGGAAGAACACCAAGAGTGGCCATACACAACGACTTACCTTAAGGCACACCCTTGCTAAATAGTAACAAAAACACTAACACTAGCCCAGAGCTTGGGGGCTTGCTTATCAAAAAGGCGTACTTTCAGCTTTACAATGCAAATTACACTCGGCCTTTGCCACACTGGATTAAATGATGACCCAGAAGGGGTCCAAAACTCAACAAATAATCAAATTGACTTTAATGGATTTATTAATTAGGGAATTAAAGTTTACACAAATCTTTACATTAATAAAAATCACCCGGAGGCAAAATTTAAGCTTAATAAAACGAAAAGACACATCCTATATGAACATGAAAGGGATCCCAAACAAAGTTACCTTATTGTCTAAATATATGGTTACACAACAGACAAAACGAAATAGCTTACAGGGGTGAAGCCCCTGGTTGGCAATGAACAGAACAAAACATGAGCCTACGTTTAAATAACGTGCGCAATCTTTACGAACTCTTGAAGAACACACACAATTATAGTCGCACATTAATTAGGCACAATTGGAGTAATACATAGCTCCTACCTGATAGCTGTAAGTACGTCGTTAGTTTCTGCTATAACCTCGTCCTCGGGGAAGCTTGACAGGGCGTCGCAGAAGTGCAGAAAGGGCTGGAGCCGGACCTGGCAGTGGCTTAACGCCGACCGGCACTAAAAAGGATGCGGGCCTCGCACTGGGATGAAATGGCACAACGAAGTCGGAGTTTTCACAGATGCAACCAGAGCACTACGATGATGACACGCGGTGGGCCTCAACTCGATTACGATTTACTCAACGTTGGTAATTTAAAAATGCAGTATGCAAATGGTTTTTCCCCACAAAGGCACGGGAAACCGTTAATCACAAGCTTAGAGATGCCGTCTCAAATCGGGTCTGCAAATGATACAAAATTCTTCCCCTGGGAAGTAACAACAAACTGAAGGAGACGAATCGGCTTACTTTTACCAACGCTGACTGAAATACGTTCACTCAATTGCCCACCGCGCGTGTTTTTCTTAATACTCCGCAGGAGTCAACAGTCGTTCCAAAGGTTTAAGCGGAACTCACTTAAAAATCCAACGCCACGTAAAGCACACAGAATCCCTTAACAAAGATTTTCCCCCGGTGTAACAATGCTTGTTACACCGGGGGGCGCGAAAATTGCACACACTGAACTGCTCGAAGACTCGCCGCTAATTAATCGAAGTTTAGAAGCGAAACAATAATTACCCCTCCGGGCCGGAATAATGCATCTCACTCTAACAGTGTTGCCAAACAAGGAAGCCTTCCTGCGTAGGTTTTAAAGAAAGGCAAGAGGGGCTCTGCACAAGCGAGATGGACGTTGAAGCTTCTAGAAGAAATTTCTGCTGCCGCAACGAATCTCATGGTGTTGAATTACAAAGATTACTTTTCCAGAACTTCCAGTCGTTGTTAACAAGAAACACAAAATTTCAAGGCCTAATAAGGAGAACAAAGAACGACTTTGCTTATACTTCGGGGAAAAGAATATGACCAGCAACAACTGTGATAAACTAAGCGGCCGTTGAATTTAATAACAGGAAATCTTAAGCTACGCTGCCTAAATGTATGGTTGCTGAATGCAAACAGTTTGTTTTGAATTTAAAAAGAGAACGCTTACGGGACGAATTCTACAGATCGTGAACGCATTATTGTCTGGGCCAAATTATATTTAAAATGTAGCTTTAAGATCCAGGGTTGAACTTTAGGCAGGGCCGTCTTCAGAAATTTTTAAATCGAATCATTTCAGCTTAAATGCACCAATAACACCCAAACGTGGAATTGATAACAAGAATAGCTTAATGACGTCAAAATCACTTAACAGCCTTTGCGTGTCTTGATCCGACTAATTACTGTTTCTCGCATCTCATAATCAATGCATTTCATATTTTTATTTTTATTTAAAATTGCAATTATATAAAATATCCTAACTCCGTGCTTTATCGATTTGGTTGAATATTTTGTACTGCAAACAGAGCCAAGTTGTAGGCTTAATACCATTTCAAATTATCTTTTAAATTCAATATTGTATTACTATTAATTATTATACCATCTTTATATTCTACAGCGTTTCCAGTACTCTTGACTTGGCAATAATTATTCATATCATTTCCAGCATTATCAGCTCGGCAATAATACTTTTCTTAGCAGCCACTTTTGGGTTCTGTTCAAGATTTAATTAACCGCTTTAGACGAATGCATTTATGCTTCTCATCTAGTTTTATTCTCAATTGTTGAACCACGTCGATTCCCAATACTATAATAGTATATTGAGCCTGATCTGGACTTAAATATATGAGAAAGTGAAAAGTAGGCTGTTTTCGGCTAATATGCGTTGTTGTATTTCCTGTTTGATATCGTTTTCACTGTTAATTTGAGATTCTAGATATTTGAATTGTTGCACTATTTCAAAGTTATTATTTCCTATTGAGTAATTTTGACCAAGTCTTCTTCTTGGTTTTATAGTTAATAGTTTGGTTTTTCTTTTATTTACCTTCAGCCCGATTTTACTGGCCTGTGTTTCCAGTTTGCTAAATACTTCATTGATTTACCGTTCTGTTCTGGCCACTAGATTAATATCGTCTGCGTAAATCATTACTATTTGATGTGACTTGTGCATTATTGTGCTCATGAGGTTATCGCTGGTGCTTCTTATCGCTTTCTCTAGTGCCATGTTGAATACGATAGGCGCAAGTGCATCTCCATGCCGCACACCTTTAGTGGTCTTGTATTCTCACTACGGCCTTCGAGTCTGCCATTGTTGTTCTGGTTAATCTTACTAACTCGTTTGGTATGCCAAAAGCTTCCATTATATCATACATCCTGTTCCTGTCTATACTGGCGTAGGCTTCCTGGAAGTCAACGAATAACTCATAGATTGGTACATTATATTCCCACGATTTTTCTAATATTTGTCGGGTGGTGAAGATTTGGTCAATGGTTGATCGTCCTTCTCTGAACCCTGCCTGATGTTCCCTTATGGTTTCGTTCCATATTCTGCTATTTTTTGTCGTAGTATACGTGTGAATATTTTATATGTTACACAGATCAGCGATATTCCTCTGTAATTGTTGCAGTTATGTTTGTTACCTTGTTTGTAAATGGGACATATGATCGCAGTGTTCCATTCTTCTGGGATTCTTTCTTCTTTCCATATCTCGGTGATCAGTTTATATATTTGTTCGGCTAGTGCTTCCCCATCCGTTTCCTATTATTTCTGCCGAGATATTATCTATTCTAGGTGTCTTGTCATTGTTCAGTTCTCGTATTCTTTTAATTACTTCATCGTAAGTAGGGTTTGTTATCAGTGGTTGTGCTGTCAACATTTCTTCCTTTTCATAGTTGTCACTTTCTCTCTCTCCTTGTTTCAGTAGGCTCACAAAATGTTGGCGCCAGATTTCCATAACTTCTTCTTTTTATTATGCATTTTCCTTCTTTGTTTTTACACATAGATGGCCTTGGACCTTGGATGGAAGTCTTGTTTGGTGTTTCATAGAATGTTATAGAGCCTCTTGACTTCCTTCTTTCTATGTGCTTGCTCCAGTTCTTGCATTTGGGAATCCAGCAGTGTTCTTTTATTTCTTCTCATTAGTTTCTTGGTGTTCTTTCTCAGTTCCTCATATTATTCTTTTCTATTCCTTCTTGGTCTTTGGATTAGTTTGCTTCTGGATTAATTTCTTTCGTCTACTGCCTTTCTGCATTTTTTGTTGAGATAATCAATCAAGTATTCAAGGGGAAATCGTCTTAGATCAATATTGGGGCAGAAATAAATCAATTAAAATATATATTTAAATATAAATGGGAAAGAATTGTATAGAAGGGAAAAAGAACTGTAGGTTGACAGAATCAACCATGTAAAATTATTCCCAGTTTCTGTGGTTACAGAAAGGGGTTGTTAGAAATTATATATGATAAAAGTAGTCTGCCGAGGGACTAAGAAATTTGTAAGTTTTCCGGATGAAAAACAATCTTAAATTAAATATCTAAACTGGGAGAATGCAATGAAAACGTAAATGTAAAGAGAATTGTATGGACAAAAGGAAAATATGGTAGGTTGTAAGTATCTACCCACAAAGTTGACCCGGGTTGGAGAAATTCTAAAAAGAAATTGTTATTAGACATGGCTAGCAGAAGGTGGTAGAAGACGCTCACGTTGTCAATGTCTGTGTTTGAATTTAAGGTGTTATTAGTACCAAAAATGTGGCGCATTTCGATGAAAATGCGATAATTCAAATTAAATTCAGGAGTAATTATTTTTGCATTTTCAAAATACATACAATGACCCGTGCTGCTGACATGTCCAACTAAGACGCAGGCTTTGGTTTTAAGACGAGAGTCTCTTCTATGCTGAGTAATTCTAGATTTCAACCTTTGAGAAGTTTGACCAATGTAGGTAGATCTGCAACCACTACAGTTTATCTGATAGATGACATTAGGGGTTAATAAAGTTGGAGTTTTATTCTTTAACTTTGAAAAGAAGTTTTTTATGACATGATGATGCTTATCAACAATGATAATGTGATCGAACTTGCGGAAAACCCGTTTAATTATATGAGAGAGTTCCTTGACGTAGGTGAGACTTTTGTACAAAAGAAGTTTATCGTCATTATTGGCAGACATTTCTGAAGGATTGATCCTACCACTGGTGGTGGAGAATAAAATGGAATTTAATAAAGAAATTGAATAATTGTTTAATTTAAGAGTATTAATGAATTTATTGAGATTAGTCGTATGAAAATCAGAATGCGAGATCGTTAAGATTCTGTGTTTGAACCCCTTCACAACATTCAACTTATGTAGAATCCCAGCTAGCAGAGTCACGTCAATTTCACGTCGATGGAAGGTGATTTACAGTCGACGACCTCATTCGCCGAATAAATCACATCTTTTAAACGCCACTTTCTAACGTCTTTTCCACGTGAACAACTAGACGTCATATTGACGTTTAAGACAGGTCATCGTTAACATTTACATTAAAGTAAAGTAAAAAAGATTTTACAGTTTACATCAAAATACAAAAAATATAATAAAACATTAAAATCTGCCCAGATTATCTCAAGACGATCTACACATAACATTACATCAATTTGCACCTTTGAATAAATATGGATATTTATGGAATATTTATTCAAAGGTTTGTACACAGGCATATAGTTATATAGCAAACTAGATAAAGTAGGGGCAAGAAATCAGACGACGTGCGCCACCAAGCAAATTTTAGTGACGGTATAAATACCACCATTAGATTTACAAAACCGATATTTATTTTCTTCTTTACAGCTCATTTGAAATCATGCGTTTGGTTTAAGCTTAATCAATTATCAATGGAAAATTAACAATTTAAGCTAAACTAAAATTTGCTTGGTGGCGCACGTCGTCTGATTTCTTGTCCCTACTTTAATGTTGACCATATAAATAGTATATTACTCTACAAGTTGAGAAAAGTTATGTTTTTCTGAACAAGAATGGCGTGTTTGAGTACGAGCGTCAGCGAGTATTTAAACGGCCATACGAGTTCAGAAAATCCACTTTTCTAACGTGTTGAGTATACCATTTTATCGCATTTCATAAGAAATGTAAAATATTAAATGTTTACATACAGGTGACATTAACTGTCAAAACATAACCAAGATGAGCATAACACATTCCTATGTACTAAAGCCTACCGCCTGTTACGAGTACAAAGTAGTCCTAAACGTACTATTCATCGACTTCAAGCAAGCATACGACAGGATAAAGAGAATAAAATTGTACAAGAGCATGAATAGTTTAGGAATACCGATGAAACTGATAAAATTAACAAGAATGACTTTGGAAAATTCAAGTAACGCAGTGATATGGGAAGGATACAAATCGGAAGATTTTGAAATAAGGAAAGGACTCAGGCAGGGAGACCCAGTATCCACCGTACTTTTCAACTTAGTACTAGAGGAAGTTATCAGAAGAAGCGGGATCAAAATGGAAGGAATGATTTTCAACAATGACCACCAATGCATGGCTTTCGCGGACGATGTGGCCTTAATAGCAAAATCTGAAAAAGAATTAAAGAAAGTATTCAAAAGGTTGGGAAGAGCAGCAAAAGAAGTAGGCCTGGAAATAAACTGGGAAAAAACGAAATATATGGTGATGGAAAGCCCGGACAGGACAAGAAAGAACGAGATAAGAATATTGAGTAGCGAAGGAAACACGTACAACTTTGAAAGAGTGAATACGTTTACCTATCTAGGGGTACAAATTGACGAAAACGGAGGTGAGGAGCAGGAAATAAGAGCAAGGATCGTAAAAGGTAACCAAAAATATGCTGCTTTGAGACCGCTACTGAAATCCAAGCTGGTATCCAGGAATACTAAAACAAGAATCTACAAAACAGTACTACGGCCAACGGTAACGTATGGATGCTAGACTTGGGTACTGAAGCAATCGGAGAGAGACATGTTGGACAGATGGGAGAGAAAGGTACTGAGAGCTATTTACGGTGGGACAAGGACAGAGAAAGGATGGAAAAGAAGGACGAATAAGAAAATACAGGAATTATACAAGGAACCCAGGATATCGGTACACGGCAAACCACAGAGAATTAGGTGGTTGGGACACGTGCAAAGGTTACAGGGGGAGAGAATGCCCAAAATGGTCTTATATAGAAAGCCAATAAGGAAAAGAAGAAGAGGAAGACCACGAAAGATATGGCTGGAACAGACGCAAGAGGACCTTAATACGATTGGAGTTACAGACTGGAGAGTAAAAGCCGCAAATAGAAAAGAATGGAGAGACATTATAAATATATACTTAAGCAATGATATGTAGTGAGTAGGGTGTTTTGGAGTGTTCTGAGACAAGGTCAGGTCAAGGTTGCCACCCCCCACCACTCGACCCGCCACCTCCCACCACCATAAATATTAAGGTCAAGGCTAAGTGTTGGTGGGAGGTGGCGGGTCGAGTGGTGGGGGGTGGCAACCTTGACCTGACCTTGTCTCAGAACACTCCAAAGAAATGGTTATTTTTGTATCTAGAATGCGAAATGCTACTTTTGCGTTCGAGAATGGAAGTTATTTTGCCGAGCTTTAGCGAGGCAAAATACCCATTCGAGAACTCAAAAGCATTTCGCATTCGAGATGCAAACAATGATTTTTCGAAAACTGCAATAAAACTAAGTAGTATGAGAATTAAAAAAATTAAATAAGGTAACTGTTAACGTTAATTGACAATTTTATATTTCATAAACAATTAATTTTTGAACCACGGCCTGCTGAATTGTTTAACAAACGTCAAAGTGATGTGTAAATTTAACTCACTACAATATCGGCACCTTCAATTTACATGTAGTACAACATAAATTAGTCATGTTTATAATAGTTTATAATAGTTATTAGTATCTATTGAAATTTTAAATTACTTAACATAAAACTAATGTGGGCTACTTAATTAATAAAATCACAAATAAGTTCCTAAAAAATTACAAATTTTTTGACATTTCTTTTATGTTCTAGAACGCAAAAGAGTTTTGCGTTCTAGAACATAAAAGTATTTCGCTGTTAAGTGACAAAAAAGAATCACTTTGCTTACTGAGAATT
This sequence comes from Agriotes lineatus, assembly GCA_940337035.1. Classification (NCBI taxonomy): domain Eukaryota; kingdom Metazoa; phylum Arthropoda; class Insecta; order Coleoptera; family Elateridae; genus Agriotes; species Agriotes lineatus. Next base: position 384,648 of record CALNHX010000063.1, on the reverse strand, counting down.
TAACGAAATTGTCAACATTTGATGACAGTTTTCGAAAAAAATATTTAAAGTCAAGGACTTCAGCTTTTAAGTTCAAGGACCTCTGCTTTTAAGTTCAAGGCTAAATCGTATTTGGATGGTTACCTTGACTTAACCTTGTTCCAAAGCCTTTCAAACAAGAACCTCCACGAACTGCGGGGTTGTGAGATTCATATTGTTGAAATGATGCTCGCTCGTTGGCGTAGAAGAATGTACTTGTAAAGACGGCTGAAGGAACAACGACAATGAATAAAACGAAAAAGTGTTATAAATTCATTTATTAAGTATAAATACATTAATTAGGAATTGTCAAGTCTAGTGCACTAATTCTTTGTAAGGCATCACTTATGTTAAGTTGATCCGCAACCAAAAATTGTTTGACCTCTTCTAACTCGTTTTGTAATTGTTGCAACTTTTTACACATCTTCGCAAAGACGCAATGTTCGGAGCAGCGCAAATGTTCCTCTAGAGGATCATCTTCCGGTACCCATTTGTGGATACGAATTTCACAACAAAAGCACTGCACTTCATCGCTGTCTTGAAGGTAGAAAAATCCAACCCGTGCAAGCGAGGCTGCAGGTATGACACCAGTCCAGTTTTTGTAGGTCTGGATGCGGTGCTCGTATCGGCGGAGGTATGGCGGAAATACTTCGAGACACATGGTTAAATGAAAACTAGCGACTGTTACTCTGTAAGGTTGTGACACGCTTATATAGTTGATAATCCAAAATGAGAAGGGGGAATAGCTGTTCAAGGCTGACCGGGCGACTCCACTAGGATGGGAGCCTTGAGATGAAATTCCACATACATAACAGGAATGTCGTTGACTGCTTTAAATTTCAGCACGTCACCCCTTTTCAAGGTCTTTCCAGTCAACTCTGTAGCGCTAAGATGGCTATCATTCAAAATAATTGTAGGAGTTGCAGGATTCGTATTGACAGAAGATATAACAGCCTCAGCGAATTGAACTGTATAGTTTAATTTACCGGATAGTAGAATATACCAGCCTTCAGGGTTAACTCCTAGACTTGTAAAGTGTATGTCCTTTTTATAGTAAAAATCTGACAAGTTCTCGAAAAGAAACAGTTGAGGAGGAGGATCAGTGGAATGATCTGAGGGATGGCCAAGGTGATGCCTTCCAAATTTATCCAGCGGCATTATAGTTTACTCTAACGCTTCTACGCACACTCGATTCGCTTAACTGCTACTTCGTTGAAATGCTATTTCTAACTGACCAATTTTTCCCCCACCACTAGTTTTGGTACTCCTCCTACTTGACCGTGACCGTGGGCAACCTTGTAACTCCCTTCTACCACTACCTTCGAAAAGTAGATAAAGAAGAGCAGGCATGAGTAGGAATTACAGAACATCTTCTTATTCAGTGCAACTAAGAATGGAAACCATTACCAAAGTTCTTGGCTTAGTGAAGAGCGGGCAAGCAGTGTTCGATGGTGTCACGAAGTTAAACCGCAACAGTGTCCAGTGCTCCTTGGCAGTAGTACATATAGATTAAATAATTCACAGACTAAGTTTGTATGTGTGGGTCTACAAACCAGCGGTGGATTTGTACCAGTAATACAAATACGTGGAAATCACAATAATTGGGTTCAGCTGCTGGAACCCGAATGGGGAATCCTGTTAGAAAATGAGGGAATCATAACAAATTATTTTTATTCCGGAGCTGGACAGTGGCCTCCGCTTTAGTTGGGATCCATACTCCTATCATTCACAACGATTCAAGCGGTGAAGGTGTTACGCATACAGGGTCAGGACGGATCGGATGTTTACCTGGGGAGAGAAACTGTGGAAGAGCTGTACAGAGTTCGCACTCTAATTGGACGAAAACTAGCACAATTGAAGAACTTAAAGTTTCCTCAATTTTATTCAACAGCAATAACGCGAGCGCTAACTCAACCTGGGGATTATATTCAAAATCTACAGGTTACGTTACAAAACTTTGACGAATTGTCGGAGAAGGCTCTGTGTCTGTACGAACTGCTGACGTTTGCTAGCGACAGTGTTAGGTGTGATATTGAACTAGAAGCAATTGGGCAGCAACTGTCGTCGTAATGTGGATGTGTTACTCGGAGGCTGCTCGAGCGCCAGCTACTGATGTGCGCAGCTCCATAGGAAATCTGCAAGGTTTGTGTGAAGACTTAGCATTCGACGCAGGACATGAAGTTGTGTATGGTATGGGGCGGAGCGGATATACCGATGAAGAGTTGCACACGAGAGAAAGATTATATGAAAATGGTGCAGAAGTATGTCAATTGTTTCTAAATAATGTGATAAATCGAAGGCTCTTTGTAAATCTGATAGAAGGTCTCGGGTTACATCATGAGCTAAGTGAAGTAAACAAATTTATAGAAGAAGAAGAACATGAAGCAAAAACTAAAGAAGTAACTAGAGCGAAAGAAACTAAAGAAGAAAATGTTACTAGTTAAGCTAGTATTAAAATTTTTTATATATTTTTGCACACAGTGAGAAATAAAAAATATTTTTTTTATATAATTATATTATAGTATGTAATGTTTATTTGTTAAGAGTTTTTTTTACTGAAGAAACTATTGCTTATACGTACAATGCTCTGACGAGAGTGGTCAAGCAGGTGTAACTCTTCTGCGCAAGTTTTATCATGGTGAGTGGGGGGGGGGGGTAGTATTACTTTGCCGTCCAGCTAGTTATCCGACCATAACTTCGTTGTGTCCTGACAAGTGTGAGTGCTTCAGTACCTTTAGCCGTTCATCTAGTTCCTAGTTCTCTGAGGCAACATGAAATTGGTTATCGATATTCAAGGATTCAAAACAACCGACAAGAATTTCACTCCAAAGGAATTTGCTGCTTACGATGGAACCAGTATTGCTCACCACGTGTTCAAACAACCCTTTCCTTTCGAAGCACTGCCTCAGAATTTGCAAAAGCAAGCCCCTTGGTTAATGGAAAACCATCATTGCATCGCCTGGAAGGATGGATTTACTCCTGCATACCTGTTCCCCACCATATTGCGGCGCTTTCTGCGGGACGCTGAACTGATATATGTCAAAGGGAGAGAAAAGGCTGAGTTTCTGAAACGCTACACCGCAACACCAATCATTGAAATTGCGGAGCAACCACCACTCAGTCCAACACAACCCCTTTGCATGTATCATGCTAAAACTTGTTGCTATTGTGCTTTGTCTAATGTTTACCATATATATAATCATTACTTAATGGAATAATAAAACAACATTTAAATTTTATTGTGTTTTTTTATTTACAAACAATATATAATCTAACAATGTACAATCTAATGATCTACAAAGGCTGAATATCGTTCTACGTACTATTGAAAAACGTCTTCAGCTCAAAACATAGGGATAAAGTATACGTAGAACGATATTCAGCCTTTGTAGATCATTAGATTGTACATTGTTAGATTATATATTGTTTGTAAATAAAAAAACACAATAAAATTTAAATGTTGTTTTATTATTCCATTAAGTAATGATTATATATATGGTAAACATTAGACAAAGCACAATAGCAACAAGTTTTAGCATGATACATGCAAAGGGGTTGTGTTGGACTGAGTGGTGGTTGCTCCGCAATTTCAATGATTGGTGTTGCGGTGTAGCGTTTCAGAAACTCAGCCTTTTCTCTCCCTTTGACATATATCAGTTCAGCGTCCCGCAGAAGGCGCCGCAAAATGGTGGGGAACAGGTATGCAGGAGTAAATCCATTCTTCCAGGCGATGCAATGATGGTTTTCCATTAACCAAGGGGCTTGCTTTTGCAAATTCTGAGGCAGTGCTTCGAAAGGAAAGGGTTGTTTGAACACGTGGTGAGCAATACTGGTTCCATCGTAAGCAGCAAATTCCTTTGGAGTGAAATTCTTGTCGGTTGTTTTGAATCCTTGAATATCGATAACCAATTTCATGTTGCCTCAGAGAACTAGGAACTAGATGAACGGCTAAAGGTACTGGAGCACTCACACTTGTCAGGACATAACGAAGTTATGGTCGGATAACTAGCTGGACGGCAAAGTAATACTACCCCCCCCCCCCCCACTCACCATGATAAAATTTGCGCAGAAGAGTTACACCTGCTTGACCACTCTCGTCAGAGCATTGTACGTATAAGCAATAGTTTCTTCAGTAAAAAAAACTCTTAACAAATAAACATTACATACTATAATATAATTATATAAAAAAAATATTTTTTATTTCTCACTGTGTGCAAAAATATATAAAAATTTTTAATACTAGCTTAACTAGTAACATTTTCTTCTTTAGTTTCTTTCGCTCTAGTTACTTCTTTAGTTTTTGCTTCATGTTCTTCTTCTTCTATAAATTTGTTTACTTCACTTAGCTCATGATGTAACCCGAGACCTTCTATCAGATTTACAAAGAGCCTTCGATTTATCACATTATTTAGAAACAATTGACATACTTCTGCACCATTTTCATATAATCTTTCTCTCGTGTGCAACTCTTCATCGGTATATCCGCTCCGCCCCATACCATACACAACTTCATGTCCTGCGTCGAATGCTAAGTCCTCACACAAACCTTGCAGATTTCCTATGGAGCTGCGCACATCAGTAGCTGGCGCTCGAGCAGCCTCCGAGTAACACATCCACATTACGACGACAGTTGCTGCCCAATTGCTTCTAGTTCAATATCACACCTAACACTGTCGCTAGCAAACGTCAGCAGTTCGTACAGACACAGAGCCTTCTCCGACAATTCGTCAAAGTTTTGTAACGTAACCTGTAGATTTTGAATATAATCCCCAGGTTGAGTTAGCGCTCGCGTTATTGCTGTTGAATAAAATTAAGGAAACTTTAAGTTCTTCAATTGTGCTAGTTTTCGTCCAATTAGAGTGCGAACTCTGTACAGCTCTTCCACAGTTTCTCTCCCCAGGTAAACATCCGATCCGTCCTGACCCTGTATGCGTAACACCTTCACCGCTTGAATCGTTGTGAATGATAGGAGTATGGATCCCAACTAAAGCGGTGGCCACTGTCCAGCTCCGGAATAAAAATAATTTGTTATGATTCCCTCATTTTCTAACAGGATTTCCCATTCGGGTTCCAGCAGCTGAACCCAATTATTGTGATTTCCACGTATTTGTATTACTGGTACAAATCCACCGCTGGTTTGTAGACCCACACATACAAACTTAGTCTGTGAATTATTTAATCTATATGTACTACTGCCAAGGAGCACTGGACACTGTTGCGGTTTAAACTTCGTGACACCATCGAACACTGCTTGCCCGCTCTTCACTAAGCCAAGAACTTTGGTAATGGTTTCCATTCTTAGTTGCACTGAATAAGAAGATGTTCTGTAATTCCTACTCCTGCCTGCTCTTCTTTATCTACTTTTCGAAGGTAGTGGTAGAAGGGAGTTACAAGGTTGCCCACGGTCACGGTCAAGTAGGAGGAGTACCAAAACTAGTGGTGGGGGAAAAATTGGTCAGTTAGAAATAGCATTTCAACGAAGTAGCAGTTAAGCGAATCGAGTGTGCGTAGAAGCGTTAGAGTAAACTATAATGCCGCTGGATAAATTTGGAAGGCATCACCTTGGCCATCCCTCAGATCATTCCACTGATCCTCCTCCTCAACTGTTTCTTTTCGAGAACTTGTCAGATTTTTACTATGAAAAGGACATACACTTTACAAGTCTAGGAGTTAACCCTGAAGGCTGGTATATTCTACTATCCGGTAAATTAAACTATACAGTTCAATTCGCTGAGGCTGTTATATCTTCTGTCAATACGAATCCTGCAACTCCTACAATTATTTTGAATGATAGCCATCTTAGCGCTACAGAGTTGACTGGAAAGACCTTGAAAAGGGGTGACGTGCTGAAATTTAAAGCAGTCAACGACATTCCTGTTATGTATGTGGAATTTCATCTCAAGGCTCCCATCCTAGTGGAGTCGCCCGGTCAGCCTTGAACAGCTATTCCCCCTTCTCATTCTGGATTATCAACTATATAAGCGTGTCACAACCTTACAGAGTAACAGTCGCTAGTTTTCATTTAACCATGTGTCTCGAAGTATTTCCGCCATACCTCCGCCGATACGAGCACCGCATCCAGACCTACAAAAACTGGACTGGTGTCATACCTGCAGCCTCGCTTGCACGGGTTGGATTTTTCTACCTTCAAGACAGCGATGAAGTGCAGTGCTTTTGTTGTGAAATTCGTATCCACAAATGGGTACCGGAAGATGATCCTCTAGAGGAACATTTGCGCTGCTCCGAACATTGCGTCTTTGCGAAGATGTGTAAAAAGTTGCAACAATTACAAAACGAGTTAGAAGAGGTCAAACAATTTTTGGTTGCGGATCAACTTAACATAAGTGATGCCTTACAAAGAATTAGTGCACTAGACTTGACAATTCCTAATTAATGTATTTATACTTAATAAATGAATTTATAACACTTTTTCGTTTTATTCATTGTCGTTGTTCCTTCAGCCGTCTTTACAAGTACATTCTTCTACGCCAACGAGCGAGCATCATTTCAACAATATGAATCTCACAACCCCGCAGTTCGTGGAGGTTCTTGTTTGAAAGGCTTTGGAACAAGGTTAAGTCAAGGTAACCATCCAAATACGATTTAGCCTTGAACTTAAAAGCAGAGGTCCTTGAACTTAAAAGCTGAAGTCCTTGACTTTAAATATTTTTTTCGAAAACTGTCATCAAATGTTGACAATTTCGTTAAATTCTCAGTAAGCAAAGTGATTCTTTTTTGTCACTTAACAGCGAAATACTTTTATGTTCTAGAACGCAAAACTCTTTTGCGTTCTAGAACATAAAAGAAATGTCAAAAAATTTGTAATTTTTTAGGAACTTATTTGTGATTTTATTAATTAAGTAGCCCACATTAGTTTTATGTTAAGTAATTTAAAATTTCAATAGATACTAATAACTATTATAGACTATTATAAACATGACTAATTTATGTTGTACTACATGTAAATTGAAGGTGCCGATATTGCAGTGAGTTAAATTTACACATCACTTTGACGTTTGTTAAACAATTCAGCAGGCCGTGGTTCAAAAATTAATTGTTTATGAAATATAAAATTGTCAATTAACGTTAACAGTTACCTTATTTAATTTTTTTAATTCTCATACTACTTAGTTTTATTGCAGTTTTCGAAAAATCATTGTTTGCATCTCGAATGCGAAATGCTTTTGAGTTCTCGAATGGGTATTTTGCCTCGCTAAAGCTCGGCAAAATAACTTCCATTCTCGAACGCAAAAGTAGCATTTCGCATTCTAGATACAAAAATAACCATTTCTTTGGAGTGTTCTGAGACAAGGTCAGGTCAAGGTTGCCACCCCCCACCACTCGACCCGCCACCTCCCACCAACACTTAGCCTTGACCTTAATATTTATGGTGGTGGGAGGTGGCGGGTCGAGTGGTGGGGGGTGGCAACCTTGACCTGACCTTGTCTCAGAACACTCCAAAACACCCTACTCACTACATATCATTGCTTAAGTATATATTTATAATGTCTCTCCATTCTTTTCTATTTGCGGCTTTTACTCTCCAGTCTGTAACTCCAATCGTATTAAGGTCCTCTTGCGTCTGTTCCAGCCATCTCTTTCGTGGTCTTCCTCTTCTTCTTTTCCCTATTGGCTTTCTATATAAGACCATTTTGGGCATTCTCTCCCCCTGTAACCTTTGCACGTGTCCCAACCACCTAATTCTCTGTGGTTTGCCGTGTACCGATATCCTGGGTTCCTTGTATAATTCCTGTATTTTCTTATTCGTCCTTCTTTTCCATCCTTTCTCTGTCCTTGTCCCACCGTAAATAGCTCTCAGTACCTTTCTCTCCCATCTGTCCAACATGTCTCTCTCCGATTGCTTCAGTACCCAAGTCTAGCATCCATACGTTACCGTTGGCCGTAGTACTGTTTTGTAGATTCTTGTTTTAGTATTCCTGGATACCAGCTTGGATTTCAGTAGCGGTCTCAAAGCAGCATATTTTTGGTTACCTTTTACGATCCTTGCTCTTATTTCCTGCTCCTCACCTCCGTTTTCGTCAATTTGTACCCCTAGATAGGTAAACGTATTCACTCTTTCAAAGTTGTACGTGTTTCCTTCGCTACTCAATATTCTTATCTCGTTCTTTCTTGTCCTGTCCGGGCTTTCCATCACCATATATTTCGTTTTTTCCCCGTTTATTTCCAGGCCTACTTCTTTTGCTGCTCTTCCCAACCTTTTGAATACTTTCTTTAATTCTTTTTCAGATTTTGCTATTAAGGCCACATCGTCCGCGAAAGCCATGCATTGGTGGTCATTGTTGAAAATCATTCCTTCCATTTTGATCCCGCTTTTTCTGATAACTTCCTCTAGTACTAAGTTGAAAAGTACGGTGGATACTGGGTCTCCCTGCCTGAGTCCTTTCCTTATTTCAAAATCTTCCGATTTGTATCCTTCCCATATCACTGCGTTACTTGAATTTTCCAAAGTCATTCTTGTTAATTTTATCAGTTTCATCGGTATTCCTAAACTATTCATGCTCTTGTACAATTTTATTCTCTTTATCCTGTCGTATGCTTGCTTGAAGTCGATGAATAGTACGTTTAGGACTACTTTGTACTCGTAACAGGCGGTAGGCTTTAGTACATAGGAATGTGTTATGCTCATCTTGGTTATGTTTTGACAGTTAATGTCACCTGTATGTAAACATTTAATATTTTACATTTCTTATGAAATGCGATAAAATGGTATACTCAACACGTTAGAAAAGTGGATTTTCTGAACTCGTATGGCCGTTTAAATACTCGCTGACGCTCGTACTCAAACACGCCATTCTTGTTCAGAAAAACATAACTTTTCTCAACTTGTAGAGCCACATCGTTCATCAATTCTTCCCCATAGTGCCGCCTGGGTATAAAATAGTGGAAACACCTAACCCTTTATTTACCTACCGATCAGCACGAGACAGATCACTAACCTAACTGTTAAAATACTGGACCAGACTGATACCCCCGTCAGTTTTAGTAAGGAAACCGTCACGGTAACATTGCATTTAAAGAAGTTATAATGGGTTTTCGATTCAACCCTTCACCCTACCATGTCCAACCCAGTTCGTATAAGAGACGTTGTCCACAGCCTTGTAAAATCAGTTCAGCTTCGTCCGCCGAGCAGTTAACAAAGGCAAACAGAGACTTCTTGCGATCGTTGGGTTTTAAAGTGCTGCCATGAGTATTCTAAATATTGGGGAACGTGTCCTCGTCGACAACTCCATCGTTAGCAATCAGTTGCACACCCATCAACAGTATACAAATCGTTTCGACTATAACGATAAAATTCGAGTTCCAATTCCTGAAGATATGTTAACTCTACCAGGTTTGAGCTATCTATACATAGAGGGAAAATTACGGAAAGCAACCGGTGAAGTTACGACGGCTAAATTTCTTAACAATGGGTTGGCTCACTTATTTAGCGAAATTCGATACGAAATTAGTGGTGTCGTTGTCGATTCTGTTACCAAACCTGGTATTACATCTACTCTTAGGGGATATGTGTCCTACAGTTCTGATGATGTTAAAAAGCTTCAAAATTCTGGTTGGTTGTACGCCGCCAATATTCACATTACCGATGCACAGGGCAACTTCAGTGCCTGCATACCGTTGAGAATGCTGCTAGGCTTTGCCGAAGATTATGGAAAAGTCATACTTAACATCCGACAAGAGCTTGTCCTGATTCGCAGCAATACTGATGCCGACGCCGTATTCAGTGCTACCGTAGGAGAGACTGCTAAAGTTAAGATTGACAAGCTGTATTGGAAAGTTCCACATGTCACTCCAGGTCTTGCTCAAGAATTATCTCTAACCAAATACATTGACAAAAATATCGACACACAAGTAGCGTTTCGCAGCTGGCAACTTCATATCATACCAGGCGTTAATGCCGTGACTCAACATTCTCATGCCATTGCAACAACCACCAAATTACAAACCCCCAGATATGTCATCGTAGGTTTTCAGACGGAACGTTCGGGGCTCATCTCTAAGGACAATAGTCATTTCGACAAAATTAATCTTACAAATTTTAGAGTTTATCTCAACACCGAACGTTTCCCCTACTATAATTTAAATAACAATTATGGTCTGAATCATTACGCCACATTATACGAAATGTACTCCAAGTTTCAATCGTCCTATTATAACAAGAGTTTGTCGACAAAGCACCCATTGTTGTAATCGACTGCTCTCATCAAAAGGACTACCTCCACGCGAACGCTGTAGTTTTTCGAGTTGAATTTGAAACTTCCGCAAACGTGCTAGCCAACACAACCGCGTATTGTCTCGTTCTTCATGATCGGGTTTTTACGTACAACGCTCTGACAAAAGCAGTGAAACAATTGTAATACTCCGAAGCAGGTCTTTTTTTGCATTGTACTCCTACTGCCGTCTACTTTCTGATTATTGAAAACATATAATATTAAAAAATTGACTCGACTAGGATTCGAACCCAGATCTCCTGAGGCGCAGTGTCTAGAATATCCTTTAATGCATATAATGCTCCCCAGGCGTCATACCATTAGACCACCGAGTCCTTAAACTATTTAATAAAAAACGGCGATGACCTTCGGGATAATCGAAAGTATAAAAGGTTGCGCATTATCATGGTCTCGTTAGTTGTTTTATAACTTACGTCAAGTTCGCACACTATTCGTTTACGTATAAAATAATGGATCAGACTCCAAGTGACGATTCTTCACATGAAATCACATTAAAGCACGCTGTAAAGTTGTGCTGCGCTTTCTGGTTTGAAGATGCAAAAAACAATTTAGATAAAATAGTGAGAAATTCCTCGGGACTCAAAAATTTAGACTTGGAATTTGACGGGTATGTAGTGAGTGCTATGGCTGGCGATAGCCAAAATCAGCAAGAAAAACGGAAACGACTGATTGCCAGTTTGGAAAAAAACATTTTAAAATATTTTGCTAGAAAAGGAAATACATCGCTGACGCTGGATGTGGACTACCACCCAAAGCATCTCTTTGCTGAAATGCTGGAAGAACGTGTCTCAGTATTCGATCTACCGTGTAAATCTACAACGAAAATTCACTCTACACCAACCGGCATGTTCACACGTTCACACTTCAAGCTAGGAGTGGATATGGCTCGCTCTTCTGGAAATATATTTCAAATATTGATCACCTGTAACATTTAAATAAATATAATTTTTAAATGGTTTATTTTGTTTATTTTGATTTGACCTTGAGTTTAAGGTCATTGTTGAAGGCTGAGGTGATTTTCAAAATCACATCATTTTCAAGGACGAACTCTAACACCTCCCACCACTCGACCTTGATTTCAAAGTCAAACTCTAGAACCTCCTCCCACCAAAAAAAAAAAAATGTACAAAACGGTGCGGCTGTTGAGTAGTATCGGTCTGAACGAACAAATTTGTGAAAAGAAGGAAAATGAAGAAGAGTGTGCAGTTTAACGACTCGAAGAATCAGATGCACAATCTGCATACGAATCACCTGTCAGAGTGAATATACTAGACATGATGAAGCGCAACACTTAAACTGCCGACAAAAGCGGTTTCGCAAAGTTATATAGGAATTTGAGACACAGGTGACCGCATGTGTATGACATGAGTCGTTGATATCTATTAGAATTATACGTAATCGTGTTATTGCCACCATCGCTACGAAAGTATTTCACTAATTCGGTTGGAGGTTGTAAGCGACCGATGCTATCGAAATACAGAACAAAGGTATCCACTTTTACGTAAGCCGTCCAATGCGTGCCAGGTCCTACATCATCGTCCAAGTTAGTGACACCACATTCTCGTTTACGAATTTTGATAGGCAGGGCATCCCGCATAAATATTCCCCTAAAGTGTGGAATTTCTAAGCGTTTAACGTAGTCTGTAATATCGATGTTGGTTAACGCAAGGCGCGGCAGCTTCAACGGTAGTTTTTTGACTGATACGGTCGTAGATATAACCCTTTTCCGCGAGCAATGGATTCCATAGCTTTGTTATGTCGCTCCTTTTCCTGGAGATTCTTTTTAGCAGCCTTTGAGTCTCCCACTGCTTTAGCGACTGCTGCAGCACCACCTCCGAGGGATCCCAATGCTCCTAATGCAGCAAGTATGGGTACAAGCGGCAATATGCCTCCTCTCTTCGGAAGAGGTAGTACTCTTGACCGCTTCCGCCTCCTCCTTGTTTTTAAAGCTCCTCCTGAATGCGAGCGGACTGTGATACCGACCCGTTTGGAATGCATTCGCCGTGTACGCTTCCGTTTCACACCCATTCCGACGTTCGTATTTCCTTTCATAATTCCAGTAACAGCAAGGGCTACAGCTCTTTCCCCAAGAGTAGAGTCTTTTGCTTTAACACGTTCCCAACTTTATCTGCCGCGTGACGTGTCGAAAGATCGCTAGATTGTGAGTATGCGATGTCGTGTTGCTTGCAGGCCTCGTCCAGAGGATTCCTTCCTCGATCGCCTCGAGAAAGACGTTTTTTAAGTCTGGTACCAGGTCCGCAAAACTTGTACCCTGGTATGTGTAGTTCAAAGGGTAATTTGTCAATAAGGGTATTCAGGAAACCGCGACCTTTCCGCTTGGCAGTTCGGTGATGACTGGTTTGTTTGCGCTTAGTAGCTTTCATCTTAAAGACTTACACACGACTGATGTTCTTCAAACGGAATTAACAAATATAACGAGAACGCACGGCGGGTAGAGCGCAGTTTACTTCCGAGAGAAAACGATGGAAAACGTCAAAATTGTGAAGCAAGGGTGTTCCGTGCCGGTAGTAAATCACACAATAAATTCCATATCCGAGACTTACAGAAAGCACAGCGCTTTACTAGGTAAAGGATGTAAACGATGTGTGGTCATAGGTCGATCCGGATCTGGAAAAACCAACCTCATAATCAGTTTACTAGTGCATCGAAATGGGTTGCGATTCGCAAACCTTTATATATATTCGAAAACACTCGATCAACCCAAATATAATTATCTGAGAGCAGCCTTTCAACCATTGGCAGACATTGGATTCTTCGAATATAGTAACGATTGTGAGGTGATCAAACCCCAGGAAGCAAAAGAACATTCCGTGATAGTTTTTGACGACGTAGCTTGCGAGACGCAAAGCATATTGCGAGATTATTTTTGTTTCGGACGTCACCGAAACATAGATTGTTTTTATCTATGTCAGACGTATTTATCTATTCCTAAGCAGCTCATAAGAGATAATGCAAATCTCGTCATCATATTCCAACAAGACAACACCAATCTGAAGCACATTTACGAAGATCATGTCAACACGGACATGTCATTCGACAAGTTTAAAGCATTGTGCTCTTATTGTTGGAATGAGGATCACGGATTTTTAGTGATCGATAAAGAAAGCGAAACCAACGCGGGACAATATAGAAAAGGTTTCGACAATTACTTTAATATATAGACAGCAGCCAAAGAAGGGAAGGTAGTTTTTTACCAACAACTGAAGGAGTTGCAACATGGATAAGCGTTTAGCCAGGGAACTTATCAAAACCCGACAATCCGCTAGACGTAAATACGCAGCTTTAAAAGCAGAGATCGCCCAATTCCAATCGATTTTAGCTGAGCAATTTAAACCTCTTTCCAAACCGCTCACCGAATTTCTGACAACTATAAAGCAAGAAGGTGTGCCAGTGGGCGAACCAAAAGTGGATTATTTGCCAATAACAATTAAACGTAGAGTATCCACTCCCTCTACCTTGCCCCGTCCGCGAGCGATAACCACTCCTGGCCGAGTTTCTGCGACAAACCTTCCGGGATCGTCACACACTTCCACACCGGGGCCATCACACACGTCCACACCGGGGCCATCACACACCTCCACACCTCGATTTTTGCAGACGCATGTGTTATCCGAGAGTGAACCAGTAGAGGAATACGATGAGCTGTTGCAAACGGAGGTTGCAAGCGGCCAGAGAAACCATCCAACAAATGCTGGCACCTGAAGTTCTTGGTCAATATTTAGAACAATTTCAAGGGTTAGCTCGAAAACAACAAGTACGATTTGCACTACGAAGTCAGATTCGACATAGAGGGAGATAAGTTTGCTATAGGAAATAAAGAAATCAAGTTCGAGGGTGAAAATATCGTTATTACAGACCACAGCAACAGAATAGTCTACAAAGGCACTCCAGGATTTTACGAATTGATGTTTAAAAAGAAACCAAATATATACAAAACAACAGATTTAGAGCAATATCATGATATAGTGGAGCGGTCCGCCGCACATCATGTAAACTTCGATCCCACACAAAGAATCAGCGGTAACGCAGGGTCTAAATACATGAAAATAGTACGACCTCTAACTGCCTCCTCAACCATAAGAGCTCCCGGCAGACCAGCGACGAAGGTATCAGGGCGTGGCAAGGGATTACTAACAGTGACGGACAAAAAAGTAGAATATGTTCCTTGGAAGGATCCCAACTCATTAGTGAATCGGTTGCGTATATTAATAGCTTCTCAGGCAGCTGGACACACGGGTCATTCCAATGAGATAGTTCGCATCACCGAAGCCCTACGAGACGCGAAAATGATCTACCAAGGGGTACAAAAGTGGAGTGTCAATAGCGGTAAGGTCAGAAAGCATCAGTCGACTATAGAGTAATGCCCATCGACAAATTTGGACGGCACTACCATAGCACGCGCCACGCAGCGCATCCCAGATATGTCTTTATGAAAGTGAAAAATGTAAATCCACTCCATATAGAAGTACCACTGCTGCTAGTGGGGCGTGGGTACGATGAAATCGGATATTCCAAAATTTTCGGACAGAACGAGTACATTTTTCCGTTAACAACCGGCGAGATCATAAGTGTTCAAGTCAGCGGACCTTTGGTAGTATCACACATCAACGGCATCCGACAGGACACGCTTGTCGATAAGACATTGCGGCGAGGAGATAAACTGCAATTCGAATCCATAAACAATAAGTTATACGTGCAACTGCTGCTTAAATGTCCCGTAGGAGTGTAGAAAGCAACAGTTGACAATGAACCTTAAAGAAGTCATAGTTAGCGAACTCCACAAACCAGCACGAAAAAATTTCAAGAGAAGGCGCTTTATCCTAAAAGGCTTGAACGATTTATATCAAGCGGATTTGGTAGAAATGATTCCTCATGCAAAAGTCAATAAGGGCTTTCGTTACATTCTGGTAGTGATTAATGCTTTCTCAAAGTATGTGTGAGCCTATCCGTAAAACGTAAAACAGGAAAGGACGTAACAGCTGCCATGGGTAAGGTGTTGAGGAGTGTAAAGGTGTCACCGCAAAACTTGCAAACGGATTTGGGGAAAGAGTTTTACAACACCGCTTTTCAACTATTAATGCGGCAGCACAATATCAATCACTACAGCACGTATTCTAGTATGAAGAGCAGCATAGTGGAGAGATGCAACCGCACACTGAAGAACATGATGTGGAAGCAGTTCAGCCTGCAAGGGTCCTACAAATGGTTGGATATCCTACCCAAGATCGTAGCAAAGTATAACACAACCAAGCATCGCACAATAAGACTGAAACCTGCCCAAGTGAACTTAAAGAATGCAAAACTTTTGTTAAACACGGCGTACAGTTACACAAAGATCGTGGACCCGAAACCTCAAAAGTTTCGTACAGGGGACTTGGTACGCATTAGCAAGTATCGTTCGGCATTTAGCAAGGGGTACACGCCAAGCTGGAGCAACGAAATATTTACAATATCTATAGTTCGACTTACAAACCCTACAACCTATCGACTCACGGACCAAGAAGGTCAGGAAATTAAAGGAGGATTCTACGAGCATGAACTGCAAAAAACAAAACATTCAGACGTATATCTATTTGAAAGGGTCCTGAAGAAGAAAGAAAACTTATTGTATGTAAAGTGGTTGGAATTCGACAAGCGACACAATTTTTGGATACCTAAAACCAATCTCGTGTAACTTACAGAAATGATGTAGTACTCTAAAAAAATTAAAAAAATTTTGTAGTAAATATCTTTTTAATTAATAGACTGGTACAACTATGTGAGTTTTTCTTCAGATATGCATTACTAATTCTGAACAACATTACAGATTTCAATGTGAGTTCTTCTGTAGATATACATTACTACTTCTAAACAACATTACACATTTCATTTAAATTGGAACTAGATGAGAATGTTATATGATGACTACTTACAAACATAGTATGATACAATTACATAATAACAAACTGTAGAAAAATGAAATTATGTATACTTAACATTTTACGATACAATTACATAGTAACTAATTATACATACAAAGGAAATCAAATTATGTCTAAATATCTACGAAAAGAAAACCTCTGTAAACGTACCAATCTCGTGAGACTCTTTGCAAGAAATAAACTGTCATTACCATGTAAACGACAAAAAAATGTACTGTTATTGATCCGCGCGTAGTATTACTGATCGTCTTGCAATAATTCCAGTAATCTGTCCAACGGTCTAGCACCTGACATGCCTATATCTACATGACCCCATGCTAGAGTGTTATTCGACTGAGGAATAAGATAGCGCTTATCATCCCGATATGATAGCGCAATTTTATTCTTCAGTTCAGTGTACACTATGTGCTTGTGAGAGCGAAAAACGTACATTTGGCAAAAAACCTGACCACGCACATTGTCAACAACGTCGCGATAGGTTGCCATAGTGAGATATTTATTGGCAGCAGCCTTTTGCACACCTTTTGCTTTCTTTACTTATTTCCCTCCTACAAACACGCAGTAGGACTTAGCACCGGCTCCAAAAAATTGTTCTACCGGAACACCTGCGTACTCGTCTTTCATTTTACCGACGATCTAAATTAGTTTTTATGTCCTCATAGAAATTGTCAGTCCGTACGTGAATTACTAGCGAGTCAGTATCTGTATAGAGTAGGAAGACATTATTGCCATATTTTTGTTTAAAAAAAATATAAAAAAAGTCATACATTACGATTTTAGATAAGTCCAGAATAGTGAAACCTGCATAGATCGGTTTATTATACAAAACAACTGTTTTATTAAGTTCCACAGCAATCAAATTTTCAGAAAAAATTACCGAATCCTTAAAATTTGCTTTAGCAATTAGAGCTGCAGCACCTAGTTTCTTGCCGACATTGTCCCACGTGCTCGCCAACCTGATGTCCGATCGCTTGTCGACATTTTCAATCGTCTTTCCGAAAACGCTATTATTTTTAGCCTTAAAAAAATCTTTCTCAAATTCATTTCGTGCTCGGTTACGCAACGCGGTATTCATATCAATATATGAGCGCAACTAGGGCGATTGAATAAATTTAAGAATTCTGTGAATTTTTGTAAGAACTAAACCAGCATCTAAACATTGTTTTAAATTTCGATAATGAAGCACATACTTGGTCTTATGGTACAAATTTGGAATCAATTTTGGACATTTATATTTTCCACCCGGGGGAATTATAAGTTCCGGACAAAAGGGTAGATCATTGTGGTCGTCGTGCAAGTGTTCAGGATACTGCAGATCAACCTCCAAAATAAAACCCGTATCCGCCTCATCGTCAATTTCAAACACACCAAAATTTTCAACTTTCTCCGCCGCGAGCCATTCAAAATTTCGTTGCGGCAAATACTGACGCATCGCAAAACCGTATAAGTTTGTAGCGTCTAAATACATAATGAATGATGTAGGGTTGGAGGAATCATAATTTGGAACTAAACAATTGTTGGCAATAGACTTCCTACCAATACATGTGCTTATACCACCCCTAATTGACTTTTTGAGAAAATGTATCATGTCCATGTCAGTTAATAATTCTAATTTGACACCCGTAGATCGTAACATAGCGTCCCAACTAAGACCTGGATCCGTATAATATTGGGCAGGCTCCAACTTGTATGCTTCCAAACATAACTTCTTAAAATTTTCAAACACGTCTGCCAAAATCAACACGTCAGCTTTTAAATCATTGTCCTAGTAGTCACCCAAAGTTTGACAGTCGAAGGTGTTCCACACAGACACAGCACGATCGTAATCAGTTTGAGAGACGTGTTCTTCATGTAGAGAGTCGAAAAACTGAACCTTCGAAGGCAACTTCGCAAGGTTCAATTTTTCGAAGGAGTCCACAAAGGAATATGGAAACACGCCTTTCTGTCTCATTAATTGAAATTTTGCATCGTCCCCAAACAACCTTTTAATTTCATAAAACTGATCGTCAGCCAAATAATCAGCTAAGGTACTCAAAGATCGATTCATAAAACGGTAACTGTTAGAAATCTAATTTGTAAATAAACTTTCTGCGTTTTGTAACCAAGATCGATTTCATCTACTAACAGATGCTTGCCAAAGGATATATATTTTTCTTTCGTTTGAGGTATCACATCGATCTGTTCGCCATCGACGGCGAATTGTTTGACGAACAAATGAGAATCATAATTTAGGTTGTGGAAAAAGACAGGCACAAAATTGGGAACTTTGAAATTTAGATTACAGATAGAATGTGCAGCACCCCGATACGCTCCAGTCAGGTGACAATGGTCTCGCACCCTAATCTGATTGGTCACAAAGGGTCGATCACATATATGACAAGACGTAGCAGCCTCGTAATTTTGAAGTTCCGCAGTAGTCATCGTTGCCAAAGGAACCACGTTTTTTAAAAAATTGTCATACAAATAACGAACGTCTGCATCCAACCGCTCCATAAAAACAGTTAAGGCATCTTCACCGCGGTACGTTTGAAATTTAGAAAGACTGTCGTCGTACGAACACTTTATAAAATATGCAAACGAGTAAGGCACATGCTCGCACGTCTTAACTGTAAACGAACTCTCGAGGTCTGGTTGCGTATCAGGTTCCTGTACAGGTTTTAAAATTGTCTCAAAATCTGCGTAGACAACAAACGGTACCTTTAATTGTTTATGGTAATTTTCAAATTTCAAATTATTTTGTGGGATTGTTTCACCAAGTTTGTCCACGATCAACTCATCGGTTGGAATTTTGGTATACACCTGATTACAATCGAACTTCATATGTTGTCGCAAGTGCTGTTCAGTACGGAAGTAATGCAAGCATCCGTCACAAAAACGTTTTGCCCCCTTTCTAGCAGCTATTTGCTGCGAAACGAAGCGAGAAAATTTTTTAATGCAACAGTAATGACTGTCACCCTCGTCATTAGTTAACAGAAGCAAGTTAACGTGTCTCAACCGCTTCATGACAGAGTAATGCAAAGGTCCCACAACTTCCCAAATCATTTTTCAATTTTCAAAACGCGACTCTAACCCATACACGTTAACCGAAAGTTGAGAATTAAGTTGTTCGAATTTCGGAATATCGCGCAATTTCAATGGAAATTCCAACCCATCTAACGCCAAAACAGTTCTACAATCGGGATAAGAACTCGTACGATGGGGAGGTCCGCTAGGTTCAACAATACCAGCTAAAATCGCCCACCCGAAACAGTACTCATCCTTGTTTTGAACGTTGACGATAGCTTTCTTTCGCTCAATAAATGATGGCAGTGGTAGGTACGAGAAAGCTCTGAGGGGGTTGTATTTGTTGACGGCGACGACCAACGACAGCAACTGCTTAAGAGCCTAGCCTGCAACAATTCAAGTTTTCTTAATATACAGCGATCGTCGAGGTCACATTAACTTACCAGATTCCCGTACCTGAAATTCAGACACCTTCTCATCCAAGATGCCGCAAAAATGATCATACAATACATCGAGGTCGGTACCCAAAGTTACAATTTCATTGCGCGTGTTAAATGACTTGATTTCTTCCAATCCTTTACTTTCTAAAACGAAGTATCCAAATAATTCCAAATTCACCTTTAAGCTCTTTAAATTTTTAAGCTGCCTTCGCAATAACGTCAACACTTTTTCTTTAATTTCTAACAGAAACTCCTCGACCATTACATGATAATTTATGGTTGTAACTCTGTACGTGGCAATCCGAGACCTAAAGGCTGACTGCAGGGGTGCCACTCCATCATCCACGCCTGGCCTCCCGGTTCGCAACGCATGACGATTACTTCGCATGTGCCCAACGAAGCCACCACGGGAACATTCTCGTCGCATACGGAGCAATAGCGGGAGTCTGTAACAACAATCGTAACTACACCGCCCACTCACACACACTCATACGTACTTATATCTTTACCAGGGCGAGAGCTCACAGACACGTTCCTTGACGTAGACGGTCCAGTTGACGTACATGGTCCAGTTGACGTACATGGTCCAGTTGACGTACATGGTCCTGCAGCATTCGCTACGAACATGTCAATCACTCCGGTTTTATAATTACCAATTGAATATATACCTGAGGGGAGATTAAGTCGAGCTCTCTTCGCAGCACTCTCTCTCACCTCTGGATCGCGAAGATTGGATACCCTCCTCGCAGGAGCATTCATAGCAGTATCTGCAACTGACCGACATGGTTGACTATATATATCAGAGATGGAGAACAACAAACTCACCACTAGGCGAATAGGAAACGTTGCGTGGACAACTCTGGCGCCGATGCCGCAGCAAGGCATCCCGACGCGTAAATTCCCTATAACATTGCTCGCAAAGGTGCATTATTACTGTAGCAGTAGGGCAATCCAAATTGGTAATATGTACCGATAATGCTACTAGCACGCGGGCAATGCTTCTCGGTATATACGCGCCAGCCGACACGATGGGGGCGTTTGGATTACGTCGGCCAGGAGGGGAAAGTAGATAGGTTATAAGTGAGGGAGGGGATGTCGATAGAAGAGGCAAGAAATAATAACAATAGCCTGACCTAGTCACCTAACATCTTTAACATTTTTGAAATAATGAGAACAAGTTTTTGCACTTCTCGCATTTTCAACTCTCGAGCAGTCACGGTGCGGATTAAGCAGTGAGCATTGCCGACTTGGCGGCTCCTCACCCGCAACTGCTCTCGCTGGTATCGCGCCACCCTATCTAGTCTTGACAGAGCCGCCTCGTGCTGTTCTAATTGCTGGAGGCGGATGTCCACGGCGGCACGCAACAACCTCTTATGCCTTTCGGCACGAGTCTCCACAACACATTCTCCAGTTACCGCTGGGGTAGCTACAGCTTGCGGAGGAGCCTCCACAGGTCTAGACTGATTGCATCTTGCTATTGCCTCATCTATCTCACGCAAATTGTCATTCGTGAAGTTAAAGTCTACCCACTCCGGCTCAGCATCCATCGATACCTCAGCATCGATGGGTGCGGAGTCAGTATGAGCAGACGACACAACATCTACAGCAATGGGTATATCGTTAGGTGTAAATGGTTTAGATGTAGTTGTTGGAGAGTCAACAACTACATCTAAACCATCTACACCCCATAACTCCCTCGTGGTGTCGGCGAGGTCTGGTAGAGTACCGTCCCCCACTGGAGCTTCCAATTCAAATTCTGCCAACATGTAATCTACATCAGCAGGACCATTTTCAATTAGTTCGCTCACTTCGAACGAAATTTGCGATGGCGCAGTAGAATCTCCATTCGGCAATGGAAAAACATACTCCACCAATTTGGAAGCAGCCACCGGCGGGCGAGGGGCAGGCGACTCGTTGCTTGCACACAAGCTGTGTGCCGCACATGCCTCGACAGCATCGTCGTGGTAATGTTTATTTAAAAACATATCGCGCAAGTTGTGAGTGTTCCTGTTAGACGGTTGCACATTGCTAGAAGTAAGCAGTGCCCTCAACAGTGAATGGTCCTGACGCTTAGAAAGCTTAGCAGGGGTGCCAATAATGGAATCACTTTTGCGCTTCAGAAGCTGTGCAGGTGCGCTTGCATTGTTAGCAGCCATAACGCCCCAAAGGCCCCATTCTTACACTACTCTTACTTTTAGCGTCAGGGCGGGCAATTACAATATCGTGCACTACTTGAATTGGAGTTTTTAAACTACTCCTACCGTGGGGGCACAAGTATACAATCGCATGTCCCTAGCATCCTCCTTTGCTATCGTGGGATACAAAGGAGCACTAAGGTCATCACTCAGCACAAACAGTAGACCATTGCATCTAACACGACTGTATGATGCACTCATTGCTAATGTTAATTTCTAAATGCGAGTTGCTACCTATATATAGGAATAAACTGCAGCGAACTTGAACTCGAGTCTTTGAACTGTAGAATTCGGATCTACTCATAGAAGAATGAACTCCAATAAACTACCAGCGAACGTTTAATGCGCGTTCCGACCTATATAGGAATGAACTGTGGAATGCGGTTGTGGTCAGTGTGGTTTCCGACGTGCTCGGAAAATCATGGAATGCGGATCTACTCATAGAGGAATGAACTCCAATGAACTACCAGCGAACGTTTAATGCGCGTTCCGACCTATATAGGAATGAACTGCAGCGAACTTGAACTCAAGTCTTTAAACTGTGGAATGCGGTTGTGGTCAGTGTGGTTTCTGACGTGCTCGGGAAACAATGTTACTCGAACAATCGGAAGTGTTGTTTCATTATGTTCCTGATAATGGGATTTACTGTGCTGGTGACGACAGGACTACCGACTTAACATGTTTGTTCCCTTCCCCTTCTCATTTCCTAAATCAATTACTGGCTCATTTTTTTGACGATAATCCCGGATATTTTTTTTACAATTGTTCAATGCTTTATACCTGCGTTCCTGCAGAAATACTATCGTGGTTGCATTTTCCTGAACTAAAAGACCTTCACTCTAAGGCAATTAGTAGCCGGCATTCATCCTAATTAGAACCCTGCATTCATGGTGCATATGAACTTTGAATGAACGCACTTGAACTCGAGTCTTTGAACTGTGAAATGCGGTTGTGGTCAGTGTGGTTTCTGACGTGCTCGGGAAATTATTTTACTCGAACCCTGCATTCATGGTGCATATAAATGAACTTTGAATGCACGCACTTGAACTTGAGTATACATAAAACTGGACGACCTTCACCGTAACGTTATGTGTTTCCGGCAACTCTGTTTTCAACGCTGTGCAACAATTGTCTCACAAAAATTGAGTAGTTAAGATGTTGTTCTTCATAAATTTTATATCATTGACAATTGTGTACGCTCCCGTAGAGGCACGTGCAGAATTATCTGCCGGTTGGATGCGGTACTGGTTGAGCCGGTTCACATGGACACCGGCTCTAGAAGAACCGCTAGTATTGCTCCTGCGATATCTGACCCCCTCATCCTCTACGTTGTTCTTCAACTACACCGCTGGACATCTGTCAACGCAGAACTGGGAGGCTTCCATCATCGTCCCCCAATTGGAAGACATCGTGAACAGGGTCTTGGCTGGAGAGGCTGCAGCTTTAGCTGAGCTCGACGATGCTGAGGTATCATTGAGTTGGGATCCCTCAGACTTCGACGCCAGCTCACCTGCACCCTCAGTCTTTTCCGACGTGTCCACCGAAGCCTACGACGTTGACGGTGCTAATGATAGTTTTAGTGACAATGGAGAAATACACAACTTAATTATTGAAGAGTAGCGTAAGTTATATATATATATAATATTAGTGTGTATATTAGTGTACTTTAGTTAATCTTGTAAATAGAACTTAGTTACTTTTGTACATAGAAAAAATAAATATTAGTTTCTTTCATATATTTTTTTTTCCTAAAGTGTTTGTGTACACGTTCTCGAAACGTCACCTGTGGATAGTAGTAGTGGAGGTCCATGCCGACACTAAAAAATTTTGTAGAGGTTTTTTTGAGACAAGGGTAAGTCAAGGTAAGTGTTAGTATGCAAGATCTTGAAACAGTGCTAGTGTACACGTTCTCGAAACGACACCTGTGAATAGCAGTGGTGGAGGTCCATGCCGACACTAAAAAAATTCTTTGAAGATTTTTTTGAGACAAGGGTAGGTTAAGGTAAGTGTGCAAAAGCTCTTGAAACATTCCGCGCTTAGCATGCATTGAGTGTAGACGTGCGCCCTGCTAACCTCACCAAAACAAAATGTTGACTCGTGTCGAAAAAGAGGAAATCCAGGAGATTATCAATACTACCGTCAAAACTGTATTGGACAATGAAAACTTTAAGTTACTGGTGAAACAAGCAGTGAAAGAAGCCATACAGGAACAAAGTAAGAAGATTGTGGAATTGCAGAAAGTTGTTAATGAGGTGAAAATTGAAAATCAAATTTTAAGAAGCAGTTTGGATGTTCAAGAACAATACTCTAGGCGCAACTGCGTTAGAATTTTCGGAATAGATGAAAAATCTACTGAAAATACAGACGATTTAATTCTAAATCTATTTAATGGAATTATGAAGTTGGATATTAAAATGCAGGCAATAGACCGATCTCATCGAACGGGACGACTGCGAGCAGCGACTGGTGATAACCAGAGTGATAGCGGCAACAAGAAGATACGGCCAATAATAGTTAAATTCACTAGCTATAGGGAACGGAACAAGGTCCTGGCCAACAGGAAGGAACTGAAAGGAACGGGTGTACGTATCAGGGAGGATTTAATACCTGGAAGACTTGCTGTTTGGAGGGACGCAGTGTCAAGGTTCGGTTACAAATCAGTGTGGACGCGTGATGGTATCATTTTTGTGAATAAAAATGGAGTTAAACATGTCTTAAAAACGCTTGACGATCTTGCAGCTATTTAACAGCTCGAAATTTTCACTAAATGTACTTGTTTTCATTAATTATTTGCATTTTGATTTTTGAGTCGATTTGAAAACGTGAAATTTGAGTGAATATACTTATTCTTCCTTAATTATTCATATTTTGATTTTAAATTGATTTAGAAGCGTGTATGAAATTTTGAATATCTATACGTACTTTTTTCTTTTAATTAACTACATTGTGATTTTTTTAATCGACTTCAAGGCTTGAAATTCTGATTAAATGTACTTGTTTTTTCACAATTATTTACATTTTCATTTGAATCAATTTGAAAACATGACATTTTTAATAATGTACTTGTTTTTGTTTAATTATCCACATTATGCATTATTGATCGAACTAAAAGCTTAAAATTTCCAATAAATGTATTTGTTTTTCCTTAATTGTTTATAATTTGATTTTTGAATTGATTTAAAAGTTTGATATTTTGAATAAATGTACTAGCGTTAATTAATTATCTACATTTTTATTTTTTTTAATCTATTTTTTATTTATGTTGTGAATGTAAATGCTATGGGGAAGTTAGTAGGAGTGCAGCCTAATTTTTGGGAGTGGTATTTAATTACTTTCTATCCCTATTCATATTGGGTGGTGGTAGTTACCATTTAATTAATTATAGTTATATAATCTGTTTATTTTGCTTAATTTTGTATTAATAGTTTGTGTAGTTTTAGCAACAATGGTAACTGTTTATTATCAGAACTGTGGAGGAATGCGCACCAAGCAGCAACAATTATGGATTGAATCGAGTCAGTTAAACTTTGATGTAATATGCATAACAGAAACATCTCTGAATGAAAACATATATGATTCCGAATTATTTGATCCTAGTCTGTATACAGTGGTAAGAGCAGATAGAAATTTGATTTTTTTTTAATAAGGTAAGGGGTGGTGGAACATTGGTGGCGGTACGAAAATCGTGTGGTATCAAGATTATCAATACTTTCATTAAATGCGCCTCATATGAGGCTGTATTTGTACACCTCAGAATACATAAAATTAATTTCATAGTTATATCTGTTTATATACCTCCTAACTCAGATATTCAATATTATCGAGACTTTTTTGCATTTGTTGATGAGAACCGGCAAACTGTTGAGGTATCTGATGTATGTATTGTGGGAGACTTCAATCTCCCAGAACTGAATGGCACCGATATAAATTTTAAAACTAATTATTCCACCAAAGTTCGCGAATTATTGAATTTCATAAATTTAAATAATTTAGCTCAATTAAATCATATTATTAATGAAAACGGGAGAACGTTAGATTTGGTACTGGGAAGAAGTGATAAACTTAGCACATTTCAAATAACTAAGGAGGAAACCCCTCTTCTTAACGTAGTACCACACCATCCGCCATTAACAATTCAAATAGAAGTAAACCACACTGCAATAAGTGAGCAAAATAATAGTCCCAGGTTTTATAATTTTAAAAAATGCGACTTTCTTCTTTTAGCGTTTCTAATTAGAGACGCCAACTGGACACATGTGTTTGAAATGAAAGATGTAAATGCTGCGTTAAGCAAATTTTACGAGATACTATATCACATTTTTGACAACTGTGTACCGAAAATAAAAAGAAGAAGAAATAAGTATCCTATATGGTTTGATGAGGAGATAATAAACTGCTTAAAATTAAAAACGAAACATTACAAACTCAGGAAACTATCTCCATCATATCAACAAGCATATAAAGAACACAGAGCTAGATTGAAGTCTCTTATTAACACTGCATACAAAAAATACTTAGACGATATTGAATCTTGTATTAAAAAAGATACTAATCAGTTTTGGAACTATATAAAATATACTAAACAAAATGATACCTCAATAGATTCCTTTATTGTAGGAGATAAAATTATAAGTGGATCCCAAGTAGCGGATGAGTTTGCAAATTATTTTCAATCGGTTTATTCAAACACCGTGTCATCTTATGATATTGAACATTTAGCTGGAGATGTGGTCAGTAATGAACTGTTTTACTTTACCGAAATTACAGATGCAGAGTATAACTTAGCTATAAAAAAACTAAAACCCAAAAGATCTGCTGGACCAGACAATATTCCACCCTACGTCTTAAAAGGCTGTGGCGACTGGCTAAAAGATGTTCTTCTGTACATATTCAATCTCTCAATACAAACTCAAGTTTTCCCAGAACTGTGGGGGGAATCTTTAGTAACACCTATTTTCAAAGCGGGGGATAAAAAAGTAATAGAAAATTATAGACCAATAGCGATATTGTCTGCTCCAGCAAAATTGTTTGAGCAACTAATTTATACTAAATTATCTTGTCACATCATGCCACACATATCTAATTGTCAACACGGATTTGTTCCCAAAAGATCTACTGTATCTAATTTGTTAACTTTTACAAACGACGTACTGAACGCATTTGAGTCTAAACTGCAAACTGATGCTATTTATACAGATTTCCGAAAGGCATTTGACACTGTCGATCATGATGTATTGTTAAAAAAATTATTTACCTATGGTTTACATCCTGTATTAAAATTCTTTGCGTCCTATCTGCAAATCCGCAGGTATGCTGTTAGATATGGTGGAAACACCTCAGGAAAA
Organism: Agriotes lineatus; assembly: GCA_940337035.1. NCBI lineage: Eukaryota > Metazoa > Arthropoda > Insecta > Coleoptera > Elateridae > Agriotes > Agriotes lineatus. Next base: position 357,455 of record CALNHX010000063.1, on the reverse strand, counting down.
TTCACGCCGAATTCTGGGGTACCGCAGGGTTCCAATTTGGGACCTTTATTATTCCTAATATTTATAAACGATTTGCCAGAAGTACTGAGGTTTTCAAAATGTTTACTTTTTGCTGACGATTTAAAGTTTTTTAGAATTGTTAAGGATGATCAAGATGCCGAGGGACTCCAAAAGGATTGTGATGCTATATATGAATGGAGTATTCTAAACAAATTACATTTTAATATAAATAAATGTCAAATTATTAGTTTTAATTCCAGGGGTGTTTCCATTATGTTTGACTATAACATTGGTGGAGCTGTACTCAGACGCACTGATAGTGTGAAAGATTTAGGAGTAACTTACGATTGCACATTGAATTACAACCAACACATATCAAACATCCAGTCGGGTGCTTTTCGTACTCTGGGATTTATTATGAGACAAACGTATAAATTTAACAATATTGCTACAATAAGAAAATTATATGAAACACTAGTCAGACCTCAACTAGAATATGCCTCTGTTATTTGGAATCCACTTTTTATATATCAGTCAAATGAAATAGAAAAAATTCAAAAGAAGTTTCTGAGATTTCTCTATTTTAAAAAGTATAAACGATACCCTGACTACAATTATGTTCGAACTGCAGACTTAATGGGTGAATTTAAATTCGTAAGTCTAGAAAGTCGACGTAAGTTAAATTTAGCTATGTGCTGCTACAAAATTTGGAATAATTTGATTGATGACAGCAACATATTATCATATCTAAAATTGAAAGTTCCACCTCGGCGTATTCGAGCCTCCCTAATGTTTTACATACCACTAGTAAATCATACATCTAATGCTCCCTTAATTCTAATGCCGCGGCTTATGAACGAACTGATGAAACGTATTTCTGATTTGGATCTATCACTTCCAATTAAACAATTTAAAAATCTATTACGTGACTATTATAAAGATAAATAACGTTTTCTGTTTGATGTTGCCCCTCCATATCTGATTGAATGTGACCAACACTACCTAGACACGTTTATTCTTATTTTTATTATATATATATATATATTACATATGCATTGACATGTAAGAATTTAATGTGCATTGTTGTGTTGTCTGTGTAATTAAGCTAACAGCCTGTTCAGGCAACAATAAATAAATAAATAAATAAATAAATTAGGGGTAGAACTCATTGGAGGAGTGTGTACCTTGAAAAAATGGTTGAGGTCATTCACTTTAAACATTTTTTTCTTTTGGAGTGTTCTAAGACAAGGTCAGGTCAAGGTTGCCACCCCCCACCACCACTTAGCCTTGAACTTAATATTGTTGGTGGTGGGGGTGGCAGGTTGAGTGAGGGGGATGGCAACCTTGACCTGACCTTGTCTCAGAACACTCCAAAACACCCTACTGTAGTGGTAATTATGTAATTATGGAGAAAAAATGTAAAAGAAATTTCCTAGGCCACTATGGCCTGTAGAGCAATTTAATATAATATGTACTAAAGCACAATAAGCAGCTCCAGTTGATGTTATGCGTTTGGCAGTACTAAAGTGTGTTGTTGGTGACACTGTAAGTCTATGTCAAATTCGAGGTTAGCAGGTTAGGTTTTGCTAGGCAAAAAAGTGTTGCTAATGATAACAGTACCACATTTATTATCGATTTTGAATGAAGAAATGTAGTACATTTCCAAATAAAATGCGATAATAGTAATTTTTGTATTAAGTGCGCGAAATGAGTGTTTTTTTATGGGGCGTCAGAATGTCAATTTTCGCCGAGACCGTTAGGTCGAGGCAGAAAAGTCATTCAAACGCGCCATAAAAACACGAATTTTGCCACGAAATACAAACAACGTTTTTTCTACAGGTGTCAAAAAAAGAATAAAAGAATAATAATTGATTTTGTTTATGTAAATTCTAGAAATAAAATACGAACATTAATTTGCTAACATAATATGTAGTCACCTAATATGTTGTACCTAACTAAGAAAATGATGTAATTATTGTTTGTTTGGTAAAAATTAAAGTGTCAATTTTTTCATCAAAACGATGAATTGTGACGGTACCAGCGATAGCGATGCTCCTCTTGAGGTAATGGAAATCGCAAACGCTGCTATTTCAAGCTTAATACCTGCCAAATCTAAACAGAAGTATGAGAAAACGTATCTGAATTTCGTAAATGGTGAGCAACGAAGAATGTGGTAAAAGTTACAGAAAACGTGGTTCTAGCTTATCAGGAAGAAAAATCGACAAAATTAAAACCACCCACACTGTGGACCACCTATTCTATGCTCAAGGCGACTCTTAACATGAAGGAAAACATTGATCTTCGAAAATTTCCAAAATTGGTGCCATACCTCAAAAGCAAATCAGTTGGATATCGAGGGAAGAAATCCAAAGTATTAACAAGCGAGATATTTTTAAATTTATCAACGAAGCTGAAGATGCAATCCATTTATTAAAGAAGGTAGGCTAGTGGCATTTAATTTTATCGATATATTTATTTAATAATTTTTTGTTGCAGACTGTGCTAATTTTAGGCATAAGCCACGGCTGTCGTCGCGAAGAATTGGTTAAAATGACAATCGATGATATCGAAGATATAGACTCCATATTGATTGTGAAAGTACCGGACTCTAACACTCATTCTGAACCAACTTTTACTGTTTCAAATTCAGAATATATTGCAATATACCGCAAGTATAGAGCTGTACGGCCGACCCATGTCTCAAGTCGCCGATTATTTCTCAAGTATGACAATGGCAAGTGTGTTAATCAACATGTTGGAATCAATAAAATAGGGGAGGTTCCTAGTTTGATTGCAAAGTGGCTTGGAAAGGAAATGTTTAAGAGCTACACAGGTCACTGATTTAGAAGAAGCTCTGCCACTCTTTTGGCTAATGCAGGAGGTAATACGACTGCTATTAAGCGCCACGGAGGGTGGAAATCTACAAGCGTAGCAGAGGGTTACATAGAAGACAGTTTGAACAATTAAATTGACATTTCTAATAAAATTGTAGATTGTCAACCGTCTACTTCTAAAGGAAAAATGCCATACAAAATGTCTTCTTCTGAGGAGATGAAAGAGAAGTATGAGAAAACTTTCCAAAGTAAACAATCGACAATGTCGTCGGGAATTAATGTAGAAAATTGTTCCAACTGTACCATTAATTTTTATTTAAATTGCAATAATTAATAGTTTTTAAATTTTGAATAAATTAAACATTTTCCGTTTTGTCCAAATCTGTGTTCCGCACTACAAAAAAAGTTAGTTTAGTTTCGACAGTGGTGTCCAGTTCCAAAACCGTTTTTCACTGCTAGCCGTAAAGAAATATTATTTTTATCTACTAGCAACATGATATTGTACATTTTCGTCATAGAAACAAAATATGAAAAGCTACTCATAACTCCCAAGGGACTTGTCAAATTATTTCTCCCTCAAACTCATGGTAACAATGCAACTACAATTAACGTCTTAGCAACCATACAATGAGGCAATCCTTGATGTTACTTACACATTCTAATTTTAAATGCCATTATGACATTTTGAAATTTCATACTATTTTTACGCATATGCTAGTAGATAAAATATTGTATGCACCGCGGGAGATATTCATGTTCTTTACCTTCGGTTGACCATGTCAACCTCAGGGAAAAAACATATTCATATCTCCCTTATGCATAAATATCTATTTCACGTGTTAAAAAAAGTTAAACTTCGTGTATCTATAGCGATGCATAAATGTCACGTTTTTTTGACGGCTGTAGAAAAAATATATTTACTGTTTTTTATTTGTTATTATTTAATTTCCAACTTGACGGTTGAGTTATTATTACAAAACTAGCAGTCCAGTGAGACAAATGTCTCATTTAATAAAACAAAAAAGACCGTTTTGCAAATAGAACGCGTATTCACCACACGTACGTATATGACGTCATTGTTGGTAGCAAACTACCAGTCGCATTCGCCTTGATAAAATTTGCCTAGAATCTAACCTAAAAAGTTAGGATTAGGATAATTAAGTAAATAATTAGTGTTAGAGACTGAAATTCGGTTCCTGACCTTACATGACCATTCCAAACATATAACTTTAATAACTTTTTTCTCTATCTCGTACGGTTTGGCTGCTGAAACAGCGTCCCAGACAGACAAAACAGCGTCCCGGACAGACACGTCTATTAGATAAAGGATGTACTCAAGAGCTATATTTTTAAATTCAGCGCGCATCGTCCAGCCGGAAATTATACCTTTAGCGCATGCTTGGTGCAGGTAGTAAGGTAATGAATTTCCGGGTTTTATTTATTCGGCTTGGCGCGTTAGGTGATATTTGTTCAGGGTGCAGTGATTTTATGTGTTCTACAGTAATTACTAGTAGCCAGTTAATTAATTTACTAATTAGAAGTGATCAGCTTTCTTAAATTGAGCTACTAGTAAGTAATCTACTAGTAACTATATGATGTAATTTTTTATCAGTCGTAGGTACATAAGCTAACTTTACGCATTTTATTTTTCAAGGAAAAATGTTTTTTGTGAGGGTTGAATTTACGGAGGACAACAGCGTTGCCTTGGTAAGTGATTCGTGGTTAACGCCACTAAAAAAGGAAGTATTTTGGCCACAATATAAACAGCAGGCACAATTTAACCGTGCTTTAAGAAATCACGTAGAATCAGATGACAATAACTGGCAGTTGTATCCTATATGTTGTGTATAGAATGGAAGTTCAGAAAACGGCCAGAATTGGTTGGTTTAACGTACCAGCCCAGTTTGATGTTGTTGGAAATCGTTCTGATGACCAGAGTATCCAAGAAAGGAACTGACCTATCCTTTTCCCGTTCCATTGTAAATTGGATGTGGTGGTTGAAACCATTGAAAATACTCAGCACAGTATCAACGTCGTCGACCGGTACCTATTGCACAGAGTATGTCATCGACACACTGCTAAAGAAACGAAAAATGAAAAGCTAACTTGGGGGCACTTTCCTTTATGATAGTGGGTAGGTATTGCCTATGATTTCCAATCAGAAAATCTGCTTATAAAAAGTATTATTAAATGACAAATATGTTGAATCAAAAGATAAATTTAAGAAGATTAATAAACTGTGGTTTGGGTATGTTAGAATTTAGATTGCTGTTGCTTTTGTCAATTGTTTTTTGTCAACGTGGCACAACTTGTATACTGTAGTTTTTAGTCGAATAGAGTCTTAATTCCAAGGGTTTTCTTACAACAATTTATTCGACTAATACTAAAAAATTTGCATTATGGACAAGTTTTAAGACCTGAAAGATTCAATACAGATCCAAACACAGCTAAAGCTTCCCAAGAATGGATACATTGGTTGACGACATTTGAAAATTTTGTCGCATCCATCGAGAAAGTCAGAGAGGAGGATAAATTAAAATACTAATAAATTATCTAAGCCATTCAACCTACGAATTTATAACAAACTGCGATTCCTACAAGAAGGCGATAAAGATTTTAACTGACTTATACGTCAAACCTAAAAATGAAATATTTGCTCGCCATCGTCTTTCAACAAGTAAGTAAGTAATTTTATTTCCCTTTAACAAATAATACAATGTATTCGGGAAAGAATGTACAGTGCCTTGTGATAAATAAAAGAATTAAAATTAAAATTAAACAGGTACATTTTTGTATAATCAAAGTGAATCCACTTTCATTTATTAGGTAAGTAGATATTTTATTTCTTCTTTAACGTTAATAGTTATTTACTTGTATTTTCCATCCTGTAACTCCAGCGGTTATTTTATTTTTACATTTTACCTTAAATAATGGTTTAGTTATTTTAAGTTAACTACTACTTGTCTAGTTTGGTTAAAAGGTTGATGTTTTCAATGCCGATACGATACCGATGCACCAATATTTATATCGGTATCGGCCGATCACTAACAACTTCAGCAACTTTTTTTGCGACAGCAAGAAATATTAATTAGTAGTATCAACATAAACATTAAGCTAATATTTGGTACACTGCCACTCTAAGATTGTATTTTGTCTTACTTGTCACTTTTCTGTGCTGCTTTATATTCACAAATGCAACAGAATATGGTTTTTCTCATGTGTGCGTCTTCATATGCCTAAGTAAAGCGCCTTTATCTACTGCTTTATATTCACAAATGGGGCATAAATAAGGCTTATCTCCTGTGTGCCTCTTCATATGACTACCTAAATTACTTTTGTATGCTGTTTTATATTTACAAATGGAACATATGTAAGATTTTTGTTCCGTATGTATTTTCATATGTTTAGCTAAGTCACATTTGAGTGATGCTTTATATTCACAAATGGAACATAAATAAGGCTTATCTCCTGTATGCCTCTTTATATGATCAACTAATGAACCTTTGTGCGCTGCTTTATATTCACAAATGGAACAAGAATAGGGTTTTTCTCCTATGTGTGTCTTCATATGCCTAACTAAGACGCCTTTCTGTGCGGCTTTATATTCACAAATGGAACATTTATAAGGTTTCTCTCCTGTATGTATTTTCATATGTTTAACCAAGTCACTTTTCTGTGATGCTTTATATTCACAAACGGAACATAAATAAGGCTTATTTCCTGTATGGCTTTTTATATGATAAAGTAACGTACTTTTGTGGGCTGTTTTATATTCACAAATGGAACATAAATACGGCTTATCTCCTGTGTGCCTCTTCATGTGACTATCTAAATTACTTTTGTATGCTGTTTTATATTCACAAACAAAACATATATAAGGTTTTTCTCCTGTATGTGTCTTCATATGCTTAACTAGGTTACTTTTCCTGGTTGTTCTAAATTCACAGACTCTGCAAACAACTTGTTGGTCTAAAAGATTTTGATCTGCTGCACTTTTAAATAGTAATTCATCCTTTAGCAGATTTTCCTCTTGTTTAATATTAAATACGTTGTCAGTTGTGTTATCAAAAATTTCTTCGATAAAAGGTTTTTCTCCAGTATGTGTTTTCATATGCTTAACTAAGTCACTTTTCCTGGTTGTTCTAAATTCACAGACTCTGCAAACAACTTGTCGGTCTAAAAGGTTTTGATCTGCTGCACTTGTAACTAGCAATTCATCCTTTATCAAAACTTCCTCTTGTTTAGTATTCAATACATTGTCAGCTGTGTTATCAAAAATTTCTTCGATGCTGGTCATGCCAGTAAGTAACTGATTATCAACTAGTTCCTGCCTTACGTCCATTATTCTAACAAAAGAAGAAAGTTCTGGTTGAGTGAATGCAATTTCTGTAATCAAAACACAATATGGAATTCCGTTAGGTTATGATCATGTAAATATGAATAGCAAATGCCCTGTAATTACTCACATGGAATATAAGTTTGTAATACGAGTATGAGGTTTGTTCGTTTATTACTGCATGAATTAGAATTCAGTTCAGGTTTGTGACGTCAGCAATTCAGAGTAGTGCTATTACATGCAAAGGATTTATAGGTATATGTAATACTTACTATATTGCTAGGGGCTATGAGTGGGAAACTCACGAGGAAGTGAGACAGACAACCAACTCTTCAATGTATGTGGTGAGCTGTGCGCAACCGCGTCGGCGTTGTCCGCGCAGTGGGGAAGTGGTCAAGTTTAAAATTCACTTCTAAAGGCGGAGTTCGAATTCTCACGCATGCGCATGAGACGCGTTTTACTCTAAGTGAGACTTCTTCGGCGCCGTAATGCTTTCGGGCGTTCCGAGGCCCTACTAGCAATATATGTATAATACACATATGAAAGAATTAGCTCGGTATCCGACGAACGGTTTTAGTTCAGTTTAGTTCAGTTTAACCTACAAATCTATCAGCTATTTTTGAGTGTCGAAATTTACGAACATAACATAACCTATTATTGTCATGTCATTGTCATTTGCATGTGCAAGGTCACCTCGTCTATTCGTGAATTGGTAAAATCGCACATCTCACATTTGTAAGTTGTATTTTTAAACTCTCCATTTTTGTTACAATTGAAAAACTACTAACGAGAACGAGCGCATAACAAATATAATAACGTTTCTAACCTATAAATCTATCAGCTGTCACTGCTCGTTTAAGCTTGGGTTTCCTAGGAAGCGGTGCCGTCATTTAACGGCCGTAAAAATACGGTGAGTGACGTCACGAAAAACGGTGTCGATTATAATAAGGTACTATATTTATACGAGCAAGCTCGTCCGCCATTTTGAGTTACTGAAAGTGGTGGCAAATTCAAATTCTAGTTACTTTCCAAATAGCATACGGTAAGTCAGACAAACAACGATCATATGATTTAATTTTATCCGTCTTAAAAAAGATTGGTTTTTAAACAAATAAAATGAAAGCAGAAAAAATCGAAAGGAAAACACTGTTAACTAACACGCACGTGGTTCAAACTAGAGAACTTTAATGGTACCTTAGTTCAAACAACAGTGACGAGTGACAGAACTCGATAGAACTGACAGATACAGTTGACAGCACAGAACAACACCTACACACTGTATATAGATTTAAATAACCACACTTGGATGAAGACTGTAATTATAATTAGCATCGTAATGGAATGCACCAAGATTTAAATCAGCATGCATTGTTCGTCTGGATCGAGCAGTACGTACTCCAACTGCTTGGTTCACAGACGACAGAATGCACGGTTACCGGTCAGCGCAGCCAACGGCTTGGCGCTAAAATCCCTGTGACACAAAATCTAGTGGGATAAGCTTGCCTGGTTAATAAAGCATTCTAGTCTATAATAAGCGAGGTGTTTTCATATATAATGCAACTAGTGGGTTCTTGATTATCAAATAATCATTTCTGTTTACATGAGATATATTGTTTGGCAGTCGCGCGAGTCCGAAGGACGAGCGTGATTGCCTAAAACAATATATCGAGTGGAAACAGAAATGATTTGATAATCAAGAAGACACGAGTTGCATTCGGCTAGATTATATCAGGAGTCAATAAACAACGTTTGAATAGTGTATTTTAAATATTAAAAGTACAGTTAATGTGGTTGTTTTGACAATTGTACTGACAGCAGGTAACGTGATGTTTGTGAAGGCGTGTGATTATCACCTATTAATCAGGAAAGTATGTGATTGCCAGTTGCTATGTACATTATCAAAAGTTAGTACAGGCGCAACTATGCATTTTGCCGTTTTTCATTGGTTGATGTTAGAGGAAGTGGTATAATCCAAAAGAGCGGTAGGGCACAGCGAACGTAATAGAGCGGTGCCGTCTCATTTGAAGCGGTAGGCCCGTACGGTAGAAATAGTTCAGGCAACGTTTTTTGACGGTGTGTCTAGTGTATAGCGGTGAGTGTAGTTTTATGTATGTATGTGTATCGGTTTAAAACGTTCGTCGACGTTGTCCGATGCCTAGATTCCAATCTCTGCGATTTGCCCATTGTCCATCATTGAGGTTCCGGTCACTCATCGCTTTTCTAATTCCTTCGTTCCAGTTTTTCCTTGGACGTCCCCTTTTTCGGCGTTTTCGTGGTATCCATTGCATAGCTTCCTTGGGTAGCCTCCCTTCGGCCATTCGTTGAACATGGCCATACCATATTAGCTGACGACGTTCTACGTCTTTCATGATCGTGCCTTGTACTCCCATCTGATCTCGTATTTCTCCATTTCGAATTCTTTCTCTTCGGGAAACCCCAGCGGATCTTCTTAGAGCATCCATTTCTGTTGCCTCTAATCTCTGTCGATTTCTTTCAGTAATTCGCCATGTTTCGGATCCATAGAGTAAACTGCTTTTTATCATTGTATCGTATATGTTGTACTTTCTTCTTCTCGTTATTTGTTTACTCCATAAAATTCCATTTAGACAAGCTATTGCCTTTCGCCCTAGTGTTATTCTTGATCTGATATATTTTTCATCTGTCCCAGTTTTATCAAATATTGTTCCTAGGTACTTATATTCGTCACATACCTCTATTTCGTCTGATTCCTCTAATTTCAAATTACCGACATCTGCTCCAACACATAAGTATTTTGTTTTTTGTAAATTCATTGCAAGACCCCATCCTTCATATGTCTCTTTTAACTTGCGCTCCATGTACTCTAAGTCATCTTTATCTCCAGCTAATACAGCTTGATCGTCCGCGAATTGTAATGTATATACTGTTGTATCTTCTAGTTGTATCCCCATTCCTGAGCATTTTCTATTCCATTGCTCTAATGCTTTTTCATATAGATCTTGAATAGGGTGGGAGAGATGCAGTAGCCCTGTCGCAATCCCTTGGTGACGGGGAATGGTTTTGAGAATTGTTTTCCTATCTTTACTCTTGATGTTGCGTTTTCATATAGTTTCTGTAGAGCTACAATAAGTGTATGGTTTATTTGCGATTCTTGTAGTATTTCCCATAATTTAGTTGTAGGTATATTGTCGTATGCCTTAGTTAGATCCACAAACAGCAAGTGAGTTTCTTGGTTTGTAGCAGCATTTTTCTCTATTATCTGCCGGCTCTGAATCCTATCTGTTCTTCTTCATCGCCATAATCTTTTTCTATAAAATCTTTTAATATTCGTCCGTATAAACGACTTGTGGTGCTTGTCACAGAAATTCCCCTATAATTGTGGCAATCTTGTTTGCTACCCTTCTTATGAATAGAGGAAATATATGCCACTTTCCATTCGATTGGGATCTCTTGTCCATTAATACATTGGTTGAATACATCTGTCAGCATCATAAATAGCTTCTTAGTTCCACATTTTAGCAATTCTGCATAAATTCCTTCAGGTCCGCAGGACTTCCCATTGTTTAATTTCATTAAGGCTTTAACAACCGTGTTTTCTTCTACTTCTATTCTTTCCCCTTGAATCCTTACTGATTGTATGGCGTCAGTATTATCTAAGTAATTCGGTCTTGTTTCTGTTAAAAGCTCTTGATGGTGTTTTACCCATTGTTTTTCTGAAATTATAGGTATATAGGTACACATTTTCCTTTCCGATGTTTCTAACGTTCCTTATAAACTTCCATGCTTCTGTACATTGCCTGCCACCAATGTAAGTATCTATTTCTTGACATTTCTTATCCCATATTCTGTTTCTTTTTCTAAATTTACTGTTCTTCTAGTTAATATTTTTATATCTTCATATTCTTCTCTATGTTCTTGTCTTTTAGTATTTAGCCATTTCATGTATAACTGTTTTTTACGTTTTACCAAGCGTTCAATGCCTTCTGTCCACCGAATTATTTTATTACTGTTTTTAGTGTATTTTTTCCCTAGTGCTTCATTTGCTGCTTGGTGAATGCTTTTGTTTATATTCTCATATTTCTGTGTAAAAGACTGGTTAATGGAATTATCTAAGATTTGGTCTAGTCTCTGCTGGTATAAGTATTTAGTACTTTCTTGTACTAGACTATCGAGATTATATCTAGGGTACTCCACGCGTTCACCATCTTCTTGATTTTTAATTTCAACATTGTGTTTTGTATTTCGCCACGGTGGTATAAATATCTTGGCTCTTACTAGGTAATGGTCGGACCCGCAGGTTACACCTCTCTCTACTCTGACGTCTTGTATTTGCAATTTCATGTTTTGTCTCACTATAACATAATCTATGATTGATCTTAATTGTCTAGTATGTTGTTCTCATGTGTATTTGTGAATATCTTTAGGTTTGTAGAACCCATTTGTAATTTTTATTTCATTATATTCACATACGTCTATCAAACGTTCGCCTTTGTCATTTATGTTTGGTTCTCCATATGGCCCTATTACTGCATCATTTATTTTAGTTCATATACGACTGTTTACGTCTCCTAGTATTATGATTTCCCTAGTTATTCCAATTTCGGCTATAACACAGTTTAATTTTTTAAAGAATTTATCTTTAATCGCCACAGGTTCATCATTTGAGGGTGCATAGACACCGAGTACAGTTATCTTCCTTCCTAATTATTGTATGTTTATTTTTATAATGTTTTCATTAATTGGTTCCCAATCTGAAATTTTCCTTTTAAATTTCTTTTTTAATAATATAGAGACTCCTCTTTTGGCACGTTGATCTTCTCCTACTCCGCTGAACAGATGTACATAGTTTCCTACCATTTCAGTTCCATTTCCCTTCTTTTTGGTTTCTGTTAATGCGACCACGTCCATTTCTATCTTTTCAATTTCTGAGACTATTTCTTCTATTTTTCCACGGATACCTTGGACATTCCAAGTTCCATAATTCATTGTCCTTCTTCGCGCATTTTGTCTTTTTCCGTTTAATCCATCCAAAATTCCGAGGTCATGTCGAGGCTTTTTAGCAACATAGTAGTTTTCCGGGTCATGAGTAGCTAACCCATCGCCCCAACCCCCAACCTGGAGGGCCAGGAGCTTTCATTTTGGGGTGCTCTTCCCCTAGATAGACTGTTAATCCGTAACTGAGAGATCTATCTTCCCTTTGGATATAGGATTTAAGAAGGATAAAATAGGTTGTGGGTAGGATTAAGGTTGGGACACGGCTCTTTCCCGGTGCTAAGAGGTGAAAGAGAATCGAGGCTCGCGTGGGCAGGGTCGCTTCCCTGAAGTAGACCTATTCTCTACCGGGATCGTAGAGGAGGTCTACCCGCTACCGCTGAGTGTAGTTTTATAATATTTAAATTATTTTCAAAAAATAGGTGTTTTCTGGCCTTGAGATTGTTCAGTTAGCTAAAAATAACACACTAAAAAAATCTCATTGAAATCTTACTTAATTTCCAAAAATAGCACTCTTTGGATTTTGACAATTTCGAAAAACTCCATTTTCTAAACAAGTAAAAATCATTCGGTATATATGATAGGGGCTAAATATTTAGGTTGCCTGCTCCACTCTATCTGTTCGGCGGCTCAAGTATAGTTAGTGGTTCTATAAGATTCCAACTAGCTCAACAACCTGTATAACTAAATCTACGGGGATATTAGTGAAGAGTGACACCACATCTAGCGAAATAACTTCATAATCGGGTGGCAACTGAAAATTGTTAATTTTTTCGCTGAAGGCGAACCTATCTTTGATTCGAAAACTACTATATTATTCACTAAAGGCTTGCCCTAGAATCTCTGCCAGCTATTTGGAGATTTTTTATCTGGAGATTGTGTTGAAGACACTATAGGTCGACAGGGTATGTCAGGTTTGTGTATTTTCGTAAACCATACAATTTAGAGGAAACAGAGTTTTCAGTTTTCTTTCTGAAATTTCTTGTGTACCTAGCTGGTTTGCTCTTCTTCCCGGAAATACTAGATATTGCACTTGTGCAAATACCCGGGTATTGCACTAGTGCAAACTATTCGCTGTATTCGACTCTGATTCGTTCAAATTTTGAAAATTGATTGATGGGATTGGTTTATATTATTTGAGGGGAATAGTCAGTAGTTATATCCCTAGTGCATTCTGTATATTCGAATATTTCTCCAGAACGCGAAGCATTTGAGAGAAATACTCGAATTATACAGAATGCATGCGGGAAATATTGCAAGACTATTCCCCGAAGAAATTTCATCCCTTATATACCATATTATTCCTTTTTCAAGAATTTTCAGTTTTCTTTCTGAAATTTCTTGTGTACCTAGCTGATTTGGTTTTCTTCTTGCAAATACTCACTTTGCACTTGTTCAAATACCCGGGTATTGCACTTGTGCAAAATATTCGCTGTATTCGACTCTGATTCGTTCAAATTTTGAAAATTGGTTGATGGGATTGGTTTATATTATTTGAGGGCAATAGTCAGTAGTTATATCCCTAGTGCATTCTGTATATTCGAATATTTCTCCAGAACGCGAAGCGTTTCAGAGAAATACTCGAATTATACAGAATGCATGCGGGGAATATTGCAAGACTATTCCCCGAAGAAATTTCATCCTTTATATACCATATTATTCCTTTTTCAAGAATTTTCAGCTTTCTTTCTGAAATTTCTTGTGTACCTAGCTGGTTTGCTCTTCTTCCCGCAAATACTCGATATTGCACTTGTGAAAATACCCGGGTATTGCACTAGTGCAAAATATTCGCTGTATTCGACTCTGATTCGTTCAAATTTTGAAAATTGATTGATAGGATTGGTTTATATTATTTGAGGGGAATATTCAGTAGTTATATACCTAGTGCATTCTGTATATTCGAATATTTCTCCAGAACGCGAAGCGTTTGAGAGAAATACTCGAATTATACAGAATGCATGCGGGGAATATTGCAAGACTATTCCCCGAAGAAATTTCATCCTGTATATACCATATTATTCCTTTTTCAAGAATTTTCAGTTTTCTTTCTGAAATTTCTTGTATACCTAGCTGATTTGGTTTGCTTCTCGCAAATACTCACTTTGCACTTGTTCAAATACCCGGGTATTGCTTCGCTGTATTCGACTCTGATTCGTTCAAATTTTGAAAATTGATTGATGGGATTGGTTTATATTATTTGAGGGGAATAGTCAGTAGTTATATACCTAGTGCATTCTGTATATTCGAATATTTCTCCAGAACGCGAAGCGTTTGAGAGAAATACTCGAATTATACAGAATGCATGCGGGGAATATTGCAAGACTATTCCCCGAAGAAATTTCATCCTTTATATACCATATTATTCCTTTTTCAAGAATTTTCAGTTTTCTTTCTGAAATTTCTTGTGTACCTAGCTGGTTTGCTCTTCTTCCCGCAAATACTCGATATTGCACTTGTGAAAATACCCGGGTATTGCACTAGTGCAAAATATTCGCTGTATTCGACTCTGATTCGTTCAAATTTTGAAAATTGATTGATGGGATTGGTTTATATTATTTGAGGGGAATAGTCAGTAGTTATATACCTAGTGCATTCTGTATATTCGAATATTTCTCCAGAACGCGAAGCGTTTGAGAGAAATACTCGAATTATACAGAATGCATGCGGGGAATATTGCAAGACTATTCCCCGAAGAAATTTCATCCTTTATATACCATATTATTCCTTTTTCAAGAATTTTCAGTTTTCTTTCTGAAATTTCTTGTGTACCTAGCTGGTTTGCTCTTCTTCCCGCAAATACTCGATATTGCACTTGTGAAAATACCCGGGTATTGCACTAGTGCAAAATATTCTCTGTATTCGACTCTGATTCGTTCAAATTTTGAAAATTGATTGATGGGATTGGTTTATATTATTTGAGGGGAATAGTCAGTAGTTATATACCTAGTGCATTCTGTATATTCGAATATTTCTCCAGAACGCGAAGCGTTTGAGAGAAATACTCGAATTATACAGAATGCATGCGGGGAATATTGCAAGTTTATTCCCCGAAGAAATTTCATCCTTTATATATCATATTATTCCTTTTTTAAGAATTTTCAGTTTTCTTTCTGAAATTTCTTGTGTACCTAGCTGGTTTGCTCTTATTCCCGCAAATACTCGATATTGCACTTGTGAAAATACCCGGGTATTGCACTAGTGCAAAATATTCGCTGTATTCGACTCTGATTCGTTCAAATTTTGAAAATTGATTGATGAGATTGGTTTATATTATTTGAGGGGAATAGTCAGTAGTTATATCCCTAGTGCATTCTGTATATTCGAATATTTCTCCAGAACGCGAAGCGTTTGAGAGAAATACTCGAATTATACAGAATGCATGCGGGGAATATTGCAAAACTATTCCCCGAAGAAATTTCATCCTTTATATACCATATTATTCCTTTTTCAAGAATTTTCAGTTTTCTTTCTGAAATTTCTTGTGTACCTAGCTGGTTTGCTCTTCTTCCCGCAAATACTCGATATTGCACTTGTGAAAATACCCGGGTATTGCACTAGTGCAAAATATTCGCTGTATTCGACTCTGATTCGTTCAAATTTTGAAAATTGATTGATGGGATTGGTTTATATTATTTGAGGGGAATAGTCAGTAGTTATATACCTAGTGCATTCTGTATATTCGAATATTTCTCCAGAACGCGAAGCGTTTGAGAGAAATACTCGAATTATACAGAATGCATGCGGGGAATATTGCAAGACTATTCCCCGAAGAAATTTCATCCTTTATATACCATATTATTCCTTTTTCAAGAATTTTCAGTTTTCTTTCTGAAATTTCTTGTATACCTAGCTGATTTGGTTTTCTTTTCGCAAATACTCACTTTGCACTTGTTCAAATACCCGGGTATTGCACTTGTGCAAAATATTCGCTGTATTCGACTCTGATTCGTTCAAATTTTGAAAATTGATTGATGGGATTGGTTTATATTATTTGAGGGCAATAGTCAGTAGTTATATCCCTAGTGCATTCTGTATATTCGAATATTTCTCCAGAACGCGAAGGGTTAGAGAGAAATACTCGAATTATACAGAATGCATGCGGGGAATATTGCAAGACTATTCCCCGAAGAAATTTCATCCTTTATATACCATATTATTCCTTTTTCAAGAATTTTCAGTTTTCTTTCTGAAATTTCTTGTGTACCTAGCTGGTTTGCTCTTCTTCCCGCAAATACTCGATATTGCACTTGTGAAAATACCCGGGTATTGCACTAGTGCAAAATATTCGCTGTATTCGACTCTGATTCGTTCAAATTTTGAAAATTGATTGATGGGATTGGTTTATATTATTTGAGGGGAATAGTCGGTAGTTATATACCTAGTGCATTCTGTATATTCGAATATTTCTCCAGAACGAGAAGCGTTTGAGAGAAATACTCGAATTATACAGAATGCATGCGGGGAATATTGCAAGACTATTCCCCGAAGAAATTTCATCCTTTATATATCATATTATTCCTTTTTTAAGAATTTTCAGTTTTCTTTCTGAAATTTCTTGTGTACCTAGCTGGTTTGCTCTTATTCCCGCAAATACTCGATATTGCACTTGTGAAAATACCCGGGTATTGCACTAGTGCAAAATATTCGCTGTATTCGACTCTGATTCGTTCAAATTTTGAAAATTGATTGATGAGATTGGTTTATATTATTTGAGGGGAATAGTCAGTAGTTATATACCTAGTGCATTCTGTATATTCGAATATTTCTCCAGAACGAGAAGCGTTTGAGAGAAATACTCGAATTATACAGAATGCATGCGGGGAATATTGCAAGACTATTCCCCGAAGAAATTTCGCCCTTTATATACCATATTATTCCTTTTTCAAGAATTTTCAGTATTCTTTCTGAAATTTCTTGTATACGTAGCTGATTTGGTTTTCTTCTCGCAAATACTCACTTTGCACTTGTTCAAATACCCGGGTATTGCACTTGTGCAAAATATTCGCTGTATTCGACTCTGATTCGTTCAAATTTTGAAAATTGATTGATGGGATTGGTTTATATTATTTGAGGGGAATAGTCGGTAGTTATATACCTAGTGCATTCTGTATATTCGAATATTTCTCCAGAACGCGAAGCGTTTGAGAGAAATATTCGAATTATACAGAATACATGCGGGGAATATTGCAAGACTATTTCCCGAAGAAATTTCATCCTTTATATATCATATTATTTCTTTTTCAAGAATTTTCAGTATTCTTTCTGAAATTTCTTGTATACCTAGCTGATTTGGTTTTCTTCTCGCAAATACTCACTTTGCACTTGTTCAAATACCCGGGTATTGCACTTGTGCAAAATATTCGCTGTATTCGACTCTGATTCGTTCAAATTTTGAAAATTGATTGATGGGATTGGTTTATATTATTTGAGGGGAATAGTCGGTAGTTATATACCTAGTGCATTCTGTATATTCGAATATTTCTCCAGAACGCGAAGCGTTTGAGAGAAATACTCGAATTATACTGAATACATGGGGGGAATATTGCAAGACTATTCCCCGAAGAAATTTCATCCTTTATAAATCATATTATTCCTTTTTCAAGAATTTTCAGTTTTCTTTCTGAAATTTCTTGTATACCTAGCTGATTTGGTTTTCTTCTCGCAAATACTCACTCTGCACTTGTTCAAATACCCGGGTATTGCACTTGTGCAAAATATTCGCTGTATTCGACTCTGATTCGTTCAAATTTTGAAAATTGATTGATGGGATTGGTTTATATTATTTGAGGGCAATAGTCAGTAGTTATATCCCTAGTGCATTCTGTATATTCGAATATTTCTCCAGAACGCGAAGCGTTTGAGAGAAATACTCGAATTATACAGAATGCATGCGGGGAATATTGCAAGACTATTCCCCGAAGAAATTTCATCCTTTATATACCATATTATTCCTTTTTCAAGAATTTTCAGTTTTCTTTCTGAAATTTCTTGTGTACCTAGCTGGTTTGCTCTTCTTCCCGCAAATACTCGATATTGCACTTGTGAAAATACCCGGGTATTGCACTAGTGCAAAATATTCGCTGTATTCGACTCTGATTCGTTCAAATTTTGAAAATTGATTGATGGGATTGGTTTATATTATTTGAGGGGAATAGTCAGTAGTTATATACCTAGTGCATTCTGTATATTCGAATATTTCTCCAGAACGCGAAGCGTTTGAGAGAAATACTCGAATTATACAGAATGCATGCGGGGAATATTGCAAGACTATTCCCCGAAGAAATTTCATCCTTTATATACCATATTATTCCTTTTTCAAGAATTTTCAGTTTTCTTTCTGAAATTTCTTGTATACCTAGCTGATTTGGTTTTCTTCTCGCAAATAATCACTTTGCACTTGTTCAAATACCCGGGTATTGCTTCGCTGTATTCGACTCTGATTCGTTCAAATTTTGAAAATTGATTGATGGGATTGGTTTATATTATTTGAGGGGAATAGTCAGTAGTTATATCCCTAGTGCATTCTGTATATTCGAATATTTCTCCAGAACGCGAAGCGTTTGAGAGAAATACTCGAATTATACAGAATGCATGCGGGGAATATTGCAAGACTATTCCCCGAAGAAATTGCATCCCTTATATACCATATTATTCCTTTTTCAAGAATTTTCAGTTTTCTTTCTGAAATTTCTTATGTACCTAGCTGGTTTGCTCTTATTCCCGCAAATACTCGATATTGCACTTGTGAAAATACCCGTGTATTGCACTAGTGCAAAATATTCGCTGTATTCGACTCTGATTCGTTCAAATTTTGAAAATTGATTGATGGGATTGGTTTATATTATTTGAGGGGAATAGTCAGTAGTTATATACCTAGTGCATTCTGTATATTCGAATATTTCTCCAGAACGCGAAGCGTTTGAGAGAAATACTCGAATTATACAGAATACATGCGGGGAATATTGCAAGACTATTCCCCGAAGAAATTTCATCCTTTATATACCATATTATTCTTTTTTCAAGAATTTTCAGTTTTCTTTCTGAAATTTCTTGTGTACCTAGCTGGTTTGCTCTTATTCCCGCAAATACTCGATATTGCACTTGTGAAAATACCCGGGTATTGCACTAGTGCAAAATATTCGCTGTATTCGACTCTGATTCGTTCAAATTTTGAAAATTGATTGATGGGATTGGTTTATATTATTTGAGGGGAATAGTCAGTAGTTATATACCTAGTGCATTCTGTATATTCGAATATTTCTCCAGAACGCGAAGCGTTTGAGAGAAATACTCGAATTATACAGAATGCATGCGGGGAATATTGCAAGACTATTCCCCGAAGAAATTTCATCCTTTATATACCATATTATTCCTTTTTCAAGAATTTTCAGTTTTCTTTCTGAAATTTCTTGTATACCTAGCTGATTTGGTTTTCTTCTCGCAAATAATCACTTTGCACTTGTTCAAATACCCGGGTATTGCTTCGCTGTATTCGACTCTGATTCGTTCAAATTTTGAAAATTGATTGATGGGATTGGTTTATATTATTTGAGGGGAATAGTCAGTAGTTATATCCCTAGTGCATTCTGTATATTCGAATATTTCTCCAGAACGCGAAGCGTTTGAGAGAAATACTCGAATTATACAGAATGCATGCGGGGAATATTGCAAGACTATTCCCCGAAGAAATTGCATCCCTTATATACCATATTATTCCTTTTTCAAGAATTTTCAGTTTTCTTTCTGAAATTTCTTATGTACCTAGCTGGTTTGCTCTTATTCCCGCAAATACTCGATATTGCACATGTGAAAATACCCGGGTATTGCACTAGTGCAAAATATTCGCTGTATTCGACTCTGATTCGTTCAAATTTTGAAAATTGATTGATGGGATTGGTTTATATTATTTGAGGGGAATAGTCAGTAGTTATATACCTAGTGCATTCTGTATATCCGAATATTTCTCCAGAACGCGAAGCGTTTGAGAGAAATACTCGAATTATACAGAATGCATGCGGGGAATATTGCAAGACTATTCCCCGAAGAAATTTCATCCTTTATATACCATATTATTCTTTTTTCAAGAATTTTCAGTTTTCTTTCTGAAATTTCTTGTGTACCTAGCTGGTTTGCTCTTATTCCCGCAAATACTCGATATTGCACTTGTGAAAATACCCGGGTATTGCACTAGTGCAAAATATTCGCTGTATTCGACTCTGATTCGTTCAAATTTTGAAAATTGATTGATGGGATTGGTTTATATTATTTGAGGGGAATAGTCAGTAGTTATATACCTAGTGCATTCTGTATATTCGAATATTTCTCCAGAACGCGAAGCGTTTGAGAGAAATACTCGAATTATACAGAATGCATGCGGGGAATATTGCAAGACTATTCCCCGAAGAAATTTCATCCTTTATATACCATATTATTCCTTTTTCAAGAATTTTCAGTTTTCTTTCTGAAATTTCTTGTATACCTAGCTGATTTGGTTTTCTTCTCGCAAATACTCACTTTGCACTTGTTCAAATACCCGGGTATTGCTTCGCTGTATTCGACTCTGATTCGTTCAAATTTTGAAAATTGATTGATGGGATTGGTTTATATTATTTGAGGGGAATAGTCAGTAGTTATATACCTAGTGCATTCTGTATATTCGAATATTTCACCAGAACGCGAAGCGTTTGAGAGAAATACTCGAATTATACAGAATGCATGCGGGGAATATTGCAAAACTATTCCCCGAAGAAATTTCATCCTTTATATACCATATTATTCCTTTTTCAAGAATTTTCAGTTTTCTTTCTGAAATTTCTTGTGTACCTAGCTGGTTTGCTCTTCTTCCCGCAAATACTCGATATTGCACTTGTGAAAATACCCGGGTATTGCACTAGTGCAAAATATTCGCTGTATTCGACTCTGATTCGTTCAAATTTTGAAAATTGATTGATGGGATTGGTTTATATTATTTGAGGGGAATAGTCAGTAGTTATATACCTAGTGCATTCTGTATATTCGAATATTTCTCCAGAACGCGAAGCGTTTGAGAGAAATACTCGAATTATACAGAATGCATGCGGGGAATATTGCAAGACTATTCCCCGAAGAAATTTCATCCTTTATATACCATATTATTCCTTTTTCAAGAATTTTCAGTTTTCTTTCTGAAATTTCTTGTATACCTAGCTGATTTGGTTTTCTTTTCGCAAATACTCACTTTGCACTTGTTCAAATACCCGGGTATTGCACTTGTGCAAAATATTCGCTGTATTCGACTCTGATTCGTTCAAATTTTGAAAATTGATTGATGGGATTGGTTTATATTATTTGAGGGCAATAGTCAGTAGTTATATCCCTAGTGCATTCTGTATATTCGAATATTTCTCCAGAACGCGAAGGGTTAGAGAGAAATACTCGAATTATACAGAATGCATGCGGGGAATATTGCAAGACTATTCCCCGAAGAAATTTCATCCTTTATATACCATATTATTCCTTTTTCAAGAATTTTCAGTTTTCTTTCTGAAATTTCTTGTGTACCTAGCTGGTTTGCTCTTCTTCCCGCAAATACTCGATATTGCACTTGTGAAAATACCCGGGTATTGCACTAGTGCAAAATATTCGCTGTATTCGACTCTGATTCGTTCAAATTTTGAAAATTGATTGATGGGATTGGTTTATATTATTTGAGGGGAATAGTCGGTAGTTATATACCTAGTGCATTCTGTATATTCGAATATTTCTCCAGAACGCGAAGCATTTGAGAGAAATACTCGAATTATACAGAATGCATGCGGGGAATATTGCAAGACTATTCCCCGAAGCAATTTCATCCTTTATATACCATATTATTCCTTTTTCAAGAATTTTCAGTTTTCTTTCTGAAATTTCTTGTATACCTAGCTGATTTGGTTTTCTTCTCGCAAATACTCACTTTGCACTTGATCAAATACCCGGGTATTGCACTTGTGCAAAATATTCGCTGTATTCGACTCTGATTCGTTCAAATTTTGAAAATTGATTGATGGGATTGGTTTATATTATTTGAGGGCAATAGTCAGTAGTTATATCCCTAGTGCATTCTGTATATTCGAATATTTCTCCAAAACGCGAAGCGTTTGAGAGAAATACTCGAATTATACAGAATGCATGCGGGGAATATTGCAAGACTATTCCCCGAAGAAATTTCATCCTTTATATACCATATTATTCCTATTTCAAGAATTTTCAGTTTTCTTTCTGAAATTTCTTGTATACCTAGCTGATTTGGTTTTCTTCTCGCAAATACTCACTTTGCACTTGTTCAAATACCCGGGTATTGCTTCGCTGTATTCGACTCTGATTCGTTCAAATTTTTAAAATTGATTGATGGGATTGGTTTATATTATTTGAGGGGAATAGTCAGTAGTTATGTCCCTAGTGCATTCTGTATATTCGAATATTTCTCCAGAACGCGAAGAGTTTGAGAGAAATACTCGAATTATACAGAATGCATGCGGGGAATATTGCAAGACTATTCCCCGAAGAAATTTCATCCTTTATATACCATATTATTCTTTTTTCAAGAATTTTCAGTTTTCTTTCTGAAATTTCTTGTGTACCTAGCTGGTTTGCTCTTCTTCCAGCAAATACTCGATATTGCACTTGTGAAAATACCCGGGTATTGCACTAGTGCAAAATATTCGCTGTATTCGACTCTGATTCGTTCAAATTTTGAAAATTGATTGATGGGATTGGTTTATATTATTTGAGGGCAATAGTCAGTAGTTATATCCCTAGTGCATTCTGTATATTCGAATATTTCTCCAGAACGCGAAGCGTTTGAGAGAAATACTCGAATTATACAGAATGCATGCGGGGAATATTGCAAGACTATTCCCCGAAGAAATTTCATCCTTTATATACCATATTATTCCTATTTCAAGAATTTTCAGTTTTCTTTCTGAAATTTCTTGTATACCTAGCTGATTTGGTTTTCTTCTCGCAAATACTCACTTTGCACTTGTTCAAATACCCGGGTATTGCTTCGCTGTATTCGACTCTGATTCGTTCAAATTTTTAAAATTGATTGATGGGATTGGTTTATATTATTTGAGGGGAATAGTCAGTAGTTATGTCCCTAGTGCATTCTGTATATTCGAATATTTCTCCAGAACGCGAAGAGTTTGAGAGAAATACTCGAATTATACAGAATGCATGCGGGGAATATTGCAAGACTATTCCCCGAAGAAATTTCACCCTTTATATACCATATTATTTCTTTTTCAAGAATTTTCAGTTTTCTTTCTGAAATTTCTTGTATACCTAGCTGATTTGGTTTTCTTCTCGCAAATACTCACTTTGCACTTGTTCAAATACCCGGGTATTGCACTTGTGCAAAATATTCGCTGTATTCGACTCTGATTCGTTAAAATTTTGAAAATTGATTGATGGGATTGGTTTATATTATTTGAGGGGAATAGTCAGTAGTTATATCCCTAGTGCATTCTGTATATTCGAATATTTCTCCAGAACGCGAAGCATTTGAGAGAAATACTCGAATTATACAGAATGCATGCGGGGAATATTGCAAGACTATTCCCCGAAGCAATTTCATCCTTTATATACCATATTATTTCTTTTTCAAGAATTTTCAGTTTTCTTTCTGAAATTTCTTGTATACCTAGCTGATTTGGTTTTCTTCTCGCAAATACTCACTTTGCACTTGATCAAATACCCGGGTATTGCACTTGTGCAAAATATTCGCTGTATTCGACTCTGATTCGTTCAAATTTTGAAAATTGATTGATGGGATTGGTTTATATTATTTGAGGGCAATAGTCAGTAGTTATATCCCTAGTGCATTCTGTATATTCGAATATTTCTCCAGAACGCGAAGCGTTTGAGAGAAATACTCGAATTATACAGAATGCATGCGGGGAATATTGCAAGACTATTCCCCGAAGAAATTTCATCCTTTATATACCATATTATTCCTATTTCAAGAATTTTCAGTTTTCTTTCTGAAATTTCTTGTATACCTAGCTGATTTGGTTTTCTTCTCGCAAATACTCACTTTGCACTTGTTCAAATACCCGGGTATTGCTTCGCTGTATTCGACTCTGATTCGTTCAAATTTTTAAAATTGATTGATGGGATTGGTTTATATTATTTGAGGGGAATAGTCAGTAGTTATGTCCCTAGTGCATTCTGTATATTCGAATATTTCTCCAGAACGCGAAGAGTTTGAGAGAAATACTCGAATTATACAGAATGCATGCGGGGAATATTGCAAGACTATTCCCCGAAGAAATTTCATCCTTTATATACCATATTATTCTTTTTTCAAGAATTTTCAGTTTTCTTTCTGAAATTTCTTGTGTACCTAGCTGGTTTGCTCTTCTTTCCGCAAATACTCGATATTGCACTTATGCAAATACCCGGATATTGCACTAGTGCAAAATATTCGCTGTATTCGACTCTGATTCGTTCAAATTTTGAAAATTGATTGATGGGATTGGTTTATATTATTTGAGGGGAATAGTCAGTAGTTATATACCTAGTGCATTCTATATATTCGAATATTTCTCCAGAACGCGAAGCGTTTGAGAGAAATACTCGAATTATACAGAATGCATCAGGGGAATATTGCAAGACTATTCCTCGAAGAAATGACATCCTTTGTATACCACACTATTCATTTTTAAAGAGTTTTCAGTTTTCTTTCTGAAATTACTTGTGTACCTAGCTGGTTTGCTCTTCTTCTCGCAAATACTCGATATTGCACTTGTGAAAATACCCGGGTATTGCACTAGTGCAAAATATTCGCTGTATTCGACTCTGAATCGTTCAAATTTTGAAAATTGATTGATGGGATTGGTTTATATTATTTGAGGGGAATAGTCAGTAGTTATATCCCTAATGCATTCTGTATATTCGAGTATTTTTTGAGAACGCAAAGCGTTCGAGAGAAATACTCGAATTATACAGAATGCACGAGGGGAATATTGCAAGACTATTCCTCGAAGAAATGACATTCTTTATATACCACACTATTCATTTTTAAAGAGTTTTCAGTTTTCTTTCTGAAATTACTTGTGTACCTAGCTGGTTTGCTCTTCTTTTCGCAAATACTCGATATTGCACTTGTGCAAATACCCGGGTATTGCACTAGTGCAAAATATTCGCTGTATTCGACTCTGAATCGTTCAAACTTTGAAAATTGATTGATGGGATTGGTTTATATTAT
Organism: Agriotes lineatus; assembly: GCA_940337035.1. Classification (NCBI taxonomy): domain Eukaryota; kingdom Metazoa; phylum Arthropoda; class Insecta; order Coleoptera; family Elateridae; genus Agriotes; species Agriotes lineatus. The sequence continues at coordinate 332,086 of CALNHX010000063.1, read as the reverse complement.
TTGAGGGGAATAGTCAGTAGTTATATCCCTAATGCATTCTGTATATTCGAGTATTTTTTGAGAACGCAAAGCGTTCGAGAGAAATACTCGAATTATACAGAATGCATCAGGGGAATATTGCAAGACTATTCCTCGAAGAAATGACATCCTTTGTATACCACACTATTCATTTTTAAAGAGTTTTCAGTTTTCTTTCTGAAATTACTTGTGTACCTAGCTGGTTTGCTCTTCTTCTCGCAAATACTCGATATTGCACTTTTCAAAATACCCGGGTATTGCACTAGTGCAAAATATTCGCTGTATTCGACTCTGAATCGTTCAAATTTTGAAAATTGATTGATGGGATTGGTTTATATTATTTGAGGGGAATAGTCAGTAGTTATATCCCTAATGCATTCTGTATATTCGAGTATTTTTTGAGAACGCAAAGCGTTCGAGAGAAATACTCGAATTATACAGAATGCACGCGGGGAATATTGCAAGACTATTCCCCGAAGAAATTTCATCCTTTATATACCATATTATTCCTTTTTCAAGAATTTTCAGTTTTCTTTCTTAAATTTCTTGTATACCTAGCTGATTTGGTTTTCTTCTCGCAAATACTCACTTTGCACTTGTTCAAATACTCGGGTATTGCACTTGTGCAAAATATTCGCTGTATTCGACTCTGATTCGTTCAAATTTTGAAAATTGATTGATGGGATTGGTTTATATTATTTGAGGGGAATAGTCAGTAGTTATATCCCTAGTGCATTCTGTATATTCGAATATTTCTCCAGAACGCGAAGCGTTTGAGAGAAATACTCGAATTATACAGAATGCATCAGGGGAATATTGCAAGACTATTGCTCGAAGAAATGACATCCTTTGTATACCACACTATTCATTTTTAAAGAGTTTTCAGTTTTCTTTCTGAAATTACTTGTGTATCTAGCTGGTTTGCTCTTCTTCTCGCAAATACTCAATATTGCACTTGTGCAAATACCCGGGTATTGCACTAGTGCAAAATATTCGCTGTATTCGACTCTGAATCGTTCAAATTTTGAAAATTGATTGATGGGATTGGTTTATATTATTTGAGGGGAATAGTCAGTAGTTATATCCCTAATGCATTCTGTATATTCGAGTATTATTTGAGAACGCAAAGCGTTCGAGAAAAATACTCGAATTATACAGAATGCACGAGGGGAATATTGCAAGACTATTCCTCGAAGAAATGACATCCTTTGTATACCACACTATTCATTTTTAAAGAGTTTTCAGTTTTCTTTCTGAAATTTCTTGTGTACCTAGCTGGTTTGCTCTTCTTCTCGCAAATACTCGATATTACACTTGTGCAAATACCCGGGTATTGCACTAGTGCAAAATATTCGCTGTATTCGACTCTGAAGCGTTCAAATTTTGAAAATTGATTGATGGGATTGGTTTATATTATTTGAGGGGAATAGTCAGTAGTTATATCCCTAATGCATTCTATATATTCGAGTATTTCTTGAGAACGCAAAGCGTTCGAGAGAAATACTCGAATTATACAGAATGCACGAGGGGAATATTGCAAGACTATTCCTCGAAGAAATGACATCCTTTGTATACCACACTATTCATTTTTAAAGAGTTTTCAGTTTTCTTTCTGAAATTTCTTGTGTAACTAGCTGGTTTGCTCTTCTTCTCGCAAATACTCGATATTGCACTTGTGCAAATACCCGGGTATTGCACTAGTGCAAAATATTTGGTGTATTCGACTCTGAATCGTTCAAATTTTGAAAATTGATTGATGGGATTGGTTTATATTATTTGAGGGGAATAGTCATTGATATTGATCCTGATACTTCTTGCTTGTTTTATTTTTCATTAACGGGGTTAATAAACTTGGTTATGCTTCGTATTTGCTTGTCTCCTTAGGTGTGTTTTGTAGTTTTTTCAGCATTTGTGTGATCCGACAAAAGAATTTGCCTATTGCGTCAATTGCTTGGGAACGTTGAATTTGGTATGTACCGGGTGGCCATAAATATCTGATACCACATTACCTTTGGAATCAACAGCGCTTTATTAAAGTGATCCTATATTTAAAGACCTATATTGCTAGCGGCTATGAGTTGGGGGGTCACGAAGGAAGTGAGACAGACTACCAACTCTTCAATGTATATGATGAGCTGTGCGCAAGCGCGTCGGAGTCGTCCGCGCGATGGGGAAGTAATCAAGTTTAAAATTCGCTTCTAAAGGCGGAGTTGGAATTCTCAGGCATGCGCACTAGACGCTTTATACTCAGAGTGAGACTATGTATGCGCCGTAATGTTTTCGACCGTTTCCTGGGCTCTACTAGCAATGTATCTATAATACATATATGAAAGTGATGAATCCAACTAAACTAAATGTCATTACAACTAAAATTCCTATCTGTCAAAAATTATTACAGATTGCAATAAGTATTGAAGTTAGAACAGGAGATTTTTATAATCGAGTCGTAGGCTAAACTGCAGAATCCAGGGCACATTCCCCTCCTCTTATTTGCATTTTATTACATTTCATACCAATTCTTATTAAGTATAATGGAAATATAATGTTAACCAAAATTTTTAAGTACTGTAGCTGATTAAATGGCTACCGGGATCTCAGATATTTATGGCCACCCGGTACATTAGGGTGACCAGACATACGTACTCTTTTTTAGAGTATTATACTCTTTTCTAAATAATATCCTCTTTACTCTGAATTTTTATAAAACAGCTATCAATATACTCTTTTTAATTCATTTAAATACTCTTAATACTCTTTAGATTTTGCTTCCAACATTATTATAAATTTGCCTTGGGGGATAATATTGACACTCTGACAGAAAATGTTGTACTCGTGCAACTTGTTAATGAATGCAGAACGCTTATGCGGAGCAGGTGTTGCTCTGTGTGCTGAGTGTACCTACATAAACACGAATGCAAGCGAATTACAGCGACTATACCATGAATAGATATATTAAATAATATAAAAAGTAAGCAGGAGAATCATTTTGTGCTTACTTGTTAAATTTTGAATTCATTTATTTGGCTTTAATATTGTTTTAGTATGTCTGTCACATTTTTCAAGGCTGTGATTTTAATAACTGCGATTATAGAGAAGTTTATACCGCGTGTTCAAAAAAAAACCAAACTCACTCGCAGCATGCCATGATTAAATTGAAGTTTGCCGTAACTTGAGATATACCCATTGATGCAAATGAACTACCAAGTCAGATAGAATTAAATTACATCTTGACATTGAATTATTTTCCTAAAAATATACAAAACAATTTTTATAGACCGTTACAATTATTACACTCGTTGTTGTGTTAAGACATGACTAGATTTTCTATCTTTCTTTCCAAGGCCTATCCTAAATGTGTTGTTTTTGTACTTCCTTTTACAATAAAGGAATTCACCCCAAAAATTTGAAATTGAGTTTTCAACAGATCTTCACGTTTTAGACTCCCCTGAACCCAAAAAACATATTCTTTCATTGGTCTGTGTGTCTGTCTGTGAACAGAATATCTCAAAAACGAAAAGAGGTATGGCGTTTTGTGTATTATCTAAATGCGACAGCAGGCTTTTGAAGAAAATTTCATAACCGGAAGTAGGTGTTTACTCTTGTGATTTTTCAGTTTTTTTCGATTTTTTCAAAAACGGCTTTAACGATTTTTTTCAAACTTCTAATTTTTATTACATTTTTAATGTGTATTGATGTGAGATAGGTGATTTTCCAGTTGAATACTTCTAAAATTGGTTTCTTTTGTTTTATTTTCTATTTTTTCATTAACTCCTATTTTAAATAGAACGCCCGGTATATTATTACATTTTTGAATTCACCTTAAAATTATAGAGAAAATTTGTCTCTTCACCTAACGCTCTATTTCGTACCGTTTTTGTAGAATTTGTAATTTTTTAAAAATTTTGACAAATGCTTAAAAATATAAAATCAAATTATTGCTAACTATAAGATCACTGTAAAAGGAAGTTGTGTGCGTGTATCACACCAGATTTTTTTTTGGAACACACATATATATAATCTATATTGCTATAGTTACTGAAATAACTGTTGTAATACATGGCAACTGAGGAAAATTAAGCATTTTTATTTGTTTCTAACCTCATGTGAATGGTATAGTCTACCTGTATGCAACTCGACAATCGAAAATTCTCGTGACTCGACGTATTGCCTTATGAAACACTCACTCGACGATACGCGTCTCGTGGTATTTCAGGCAATACGTCGAAATCGATTATTTTCGATCGTGAAGTTGTATAATATATGATTATTTCAAGAACGACGGACGTTGTATATTAGCTTTCTAGAACGCGTCGAGCTACAATTTATAATTATTATTATTTAGTAGTTATTTGCCAGGTCTTTCAGTTCAGTTTGAGATAACTTTATAAATATTTAAAAAAAAGTGAATAAGGTAAGCTACAGTATAGATTATAACATTTAAAAACTACTACTAATTCAGTCTATTTGAAGGCAAAGAACTCGGAAAACATCAGAATGAAATTAAATTTAATTTTAATTAGAATTTTAGCTATAATATAAGTTTTATTTAATGTTGTTAATTTGATTTTGATATTCGTGAACGAGTTGACAGAAAAGTGAATATAAAACTGTGTATCTAAAAGTGGAGTTAGTTTTTAATTAACATATAGTAATAAGTTTAGGATAGATTTAAATTTTTTGTAATTAACTGTTAACTTTTGTAATATCACGGATATTCAGATTTATTTTATTTATCGATCTCCAAAAATTAATAAGGCGTTTCAGTTGTTATTGCCACAGAAATATAGTCTGTGTTTTTTCTTTGGCAATCTAAACCAAATGAACCTTAATCTTTTGAATGGCTATGTCCACGTTAGAATAAAATTCTGGTTACCAAACATTTCTTGGAAGGCCAGCCTTCAGATGGTCTAACTATTTTTATTACCCTTATATCGATTCTCTGGAAATGTATGAGATCATATTATGTGTATGTGTTTGTAAAATGCTTACGCAAGCATTCTAAGATTTCTAAGGTATTCGGTACCAAGATTCGAATCGAAATACACGTCTTTATAAGTTGCTTATTAAATTAGTGCCTTTTACCCAAAATCTTATAACAGTTCAGAAGTGGGATAGTTACCTGTGCGCGAGGACGATCTATTGCAGTGTGTGTGTGCGTGTGTGTGTGTGTGTGGGTGTGTGTGTGTGTGTGTGTTGTGTTTTAAACTTTCGTTTTGGAGATTGAAATTCAAAATGAGCGAGCCAAAGTCACCAGCTCCTGAGCCCGAACTCATGAATGAAAGTGATGATGAGCAGCGACTTTACGAAAATCTGCTTGCCCAACATTCGCCGAAGATTGCAGCGCGGTCATCGACGCGAGGCTGAAGCATTTGCTGCTGTCGGCGAGGTACATGACGCTGTGGACGCGGAAGTTGCCGCTGGCGCCAGTTCGTCAAAATATAAACCCACAGTAACCGGAGAAATTATTCCGTGGTTCGACCCTGACAATCAAAGCAGCATTGTTTCGCCATGGCTACTAAAAATTGAGCAACTGGGTCAAATACATCGGTGGTCCGATTACGAGAAGATATGTTACATGCAGCTCAAATTAAAAGGATCCGCTCGCGATTGGTTCAACAGGCTAGATGATTATAATAGGGCCTGGGATGAGTGGAAAATAGCCTTAAAACACGCATTTCCTCGCTGTATCGATTATGCAACAGTATTAGAAGAACTGGTTGCTCGCAAGAGAAGCCCTGGAGAAACAATGACACATTATTATCACGCAAAATTGTCACTGACACAACAGTGCCGCTTGGATACCGAAGCTACAATCTCCTGCATTGTTAAGGGCCTGCCGTTGGAACTTCAAGCGAATGCTCGCGCTTTTCAATGTGCCACCCCGGATGAACTTTACGCTGGGTTTATTGCTCCTATGGATAATTACGAAACGCCCATTGATTTAAAAAGGGCAAGATATGACAGAGAACCATTCACGACTTCAAGTGGCCGACTTTATGAGAAGAAAAGTATCAGATGTCACCGCTGCAATAAAATCGGTCATTTAGTGCGTGACTGTCGGCAGGGGCGCTCTATAATTTGTTTTACCTGTAATCGACCCGGTCATCGCAGTAGTGACTGCCAAGACTATCAGCGGCCTTCCACAAAGTCTTTGCAACCGAAAAATGTGAACGTAATTGACCAATCGCAAATAGAAGACATTTATTTTGCTTTAGCAATGGCATCGAAATTTTGGTTTACCTGGATACCGGTAGTCGAGTCAACATTATTAGCAAGCAGTGCGCCGAAAAACTTCATTTGCGAAAAATTCCAAAGGATAACGTCCTGCGAGGATTCGGGGGAAATTTAATCAGCTGCACAACTGAAGTTGAGTTTATGTTATTAATAGACGACATACAACTAAAGGTGAATGCGGTCGTAACGGACGCTACCATGGACGGTGTTGACGTCATTGCGGGTCAACCGATTCTGAACAGAGAAGGACTGTCCCTTATTGTGAGTGGCGGAAAAGCTAAGTTAACAGAAGAAATGGTTGAATTGCTAATGAAACTTGCTGTGTCGTTACTGGGATGGGTTGACTCGATTAATAAGCTACTAAATATGGACTACTTCTTTATTCAGTTGACTACATGACTTACGTACAAGCAATACATTAATTATATCTTTTTGGCGCACTCTCGTGCTGTACTTATAATATACAACTCCAAAACCAATACATACATTACTAACTTATACTAGATATAACATACATACATAGCAAAACTGACATTGGATGAAGAACGTACTCGGTCGCACATCATCGTGACACAGGACACTTCATTAGAGGCTAACGCAACAACCCTTGTGCCGATAGCTGTTTCAGATGCAAAAGAGGGAGTCCCGTATTACATGAAAAGCAAAATGTATCCATCTGGCCGAGGTCTCATCTATATGCCTGCAGGTGTTCTTTGTTCAACTACAGCTGTATTACCTGTTTGCAATCTAAGTTCTGAGGCGGTAATGTGGATGGTAAAGAAGCTTGCAGGTATAGGGGAAGAGTGTGCTGGGATCGAGGCAGATGATGTAAAAAAGGTGAGTGCAAACTCTTTTTCTATAAAGTTTTATGACGTAGAATTTGAGCGGTCGTTAGATAAGAAAGATGTACAACAACTATTTGATATTTTGAAACGTTGGTCTTGCTGTTTTGCCAGCAAGACGACAGAGTTGGGTACTGCAAATGGTGGTGAACTGGAAATATCACTGCGTGGGGATAGCCAACCTGTTTGTTATCGACCTTACAGGTTACCACTGAAAGAAAGAAACCTTGTTAGAGAAAAAGTGGAAGATCTGTTGAGTGCCGGTATTATCCGAGAACCAGAATCTGAATTTGCTAGCCCAGTTATCTTGGTAAAGAAAAAAGGGGGAGATTATCGTCTGTGTGTGGATTATAGGGCGCTCAATAAAATTACTATTCGAAATGTGTATCCTATGCCAAATATTGAGGAGCAATTAAGCAAATTGTCTGGAAAAATGTACTTTACAAGCTTAGACTGTAGCCAGGACTTTCGCCAAATTTCAGTGGCAGTTAATTCTATTCCTAAAACTGGGTTCATAACGCCAAATGGGCATTACGAATACTGTAAGATGCCTTATGGTCTTGTCAATGCGTCCTCAGTATTTCAGCGTTACATTGATAGAGCAATTGGTAACCTACGGCATGACCAGGTACTTGTTTATATGGATGATTTGTTGTTGCCTACTTCTTCTGATAAAGAAGGTTTTGAACTACTTAAGCAAGTACTGCAATTGTTAAACAGGGCAGGTTTAACATTAAATTTACGAAAATGCTCTTTCTTAGAAACGACAATTAATTATTTAGGGCATGAGATCAGCTCTCTTGGTATATCTCCGGGAGTACACAAGACAGTTGCAATTGATAAATTCGAACACCCGTCGAACGTACACGAAGTTCGCCAATTTCTCGGGCTTGTCGAGTATTTTAGAAAATTTATTAGGGGTTTGCTACCATAGCATTTCCGTTAACGGAGCTTACAAAAAAGGACACCTTTTGGTCTTGGGGGGAAGCACAAGAACAGGCATTTAGAAATTTGAAAGGGGCTTTAATTAGTAAGGCAATTTTAGTTCCTTTTAATGACAATTTAGACACACAAGTGCACACCGATGCGAGTACTCAAGGGTTAGGAGGTATATTACTTTAAGTACAAACTGACAAAACCACAAAGCCGGTAGCATATTTTAGTCGTGTAACCACCCCTGCTGAACGAGTTTATCACAGTTATGAACTAGAAACAATAGCGCTGGTAGAATCTTGAAACGTTTTAAAATCTACTTAATCGGACATCGTTTTACAGTAGTCACCGATTGCACCGCGGTCCGCAGTACCTTTGCTAAACGTGATTTACTTCCTAAGGTAGCCCGCTGGTGGTTACAAGTTTAAGAGTATGATTTCGAAATTGAGCACAGGCCAGGGAAATCTATGCAACAAGTAGATGCCCTCAGCCGAAATCCTCAAGGCTGCAATCTTTTACAACTTGATAGTGGCGACTGGTTTTTAACTCTGCAACTGCAAGACGAAACATTAAATGCTATCGTACGATAGCTACAGCAGCACCCAAAGTCAGATTTGGCAAAAGACTTTAGCTTTAGGCAAAATCGTTTATACCGAACAACTCTTAGTGGGAATCGAATGGTAGTACCTAGATCCGCGAGGTGGAAATTCTTGCAGAAATATCATGATGAAATAGGGCATGTTGGATTCGAAAGATGCGCGGCTATTATAAAAGAAAGTTATTGGTTTGCTAAAATGACACGTTTCATAAAAGAATATGTTAGTGAATGTTTGGAATGCGCGTATAACAAAGGTAATTATGGAAAACAACCAGGAGTATTACACCCGATCCCTAAACCTAGCATTCCAATGAACATTGTTCATATCGATCATGTGGGTCCTTTCATTAAAAGTAAATCTGGTAATAGTTATCTTTTAACCCTTATTGATTCATTTACGAAATATATTGTAACCAAGCCATCGAGAGGTTTAGGGTCTGCAGAATGTATTAAAAATCTTCGTAAAATTTTCGGAATGTTCTTAGGATATCCTAGACGTATCATTAGCGACAATGGGCGTTCGTTTACTAGCTGTTATTTCAAAGCATTCACTAGTGAAAGACAAATTGAACACGTTTTAACAGCCGTAGCGACACCGAGAGCAAATGGGCAAATAGAAAGGTATCACCGAACTTTATTAGATATTAGATGCAATCCGAAGTTCAACTAAAGAGGAATGTCTTTGGGATGTTTGTATCCCAGAACTTGTTTGGGGTATGAATAACACACGAAATAGTAGTACGAAACATACACCATATGAACTGATGTTTGCGAACAAAGGTAATTTGCTTCAAAATTTAGAACAACCTAAAACTGGGCCTAGCACAGCAGCAAAACGAGAAAAAGCTTATGAAAATTTAAAGGCAGTAGCTGATAAAATGACAATTAGGTTCGATAAAAAGAGAAAAGCTGTTCCGAAATACAAGAAAGGCGATTTCGTTTTGTGGAAACACAGGGTAACTGGCAGTACAAAAGGCATTAGTAAAAAGTTGTACAAAAAGTTTTCTGGTCCTTATAGAGTTACAAAGCTTTTTGAGGGAGACCGCTACAAAATTAGAAGTGTGAAGGGGTTAAGGGGGTATAAAAATTTTAGCACGATTGTAGCGATTGATGCACTGAGACCTTATCACAGTACGGTGAAGTGTGATACTGAAAGTGAAGATAGTGAAGATGGGGTTAGAGATATGCTTGATTTGTTAGAAAGTTGAAGGAACACGTTGAGAGGCGAAATCTGAAAGAACTATTGATGTGATGCTGTACTGAACTGCACGTCAGTACGTCTGGGTGAAGGTACAGGCAATCTTTTATGGTTGTGCTGATACTAGTTCTTCTTTAACCGGTAGGGTTAAAAGAGTTATTGAGATAGTAAGGAAGCATTTTTTATGGTGTGTTCCACAAGTGGTGAGTGGGTTATTTCCTTTCGTTGGTAGGGCATTGACTGACGACGGGCTCGCTCTGGCCAGGCGCACCTGTCAGTTGTCATGTCTGGCTTGCTATTGGAAACAGAATCCTACTCAAAGAGATAATGAAAGTAGAGCAAGAAGATAGCATTTCAGATTTCGCACGGACGTATCCTCGATATAAAGACTTGATGCTGTAAGAATGTTTGTTTGCAGATAGAGTCACTGCACTAACCTGCTGACCTAACGTAGATCGCGAGGACGCAATCAAGACAGGATGGCCGACTGTTACCAAACATTTCTTGGAAGGCCAGCCTTCAGCTGGCCTAACTATTTTTATTACCCTTATATGGATTCTCTGGAAATGTATGAGATTATATTATGTGTATGTGTTTGTAAAATGCTCACGCAAGCATTCTAAGATTTCTAAGGCATTCGGTACCAAGATTCGAATCGAAATACACGTTTTTATAAGTTGCTTATTAAATTAGTGCCTTTTACCCAAAATCTTATAACATTCTGCTGGTGACGCGTTATTACCCTTTACGTTTGTTATTTAAAATTTTGGTTTCAACAAAGTTGTCAAGCATACTTTTTCTATTAAAAATTTCTGGTCAGCCTAATATACATCCAGTATTTGACTCATAACCGTGCGACAGCTAGTATGGCACATTTATTACCAGCGTTGCAAAACCCAAACCCATTTAACAATGTTCAACCCTGTTGTAAAACATTGTCTTAATAATGTGGTTTAATAAAACGTAGGCATGCACTAATTTCCTTAAAGCACGTGTTCAAGATGCCTGACCTTTGGCTTAACGTATATTATGTTGAAGCAACGATAACCGATATAAGTAAAGAAGCATGTGAAGCGAAGAAAAACTACACTTCGATGTGTATAAATATAAAAACAAAAATGCATATATCATTGTTCTTACAGATACACACATATCTTATCGGTTGTCCCGGTTCCATCATAAACGTATCTTTAGAAATATCTTCTACTAAGTTAGAGAAGGGTATAAAAATAAACTGATTGTGTGTTGTGCTCCGCTACGATTATAGTTCAATCCAAATGCGATAGTACAAATACCTTTCTATAACTTACAGCCATTTGCTAAAACAACTTACGAAGGTTGTATGATGTATGCATCATTATGATATAATTTATTATATTGCAATATAATTAACAAGCAAACAACTGGGTTTAATTTCTTTATTACCTATTATAAGACTATACATATTTCTATGGTATATAAAAAACCGAAAAATTCCTCAAACTACAAAATTTGCTTCTGTACACATGAGCAGGCATCTGTAGAAAAGCAATTATGTGACTACTTGTTGGAAGCATGCAACGTGCATTATGGCCTCACACTTAAACAAATAAAACAGCTTGCCTACCAATATACTATAGCTAACCATATAAATATTCCAGATTTTTTGAAAAATAACCAGTGTGCAAGCAAAGAAATAGAAACACGATTGTCTCTAAGAAAACCAGAAGCGACTAGTTTGAGCCGGTCAATAAGCGTGAATAAAAAGAATGTTGGCAATTTTTTTTATAAATTAAAAATCTGTTATGAAATAGTATATTACATACCGAGGTGGAAAGTGTTTCATTCCTGTCGAGAGATTAAGTAGTTAATCGAGACGCGTAGCGTCGAGGTCAACTTTATCTCGAGACAGGAATGAAACTTCACCGTGGTATGTATACTATTTTATTCACAACCACTTTATTCTAAACAATAATTGGAAAAATTATTATTATGCGATAGGACAGATTGTGACGCGCATGAATTAATGAACGAGATTCCCAGTGTCCCTACCTACACAGCGGTCGGCAATTGATTCATTTCCAACCTCTGCGACGGCAATTGCTTTTCCGACCGGTTGGAAATATATGGTTGCGAATAAAAATATTAATTTCCACTATCATCTATATACAACGTAGATGAAACTGCAGTAACTACTGTACATGTCCCTGGAAAAAGGGGAGTACTGCTCAAACTATGTTGTGGTATAAATGCAATAATTGGTAACTATTCTACCATTCTTTATTATTCCGAAAACACGTTTTAAGACTTTTAAGTTAGCAAGCACTCCCGTTTGCTCAAGTGGACGAGTAAATCCGTCTGGTTGGATGAATACTTAATTTTTTAATAATCATAAAATTTACTGACCAACAACACCGCCAATTACAGGACAATTTTTACATATAAATATATAATTAAGTGACATTCAAAACAGCGACAAACAAAAAAATTTAAATAAATGTTTTAAAGAATATATCAAATATTTTGCAAACTATACGAAACTTACCCTAGAATCTCCTATATTATTAATCTATGACAACCATGAAAGCCATATCTCGATAGACATTATCGACTAAGAAAAATTGTAGACAAGGAAGAAACTATATCAGAAGATGTAAATGAGGTCTGTCAAGAAACTGATGATTCTCCGTACATAAGTGAAGAGGAAGAAGAGTCAGATGTTTGTTCAGATCATAGGGATTTTAAAGAACATAATTTGTAATTGTTAAGTTTTTCACAGAGGCTAATGCTATGCAGCCATTATTATTGAAAAGAATACTGAGCATAATACGGTTAAGCTTCTAAGAAGGCGTGATATTTCTAACATTTTTTTTTCCTATAATTGACATCTCATATATATTTCTGAGAATGATATAAAATAGGATAAGTCACCAATAAAGTTTTACGGAAAAAACGGGCTGGAAATGGATAGTTTTAACGTGATCTATATACCTAATAGTTTACGTTAAAGTTTTCTGTAATTAATACATTTATATTTACGAATGCATTTCACATGTATTTCGAGCAGTGTCCCAAACACACATTATGACCCAAATATGGCGTCCCATGGGATGTTTGGGTCACTTTACATAACTTCAGCGAACTTTTTTTGCAACAGCAAGGAATATTAATTACTAGTGTCAACATAAACATTAAGCTAATATATGGTACACTGCCACTGTAAGATTGTATTGTCTACTTGTCACTTTTCTGTGCTGCTTTATATTCACACATGAAACTGAATACGGTTTTTCTCCTGTGTGCGTCTTCATGTGCCTAACTAAAGCGCTTTTCTGTGCTGCTTTATATTCACAAATGGAACATAAATAAGACTTATCTCCTGTATGCCTCTTTATATGTTCAACTAACGTACCTTTGAGCGCTGCTTTCACAAATGGAACAAGAATATGGTTTTTCTCCTGTGTGCGTTTTCATATGCCTAAGACGCTTTTCTGTGCTGCTTTACAATCACAAATGAAATATTAATAAGGTTTTTCTCCTGTATGTGTTTTTATATGTTTAACTAGGCATTTTTCTGTGCTGCTTTATATTCACAAATAGAAAATAAATTAGGCTTATCTCCTGTATGATCAACTAATGTACCTTTGTGCGCTACTTTATATTCACACATGGGAGCTGAATATGGTTGTTCTCCTGTGTGCGTCTTCATATGCCTAACAAAAGCGCCTTTCTGTGCTCCTTTATATTCACAAATTGAACATTTATAAGGTTTATCTCCTGTGTGCGTTTTCATATGCCTAACTAAGACGCTTTTCTGTGCTGCTTTATATTCACAAATAGAACATAAATAAGGCTTATCTCCTGTATGCCTCTTTATATGATTAACTAATGTACTTTTGTGCGCTGCTTTATATTCACAAATGGAACAAGAATATGGTTTTTCTCCTGTGTGCGTTTTCATATGCCTAACTAAGACGTTTTTCTGTGCTGATTTATATTCACAAATGGAACATATATAGGGTTTTTCTCCTGTATGTGTTTTCATATGCTTAACTAAGTCGCCTTTCTGTGTTGCTTTATATTCACAAATAAAACATATATAAGGTTTTTCTCCTGTATGTGTTTTCATATGTTCAACTAAGGCATTTTTCTGTGCTGCTTTATATTCACACATGGAACCTGAATATGGTTTTTCTCCTGTGTGCGTCTTCATATGCCTAACTAAACCGCCTTTCAGTGCTGCTTTATATTCACAAATGGAACATAAATATGGTTTTTCTCCTGTGTGCGTTTTCATATGCCTAACTAAGTCGCCTTTCTGTGCTGCTTTATATTCACAAATAGAACATAAATAAGGCTTATCTCCTGTATGCCTCTTTATATGATCAACTAATGTACCTTTGTGCGCTGCTTTATATTCACAAATGAAACAAGAATATGGTTTTTCTCCTGTGTGCGTTTTCATATGCCTAACTAAAACGCTTTTCTGTGCTGCTTTATATTCACAAATGGAACAAAAATAAGGTTTTTCTCCAGTATGTGTTTTCATATGATTAACAAAGTGACTTTTGTGTGGTGCTTTATATTGGCAAATAGAGCATAAATAAGGCTTTTCTGGAGTGTGAGTTTTCATATGACTATGTAAGCTACTTTTGTGTGCTGTTTTATGTTTACAAATGGAACATGAATAATGTTTTTCTGCAGTATGCATCTTCACATGCTTAACCAAGTAACTTTTTCGTGCTGCTTTATACTCACAAATGGAACATTTATAAGGTTTTTCTCCTGTATGTATTTTCATATGTTTAACCAAGTCACTTTTCTGTGATGCTTTATATTCACAAATGAAACATAAATAAGGCTTATCTCCTGTATGCTTCTTTATATGATCAACTAATGTACCTTTGTGCGCTGCTTTATATTCACACATGGAACCTGAATACGGTTTTTCTTCTGTGTGCGTCTTCATATGTCTAACTAAAGCGCCTTTCTGTGCTGCTTTATATTCACAAATGGAACATAAATAAGGTTTATCTCCTGTATGTGTTTTCATATGTTTAACTAAGACACTTTTCTGTGCTGCTTTATATTCACAAATAGAACATAAATAAGGCTTATATCCTGTATGCCTCTTTATATGGTCAACTAATGTACTTTTGTGCGCTGCTTTATATTCACAAATGGCACAAGAATATGGTTTTTCTCCTGTGTGCGTTTTCATATGCCTAACTAAGTCGCCTTTCTGTGTTGCTTTATATTCACAAATGGAACAGGAGTACGGTTTTTCTCGTGTGTGTGTCTTCATATGCCTCACTAAGTCCTTTTTCCTGGTTGCTCTAAATTCACAGACTCTGCAACCAACTTGTCGGTCTAAAAGGTTTTGATCTGCTGCACTTATAACTAGCAATTCATCCTTTATCAAAACTTCCTCTTGTTTAATATTCAATACATTGTCAGTTGTGTTACTAAACATTTCTTCGATGATGGTCATGCCAGCAGGCAAGTTATCATCAACTAATTCCGGCTTTACGTCCATTCTTCTAACAAAAGTGGAGAGTTCTGGTTTATTGAACGTAATTTCTGTAATCAAAACACAATATGGAATTCAGTTAGGTTATGTTCATGAAAATATGAATAGCAAATGTCCTGTAATTGAATCTAATACTTCTACTTACAAGATAAATAACTTTGTAATGACTTGTTTAACGTATTAACGCCTTTATAAACAAAAGTGGCGAGCAAATAGAGACTGTGCGCGTAAATATGCCTGTTAGAATAAATTTTCTTAAAAATGGAGTATCGAGTGGCATTATTTTTTAAATGGTCGTTTGAACTAATCATATATGTAATACTACTATATTGCTAGCGGCTATGAGTGGGGAGGTCGCAATGTAAGTGTGACAGACAACCAATGTTGCTATTTCATTTTTTTGGGGATAGGTAGCTTTTGGCGCTAAATTTGGGTAGATCTCAAAAATTTTCAGTAGACATAATAAAATGCGTTTTGTAGTACTACCTACTTGCCAAGTTTCAGTAAACCGGCATTTAAAAATTCTCATATATTTATATTTCACTTTTTAATTAAGTAAATAAATAAAATCAAGACCAAAAGCTCAATTGTTTTATTAAGAAATATGCAAAACTACACTAATTTACTTAAAACACTATTTACTACTAATTCATATATGCAAGCACAATAATATGTAATACATGAAAAATATTTTAAATGTTTACGTATAAAATATGACTATAAAAAAATTACAGTAGTTCCTATTCTATTCACTTTCGTTGCTACTATCTTTGTCGCCGCTTACAGTATACATTTGTTTAGCCATTTTTGTAAGAATATTCTTATCAACAGCAAAATCGCAACATTTGTCCTGCCCTGTATACCTGTTTGTGTGTTATAAACCAGTAATTGTTGTACTTGAAAGCATATTTCTCGAACAAATTCTTCTTAAAAGTTCTCTAATATAAAAAAAATAGTAGAATGCAGTTTTTTAAAATATCATGATGTTAGTGTTGTTATGAATGCTGTGCTCTTATTTTATAAATTTCCCACATTGCATACTCACTCAAAAACTTTTTATGAGTACCACAACGTACAATATATGTAAGCATTTTGGTTGGACATACAAAACAGTACATTTAAAGAAATAGTTATTAGTTAACCACATTATTGAGAAATCCATTACACTATAAAATATAGGCAACAACAAAATTATTTATCAATTAATTTTATGTGTTTAAGTAACTATTATCTCGTGAACTGAAGCTTACAAATTTACAAATATAAAGTAGCATGTCAGCGTTTAGCACAGAAATGTAGAATCCAAGCACGTGTATGTACAATAATAATACTCGTAAATTTAAAATGTCATTCATCGAATTTACGTGGCGGTACGTGCTGGTCATTACAGATTAATTTATGAACTTTTTGTAAATTCCTGTAAAATATAAATATTTCTGAATATTGTATACAAATAAAGAGTTGCTAAGGTTTTTTTCGATTTAAATAATACCCAAGAAAATTTTACTTATTATTATACGGTAGAAATAAGTGCCGTTTCAGTAGATTTTAGATGAAATCGGTAGATCTACCGAAATATCGGTAGGATTGGCAACGTTTCAGACAACGAATTCTTCTACACACTTGGTGAGCTGTGCGCAAGCGTCCTCCAGCGAGGTGGGGTAGCGAACCTCACGGTCAAGTTTAAAATTTGCTTCTAAAGGCGGCTTTATATTTGTATAGTAGCTAAAGCAAATTACTAAACAAAGTAGCTAAAGTTTAGTAGTTTAGTTAAGCGAGCACGTTTACACACATCCTATAACATAAAATCGGTGGTATTTTTCCTACTTTCTTTCTTTGTATGTTTGTTCGCTATCTCCTTCGAAGATACTGGACCGATTAAGTTGTATGATGGCTTAAAAGTTTTCTAATTTTGAGATTTAGATCGTAGGCCAAAAAAAGTACGAAAACGTTTTAATTTAATTAAATCCTTAAGTAGCGGTGAAGCCGTGGCCTGTTAGCTGGAGTGAATCACTATATATTATTATAGTAGCGCCTTATTAGACGGCGCATGCATGGTTTAGTGGTAGAGTGCTCGTCTGCCACGCGAGCGGCCCGGGTTCGATTCCAATCCGATGCAATTTTTTAAAAATTTATATTAATGAATCTCTCTTAAATTAGCGAACGGAAGCGTAGCTTGGGTGATTCACTAGTTTTAGTATAATTGTTTAGTTGACGTTGAAGAGGCCGTGATAAATGACCACACAATTCTACACGTGAACGCAGCTGTGAAGTTAGAATTTTTAGGCATGTGCACGAGACGCGTGGTACTCAGAGTGAGACTATGTCGGCGCCGTAATGTTTTCGTCCATTCCCAGGACCTATTAGTAGGGAGGCCAAAAGAATTAATAATTATTGTCGTGGGACTGAGTTGGTTTATACCGACAAGTGATACCATCGAAATTAGCGATGTTTCCTCAGTAGAAAAACTCTTGTTGTCGCTTTCTTAGCCTGTGGAGTGAGGAGCTATGACGTCGCAAAGGTGGTAAAATGGTAGGTTTCAACAGTTTTTTTGCAAATATCTCGTTATTTGTGAAGTTTACTGTGAACTTTATCGTATACAAAATTAATCTACATTTAATTTACAATAAAAATGGTCTTACGCATTTTTGCAGTCCAGTAAAGGATTACGGAGATATGGAGGGAGTAAAAATGTAACTTTTTCTGTTTGGCAAAAATTCAAAAATTACGCCTATGAACTCGTAATACTCGCTCCAAGTGTATTATATAAAGGGTTCAAGGAAGTGGGGAGGCGAGATGGTTATGGTGAAGCACCCAGCACCAAAGACAACATACTCATACATTTGCACAGATCATCCACTACTACACATGTTAAAGTGAAAGGGGAAGATGGAATTAATGTCACTCTTAGACAAGCAAAATTTCTAACTAATACTAAAACCAAGATGCAACTGACTGCTCTAATCACTGTACACAACAGCAAGCTGGCTGCAAAGTGATTCAGGCAGAAGGTGGTGCTGACACCAAGATCGCTTTTACTGCAATTAACGAATCAAAGAAGGAAACAGAGGCTATCGTAATTGGCAATGACACTGATTTATTGGTCTTGTTGGTTGTTCATGCTCCAGCCAACAAACAGTTGAAGATGATTGTACAGAAGAAAGGTAACCAAGAAGAAAAAGTCTACTGCACTGGTGCATACAGCGTGGTATCGGGGATATGAAGGATATTCTCTTGACAGCTTACACTTTCGCCGGATGTGATACCGTTTCTTCAATTTATAGAAAGGGAAAAATAACGCCTTCTGAAAAAGTGCAAAGTGACGAAGAGCTTTACACAAAGCTGTTGACTTTTAACAACCCAAATGCAGACTCAGATGCGCTAGCTGATGCTGGAACCATTTCTTCCTCTCGATATTTGCATCAACAAATGCAGATAATTTGGATACTCTGCGCCTTCAATGTTACTTGCAGGCCATCGCAAAGGAGCCTGTACACACAAATTTGAGGTTGGCTGTACTCTCCTCCACTTTAGCAGCTGGTCAACAACACTCTTATAGAGTTTACCATCAAGTAATGTCAATAAAGATTCACTAAAATGGGGTTGGAAAAGGATTGGTGGTTATTTCCAGTTGCAACCACAAAGGCAGCTGATCCTGAAAAATTGCTCTCCCTCGTTGTTTGCCCTTGTAATACGGGGTGTGTCAGAAACTGTGAGCGTCGTTAGAGTGGCTAGAAATGCTCAAATATGTGCAAGAATTGCTCCCGACAGGTGCACCAAGAGAGATGCACTAATTATTGACGACGGCATCGATGAAGATAATCTTCAACATGAAAAAGAGCTTAACGCTTTTTAGGTTAGTGATTTCTGTAATTTATTATTATGTAATTACCATGTACGTTGTACATACCACTTTCCATTGAAGAACATTGAATTTACTGAAAAGCATGTATTGTGAAGAAAAAATTTCCATTATTTTTTGTATTAAAGCTTATTAGATAAAGTTTGTAGTCGACCTGACAGAAGAATAAAGACAAAATAACCATCCCCCAAACCCCAACATGAAGGAAAACCGAGATGGCACCACTGGGCGCTCATCTCTTCAAGACTGTACTCATTTCATACAATTAACTCATAGAATTTATTGTAATTAATTCTGATTGTTAATGCCAATTACTATAATAAAAAAATAAAAAAAAAAAAAAAAAAAAACCTTGTTTCAATGCTATCCACATGATTTTATATTTTTAGGTTAATATGACAAAAGATGGAGGTAATTTAAGTAGCTTTAATTATAAAAGCTCAAATGGGAAAGAGGAAAACGATATGATGAATTATCTAAAAGGAAAAATAGGCAAAATGAAGATAAAAACGACAAAGGAGGGGAGCAATGTAGATATATTGTCAGATTCATACACATAGGCGTACATACATACATACACACATACAAATGTTCCTATGTTAATGATGCTAAGTACTTTTTATAACGAAACATACTCTTTATAACGAAACATACTTATTTTCAAGCGATTACGATGAATCCCAAGCTAACTAGAAAATAATGACATCATTGCCCCTCAATATCTCCGTAACTCTTGTCTAGAAGTCAAAAATGCATAAGACCAATTTTATTGTAAATTAAATATAGATTAATTTTGTATAATATAAAGTTTGCTCTAAACCTCATAGTTAACGAGATATTCTCGAAAAACTGTTGAAACCTACCATTTTACCACCTTTCTAGCGTTCCACCCCCCTCCCGCCTAAACCCGGCGCGCAATGTTGTACAACTTTTTACCACTTACTAAGAGAAGGGTACTAAACAGTTTGCTGCTGAGTAGAACTTTCTTTTTGGATGTTTGGGTTAAACCCTGGTTTTCTGTACTAAAACCTGTTACCAAGAATGACCATCTTTGTGACGTCATAGCTCCTTACTCCACAGGCTGAGAAAGCGACAACATGATTTTTCATACTCAGGAAACACCACCGAATAAGAAGATACCACTTGTCGGTATAAACCTATTCAGTCCCACGAAAATCGTTATTTGACGAGTTAATTTAGTTTGGCCTCTCTACTATATTGCAATATAGCACTTTAAATATATGGGGTGCGCGAACAATAAATGTATGGAACATTGGAACTAATTTATAAATTACCATTTCTACCAACGCAAGACCAACATTATACAACACCTTCTGGGCAACAATAATAGTAATTTATTATACAAGACGATAAAGTTAAATTTTATCCACGAGTGAATCGTTTAACGTCGAAACGAAAGTCGAGACGTTAATGGTTCAAGAGTTTTTTTTTATAGCAAGAACTTTAACAATTTCAAAAGAAAATAAGGAAAGTCAATCATATTTTAAAATCTCACTAGCTAGATTGGGTTGCTAGAATAAATTAAAAAATTAAAGTGCTACTTTATCTACTATTTTGAGTTGATAAAGTAGCACTTTAACATCTGCCATAGAAAAATAGTTATTAACGACATCAGGCCGTTAGTAAGCATATAACAAACGAAAACAAATTTGTGCCGAGGCCGTCAGGCCGAGGCTAATGAAGTTATCCGAGTTAGTTAGATGTGATAACGGCCGTATGTCGTTGAATATTTTTTATAACACCTACAAAAATTGAAATTTGAAAGCAATTTAAATGAAAAAGTTAAATAGTATTAGTAACGGGTGTTAGAAAGCTCGTCTAATCAAAGTCACCTATGGAAAAAAATAACGTTTGGTAATACTGAAACGTATTGTTGGTGACACTGTAAATCTATGTCAAATTCGATGTTAGCAGGTTAGGTTTTCCGTCAGTTTTGACACAAACTGGCGTAAAATATAACCTGCTAACCTCGAATTTGACATAGACTTACAGTGGCACCAACTATACATTTCAGTATTGCCAATGTTAAAATGTTACTGTTCTATTATTTCTTAACGGTCTAGGCTGTTATAGATATTAACGATACAAGTTTGATTATGAGCATCTTAACGACACGAGTTTTATTGCCAAAAACGAGGCGGCGAGCCGAGTTTTTCGGCAATCAACCGAGTCTCGTCAAGTGCCATAAGCAAACGTGTATTGTTCAATATTTTATCTTCATCAATAAATTCTGGTGCAATGTATTTCTTTATAAAAAAAGAGTGCGGTAATGAAGCTCTTAACGATACTAAAATGAGTTTGGTTAAAAGTTTATAACAACACTGATGTAGATAAAATGTCTAACAGCCATGGCTGTTATGGGGAACTTTTCAGTCAAGTTGACAGTTCTGTTATTGTCAACAAGTAGGTGTTATCAAAAGATTATTATCAATGCACATACAGTGAAAATTCATGAACTGCGAACTCGAGTAAATCAAGGCGAATTTACGATTGCTAAAAAGACGCCAAGACCGATGGACAGTCGATCTAAGGTACTCTGATATTAATCCACGGGTCGTCTGCGTTGATTGTTTAAGTAATTGTTCAACGCAGACGAAGCATCCACGCCTGGTGTAATTTTTGTTAATTAATTATTATATCACAGATAGAATGTATGACTTACTGTGTTATTCTGTGAGTAATACAGGTGATAAATGCAAAGTTGAAAAACTAGATTTTAAGAGATTAACAGTAAAGTAAAAGAAGATACTTCACAAAGTAAAACGCATTCTGTAGAAAGAAATAATTTCCTCCAAACAAACTAACTCATAGTAAAAACAAGATGTAAGCAAAGGTAAACTATTTTTATTTCAAACAACATTCAAGAAGTTTAAATTAGCTCGTGTTCCTTTGAACCTGCCTTCTTGCGCTAAACAATATCGTAGGCGATCATAGAAACTTTCCCGCACATTATCCAACGTACGAATTAAAGCTAGCACTCTGAACTACCCTTTTAATTTTTAAACGCAGTTCTTCAAATCGTTAGTTGTAGTGAAAACGACTTTCCAGAAAAAGTTTTCGGCATTTCTGTCACAGTTTCACAAAATTACATATATATAGTATCGCAGCTAAATCTATTATAGAGCGTCTCAGGTTGACAAGACAGCCTGGAGAGAATAGGGAATGCTTTCCTTATGAGAATTTCGCTCCGACCGTTGCCAGTTCTATGCAACGAGCGATGATATAAGTTGACTGAAATAAACGAAAACCAGAAGTTCCCAATAAGTTCTCACGTACAATTTTAGTTCAGAAAGCATCATTTGTAGTTCAGATTAATCAGTTTGAGAAAGTATAATTTGTAATTCAGAAATCATTATTTATACAGGGTGATTTATAAAAGGTGTAAAAAACTTTGCCATCTTGTTTGGGAAGTAATTTTAAGATAAAAATATCATATGGACATAGGTCATATTCCAATTAGTTACAGAACTACAATAGATTTAAATTTTATTGCATTAGTAATGATTATTAAAGTACAATTTTAAAACGTAAGTATTAAGAGAATTAAATATCATTGTAAACAAAATTAAATCTTTGGTTTAACGTCTGCTGTATGCATCAAATTGGTTCTTAATTACAGCTATAATGAGGGTAACAAATTTGTACTTCCAAAAGTTTGAGTGATTCATAATTACTTTCTAATGCAAATTAAATTAATAAGCCATTAGGGTAATTTTTGTACAAAATTTGTTTAGTCTTCATCTGTTCTCAGAGCATGTTGACATTTTCCAGTTGCGATTATTTTTGCATAGTGTTCCATACTTTTATCTATTGTTATTGCTTTTATGGTTATTTATTGTTGTTTTGACCGCCTAATGGAAGAAATTGTTAAATGGCAACGTGGAGACGTGGACAATCTTTGTAAGTTTCCGAAAAGCAAATACTAGTGAATCTTGTCAGTTACCATTTAAATCAGACTAACGATTCGATATCCTATATAATCAAAAACGAATCCGAAAGGAGTGGCGTGTGCGAAAAGAAGCTTTACATCGTGAGACAAGAGTACACCAGCTGGACTACTTCCTCCAAGACAAAGGCCCAAAAAGCGTCCCGTGGAGACAAATACGACGGAGAAATGAAGAGTGAAATTCGCAGAATAGTGCACCAGTTTTATCGGGAAAATATACCGCCTACAATAAATTCTCTGTTAGTTGCAGTAAATGGCAATGCAAATTTGCCTAATTTTTCGCGCGCAACAATGCATCGCATACTGAGTGAGATGGACTTTGTGTATGAAAAGCGTGGCAGAAAATCTATTTTAATTGAAAAGCAAGGAATAATCTCTTGGCGTAATCGTTATTTACGCGAAATTCGTAATAATAGTGAAGTTGGATACAATATCGTGTATTTGGATAAATACTGGGTGAATATCGAACATAGCGTATCGAAAGAATAGGTCGATAAATCGATTAAATTGCATCGGAATGCATTTATTCGTGGATTGACCACATGTTTGAAAGCTCCAACAATTCGTGGTCCACGATTTTTCCTGTCACATACAGAATGCAAAAACGGGTTTATTGATGGAGCAGAGCTGACTTTTTTGGCTAAGAAAAATACCCAAGATTACCATGATGAAATGGATGGACTCAACTTCGAAAAGTGGTTCAAACATCAGTTGATTCCGAATCTACCAGAAAAAACTGTTGTTGTTATAGACAATGCGTCTTACTACAGCAAAAAGTTAGAGCAAATTCCGAACAGTACTTCAAATAAAGCCAAAATTCAGGCATGGCTTCGGTTTAAAGATTTATTTTTTGAAGAGGACTATTTAAAAACAGAATTGTTGGAAGTAGTCAATACCTTCAAACGAAACTATGATGGGTATAAAATAGAAGAAATTGCAAAACGGCACAATGTGAAGATCTTGAGACTCCCGCCCTACCATTGCGAACTGAATCTTATAGAATTGGTGTGGAGTGAAGTAAAAAGGTATTTAATTTAAATATTGTGGTAAACACTGTTTAATTTTGGCATTTATTGAATTTTAATGCAGCAAAGGCTTCCAAAATGTCATTTAAATTAATTTTAAATGTTATCAAAGATCGACACCCAAGATATTATAAATACATAATTAAATTAAACATCCTTTGCCTAATTAGTTTATTCTCCATAATTTTCTTATTTTAAAATTACATTTCCACGATTTATCACCATATTTTTTAATTATTTATTATTAATCTTTACAAAGTAAATTTAATGCACAATTAAGCGGTTTTTTTTCTTTTAAGGTACGTAGCCGGACATAACAGGAATTTTAAGGAGAATGAAGTACGAAATTTAATCAGTGAAGCATATTTGCGAGTTACGCCAGAAAAATTGAATAACTACGTAAATCAGGTAATAGCAACAGAACGGACAATGTGGGAGGTCATAACTTGTTAGAAGATATAGAAACAATTATTATAAATATAAATGATGCAGATAGTAATAGTGACATTAATAGTGAAGTGAACAATAGTGATAGCGAGTAGTGACACACAAATTGTACACTTTTTACAATTTACAATTAAAAATTATAATGTTACTGTTTTTTTCAATTTCTATTTTAAATGTATAAACTCGATTACCGTGAAACACATATTCGTTTTATTTATTTTTACCGGTTATCAAATCCACTAAATTTGGCGAATTTTATGTGTAAAACCTAATTTTATTCATTAAAAAACTATGACAAGTTCCGATTAAAAGAAATATGTGTTTGTGATAACGGAGATCCTACTGTAGGTACGTAATCGTTTTGTTCATAAACTTGTTTGAATTCCACTAACAAAACGTACCAGGTAATGAAGGATTATAGTTAAGCTGTCTCTATTACAATAGCCGGATTTGTTTGTCTGTGATCGGTGCGTTTTTTCTAGGGTTGTCAACACTGTCAATTGAAGACTTCGGGTTTGGCAACCATTCTTCGGGCTTCGGGTTGTCAGTAAAATTTTTCGGGCTAAGGAAAGGTTCATACGTACATGCATTGCGAATAAAATTACTCTTATGTAAAAGCTCCACAGCAGAAGTCATTGGTAGAAAGTGCCCAAAGGGACATAAAATATGATTGTAAGAAATAATATTTTAACATTTTTTCAGAAAAACGTAGTTTCATAATAGTTTACGTAACTTTTAAGATGGATTTTAAAAGTTTTATTTTATGGAATGTAAAAAGTAGTTTTGTTCTTTAATTCCTGATTTAAAAAGGCCGAGAATTATGGTATGTGTAACGGGCCAGCTGGATCCCTCACCGATAACGTTTATTTTCGTGCTTAAATATAGAAGCCAAGTTGCATTTCTTATGTTTTAATATTAGATTTAGTATTTCATTATATTTAACCAAATGTTCGCTGAACGTGTATTGTGAATTTCGGTTTTCGTAATTGCAGCAAGAAACACACGCTGTACAACGCATACAAATTTAACAAATAATACGCCAAAGACTCTTCTGAGAGCTGCATGGATTTGTTCGACTAGAAAGTATAGTACTTGAATTCCCCTAGGATGACAAAGACCATTCCAAGAGACCTGAAAGAGCCACGTAGCCAACGTTTGCTGCAAACAGTGTTAAAGTGTAGCGAGCCCGCGTTCGTACATTTTTAAAACGCATGTTCCGAGTGTACATGTAAGTACACCAGTTGTGTTAACTAGCTGTCCTTACAAAGGCTGCACGCGATTGGGAGTTCCCAGTATTATGTGCGCTAGGAGCGGGTAATGCAATCTAAGCATGCCGTTTCCAAGGGTATGCAGCAGCCAGTTTCAAGTAAGATGTTTTTGATGTCACCGTGCTAAGTTTGCGTTTGACTGCAACCTTTTTCAAAAGCGAAGGAATGTGTTTTATCAGCGAATAATATGTGTATAGCTTGCACGTGAATATAAACAGGGCCTAACTCAAATAACTATCGGCTTCAGGCAATTTTGACATTGCGTTTTTGGTAGACATTTTGACATTTGCGTTCTGTTAAAAAAATTAATTTAATGTTCTTTTTGATGATGTTTTACGTGGGTAACATGCCTGTAAGTAGCCTTAAGCTATATCGCACGTAGGTTGGTTGAAAATGTAATTCTATTTTGTTTTATTTCTTTTGTGTTTTTAAATGTGTCTTCTTTGTGTCTTTTATGTGTAGTTATTTGTGTCATGAAATAAATTAGTAAACAAATGGGCTGTTCTTGTGCATTGTTTAAAGTTAGGTTTTAATGCGACCAACACTACAAGAGGGAATCAGATGCCTGTTCTGGCAGATGGTGATTTTTCATAAGTCACTAACTGAGATATTAAGAAAGTTTCACGTTCACTGATCTAGCGAAGGGATAAAAAGGATAAATAATTATTTAAATCTTGCGTACGAGACGTCTTGTTTTAATTGAATGTATCCATGACTGGGTAAAAAAAAATTCACATTTCATACACTACTTCAAAAACATAAAATAATTTTTGGAATCATACTTATATCGTAAAAAACTATTTCATCTTGATCGTTTTTATTAATTTTATCCCCCAGTTTTCCTCCCCTAAAATTATTTTCTTTGGGTCAGTATCGACTCAATGTTGGTAACCCTAGTTTTTTCTACAGAACACTTTTGTGGTTACAAATGGCATCGCTGTTTGTTGCTGTTTGCCATAAGGCCCTGTACTGTCTAGTCACCCTGAGACGCATTATAGTTTTGCAGTTTAATTAAATGAATAATCTGGATAGTCATTAGCGGTAATACAAACCTCTTTTAAATTCCAGTCTTCGTTGGGAACATTAGGCCTTTTGTGCTTTTGGGGAGAAACACATCCAAAGTTTCAAAAATTTTAAATAACTCCATGTATCGTTGATAACCATGAAGAATGCCTATTTCTAAATGTTGTGAAAGAATTTTGAATTTCCCGGACCGTTGGACCCTGATAATATCAATTTACAATTTGCACTGTTCCGTTGATTCGTAGTTATCGATTTTAAGATAAGATAACAGCTACTGACAAAATACGCGAACTGTCAACGTCAAATTCTCGGCATTTGTCAATTCGACATATCGTCCACCGTGTTCGTAGTAAAGAAAATCTCTCTGTATACACCGTTCAGTAGTTATTTAGTTAGACATGGTATTTTGTTTTTATGTTTAATAAAATTAAAACTCCCTAGAATCTCTTTCTAGCACTTTGTCAAAATCAGCTGTTAAATACAGGAAGCCAAATACCTTAATATAGTAATACAGGATACTCTCCGCCCGTTTGCATTCGCGTAGGAGTGACACGCAAAACAGCGCCATCTACACAGTCCGGCGTGGAGGTACGTCAAAATAACCAGAATTTTACCCATTTATCTATTACAATTTTGCAAAATAAAACACAAAACAATAAATATGTTTTTTCACTACCTTCTTTGTAAGTGATCCTTACACTGTCAAATTTGACGGATGTAGGCTACATTTACAAAAATTGTTACAGTTTCCATGACAATGTACTTACTTCCCTAGAGAAGTGAATTACTTACATCCCGCATGTATTACAACTGATAAAATGCCACGTCTGCCATTTGGTTAACACGAATAAAACCATTGTCATTCGTACTATTATCCATTTTTAATCAGAATACAAGCACAAAGCTCACAAAACAGCATTTGCAATCGTATTCACGCATTTTTTCTAAGAAATTTTCACAGTGCGTTTATAACTGTCAAACAAAACGTCACAGCGCTATAAGACTACTATAATTTAGCAAATGTCATAATTTTACGCCAGGTTATTACCTATCATTTACTTTACAAAAGGAAATATTGGTAGTGAAAAAAATTATGTACTTTACACAGGATGTAGGAAGATTTACACTACCTCGAACCTTGCTACCCTCGTTCGCTTCGCTCACTCAGGCATCAAACGGTCCTCGGTAGTGTAAATCTTACCTACATCCCTTGTAAAGTAATATACTATTAATGCTTTATAGTAATAATGTGAAAACTACTTCATTTCTTATTAATTTTCTTGTAATCCAGTGTCAAATTGGTTCTATGGTCGGATTTGTCCACTTACTAAAACTTCTGTAATTGTACCTTTGTATGTATTTCTTGTTTTGCATTATTTTGTCTGAGGCCAAAATTTAAATAGTACCTACCTAATTATGAATGCAATTAATAACAATAATACTTACCTAAGTACTTAGGCATTATGAATAGAAAACAGTAAGGAAATAAAACTAAGGTGCATATGCTTTCATTTATTCATGCAATATTTTTTTCTTTTATTCGGAGCAGAACAACATAAAGGTACTTCTTGAGTGACAACTTCTACTACAGAAGCTTCTTTTTGAAACAGCTTACGTTTCACAGGGCTTTTTCTGGTTTTTTGTTCTGTCCCGTACATTTCTTTATTTAACGGAAACCTGAAGAATGATTTCGCACAATTTCTCACAGTGGCATTACAACACCCATACACAGCGCATATGCCGCCAGACATGATGTTTTCGAACGTTTTTCTCTTAATAAAAGCACATTAATCATACACAAACACTGACATTTGACACTTTTTAACACTCCTTACCGCAAAGCGGCGCTGACGTCACCTGCGACTTAAGGTCACTAAATACTTAAAGTTACCGCCATTCCATTCCACGATTTTGTTTCCCCAAATTAAAAAGGACAGAACATTGTAAGAAAGTGAGAGTGAGAGTGAGACACTAATGGCAGGAACCCCAAATTAAAAGAGACAAAAGATATATGTTTGCACAGTTGGCGGTACCTTTATGATTTAGTAACCTTACTGCGACTCGTTTAAAACGTGAGTTTCCTGTATTAATATATTAAGGTATTTAGGAGGCTCACGAAAGTGTATAATTTGACATTTTGAGGTTCAACGTGGAATGTTGCCAGTGATTTCACACTTTGTTTGCTACTAGGCATAATATTTATGGACATCGGTGTCATGAATATCTATCTGCCAACAAATTGTAATTTATACTAAAGTAAATATGCCAAAAGTTTTTAAATCTGACACAAAATTAAAATTACAAAGGCCTACAGGCGTTATAAAGCCGACAGGCCAGACCTCAGTGAAACTGAAATCTTTGCCCGGTTTTAGTGACATTTGGGATTTAAGTATTTATGCATAAAACTTAACTGTTGGTTTAATTTTGGGCTTTGTACTGTTTTATGTATCTGAAAGAACTATTAGAAATATTATTGGGCGAGACAATTCTTAAATTAAACCTTTTGGCCCACGACCTAAAAAAATATACATACTTACTATATAAATTTTGCATTTCGGGAAGATTTGCAATGACAGATTTGGAATTATCACTTGAAAAATGAGGCTGTAACAGGTTTTGTGCATTATTTAAGTCACAACAAAATTTACTGGTTATCGGTATTTTGCAGGGTTTGCCAGTCTCGGGCGCCATCTGGACATAGGAGCTGCATGTGCATGTTTGCTAAACTATGTATATATCTGAGTCTAGGTCCCTGCTCGGGCGCCATTGTAATACCTGCCCTTCTCATAAGGGTTGTTAAACTCTACGCTCGTCGGGTAGCTATTAAACAGTCGTAGATAATTTTGGTTCCTCAGATATATGATAGTTTAACATACAAAAACACCATCGAGATACAATTAAACAATTTAATTTGTTTAGCTGTGATACATTTAGATATCTCAACATTCATTATTAACAAGAAATTACAATAAACTCGTGTAGACGACTGGAGCTGATAACCGGCGTTCTTATTTCGGCGGTCGGCCAGGCATTGCAGGTGCGGTTGATAAGCGGCCCCGTTTCTGTCCCTTTGAGTAGGTAGCTGGAAAAATCTAATTAAACGGTCTGCCAATTATACAATAAAACATATCACGGTTCTGGAGATTTAACTGATAAGACGCGGGTGAAGCCCGGCGTACTGCCTCTAAATTAATTTAGGGACGTCTGGAGACAGATAAACTAAAAACGCCGCATTGCGTTAATAAATATGACTTTAATTTCATATTCCGAACGTGAGCTCAATGTGGCCGCTTTTTCTCCAAAGCCGGCCGGGAAATTTCGTGCGCTCGGACTATTTTCGACTGGCGAATTCTGGGTTAATTAGTAATGACTTTAGTGAAGAAGATGCAATATAGCCACCAATTCAACTAAGTCCAGGTTTAATTAACAATGGCTTTAGTGAAGAGGATGCAATATTTAGCCACCAATTCAACTAAGGCCCGGGATAATTAATAACGGTAACAGGTCGGGATTCGGCTTTCAGGGAAATAAATGGTTCCGGGAGAATCTCTTCGACAGGAATAGGGATACGGGCAGGTGGAACTGGGAACTGGAACTGGGATGGAAGTCTTCGCTGGGGAAGTAAATTCGGATCTCTGTGTCTCTCTGCCTCGGAAAAATCTGCTGGAATCTCGTTGGAATCTCCTTTTATGTGCCCTGGAAAAGTTCTCAAGTGGGGGATAGCGAGTGGGGATAGCGGTGCGCGACTCGACTCGGTACTTCCTTGTTATCTCTGGACGTGACGTCGGTCCCTGCGCGCTTATCATATCGTGCATTGACATTACGGAAATTACGATAACTTGAGGTCGGACAAGGATCAAATTTAAATATTATATTAATATTCGGAAATACAAATTTGATCTGCAGGCAAACGTTACAATTGCTTATAAATACAAACATATTAAGAAGCAATTTGCATTATTTTCCTTATTGGTTGCAAGTGTATCAGGAACTGCTGCCAAACAATCCTCCGGTTAAATTGGAATTCTGTAACTGGTTTATCAATAATTTAGGAAATAACGATGATGCGTTTGAGAAAACTTTTTTTACTGATGAGGCATACTTTTATTTATCTGACTATATTAATTCACAAAATATGAGGATGTGTAGCCCTGAAAATCCCAATTTTTATGTTGAAGAACCACTTCGCCCACAAAACATAGGGGGTTTGGGCTGCAATTAGTTGAAGAAGAGTTATAGGTCCTATATTTTTTAAAGGTAATTAAATGCAGCAAAACGATTAAATTTTATTTTAATAATTCAAATTTTAGGTTTGCTAAATGCACAACCATATCGAACTGAAATTTTGTCGCCGTTTTTTGAAGAGTTACATGTCGACGAATTGCAAAGGGGTTACTTTCAACAAGATGGGGCAAGACTTCACACAACACAAGAAAATTTAAATTTACTTGGAGAATTTTACGAAAACAGAGCTATTAGTCAAAACATGCCTGCAGTGTGGACCCCGAGGTCTTGTGACTCCCTGCGATTTTCTTCTGTGGCCATATTTAAAAAAATCAATTTTCAACTTCCACTGGACAATATTAAGCAAATTCAACAAAGAAGTAGTGAAAAAATTGAAAAAATCAACAAAAATGCCGTAATATTAAGATTTGAGAATAGAACGAGTTAAGGAGTTTACTTTTTTAGGAACATTAATCTCTGAAAACTTAAATTACACACAAGAAATTAAATCAAGGTTAACAAAAGCATCGATATATGCGGGAGCGTTAAATAGTATAATGTCCTCAACACAAATGCTGTGAAATGCAAAACTACGACTTATAAGACTGTAATTGAACCCACTGCTACGTATGCATGTGAAACATGGACGATGAATGTGGCAGATCAAGACACGATAAGTAGGTGGGAGAGAAAAATCCTGCGAAAAATATTTGGAGAGACTCGGACGGAGAATGGTTAGAAAAGACTTACAAAAGAAGCATTGGGAGCCAAGTATAGTAGACTTCATTAAAGCTCAAAAGTTGAGATGGTTTAAGCATATATGTATAGAGAATGCCAGATGGAAGAGCTACTAAGATACCTAGTATTGGAAGGCAGAGCACAAGAAACAAGAAGACGAGGGCGACCAAGGAATAGATCCATCTAGGCAGTAATGGAAGATATAGCAAGGAAAAGTATTGATTGACTGGAGAAATAAAATCATGGATAAGGGACAATGGAGACAGATTGTTATGCAATGGGCCTAACGTGGCCTGTAAAAGCTTTATTTATTTATACTGAAAAAATATATAAATTGTAATATTTAAATATTTTTTTATACAATTTCTAATTATAATAAAAAACGACTTTTATTATACCATTATAGCTACTCAATAAAGTATGAAACGTATTCAGAATCAGCAAGTTGTCTTTCATGAAATTTATCTTAACCAATAATAAAAGTGGCACAAAACCTAACACCAAATCTGGCAACCACGTTTTGTACATTAACATAAAATTATTATTTTGTATAAAATGGCCATAACCTAACTTTTTAAATGACTGACAGCATATTTACAGGGTGAAATTCATCACCCTAACAGGGCCTCCTATCGGGAAAATAACTATTGAACGGTTTGGGGTACGGACGTTTCGCCACCGCCGTTTCGCCCCTGACCGTTGCGTCCCCGAACCGTTTCGCCCCCGAACCGTTTTGCCCACAAACCGTTTGGCCCCCGAACCGTTTCGCCCCCGAAGTTTTACCGTGGACGTCAAATTCCAAATTTTCCAACTCAGATTTGGAATGTCTATCAGAGCACTCTTAACGACCAACATCGCACAAATAATGACGTGGAAGGATGGCACCGCGTTTTCAAGAAACATGTGGATCGCAATTTCCAAATATTTTTCGTTTTATTGAATGTTTGCAGAAGCAGCAAGGTTTTCACCACTACGAAATAGTACAACTGATTGCTGAAAATCAAGGAAATCCAAGAAATAAAAAGTATGTCTCAATATCAGCTCGTGTGAAAATCGTCAAGTTATTGATTACTTGCGTGGGATTGCGTACAACTTTGAATTTTGAATTTATTGCGGTTGCATGTCGGAATATAGATGTTAAACGATTTCTTTTTTTTTATATGTATCTACTAAAAAACTCTAAAATTAAAATACAAACACCAACAAACAAAAACAAATAAAAATTAAAAAATAACAAAATTAAAACATAAACACAAAATTGTTTTTAAAAGAAAATAAAATAAAAAATAACGGTTGCAGAAATCCTACTAGCTACCTCCTCGTGGTGCACCTGGAAACAGCTGAAGCTGGCTAAAGCTAGAGGTAAAACTTCGGGGGCGAAACGGTTCGGGGGCGAAACGATTCGGGGGCGAAACGGCTGGGGGCGAAACGGCGGGGGCGAAACGGTCGGGGGCCAAACTGCGGGGGCGAAACGTCCGTAAACCAACACTACAGTAACTATATAATCGCAGTGTGGCCATACGGTGGTCATGTCTTCTATTGGTACAGTGTACAGAATGTTTAGTTACAAAAAGTTACTAATGTCAAAATAAGACATTGGTATTTTATAACTTGTCAAAAGTTTGAGTGGACGTAGCACGTGATGAAATCCGCTATTATAGTTTGTTTTTAAGGAAAAGAAGGATATTTTGACGTTTTTCGCCAATTAGTTATTTACAATATTCAGAACAGTATTAACACCAAACAAACCAGATCATTTAACAGAGAAATAAATATTTTCCTGTAAGTTTCATATTGCATATTGCTTAAATATTCGTAAGTAATTGATCAATAGATTATTGCGGTGTACAATTGCAATTCCAGGTTGCACATGTATAGCATGTAGTTTAGTGATAATTTAAATTAGTTCCTTTCATTTAATTATAATCTGTGTACTTGTTCCTTGGAATTAGTTTGTGCTTAACGCATTTATAACTGAAGACAATTTATTTTTGTTAAATAAACCAACTTTGTGTACTATTATCGAAAACTGGTGTTTATGTTATTTATGAAAAGACAAGAACAACCCTATATCCTCGAAGCGTTACCGTCTAGTGCTCTAGTGGTTGAATAAAAAAGACGGGTAACAGAACGTTATCGAACAGTACATTTTAAGCAATTTTTTTTGTCACTGTAGTTTCTCATGCAAAACCTATTTTGAAGTTAGAAGCAACATGGCGGCCAACAATTCTATGGCCACACTGTGATTATAGAGCCACTGTATTTATAAAGCTAATACTCGTAGACTTATTCCAAAAAATAGATGCAATATTTTTAATGATATACATTTGAGTTATTTTATAAAAAAAAGTAAGAATCATACTAAATTTTAACCCAGTAATAACAATAATAACACTGTAGAGTACAAGTGATACAATTTGAATAAAACGATAACACTATAACAGTAAAAATTCGTAGAATTAGTACAAATTGTGAATTAATAGAGATTTTTTAACGCCAACTATTATACAGTAAAAACCTACAGAATACTATAGCACAGTTAGGTATATGTAAATTATATATTAAATTACCGGTATGCTCCTGCTTGTTCTCAAACCAAGATTTTAAGAAAATCAATCAAATTAATTAATATACCGTGCGTCCACGAGACTACGCGCCATGGCGCTGAAGTGATGCTAGTTTATTTTAAAGATCTATTTTTCAGGTGGTAATTGATTGATAGTCAAACGGTTGCTAAGTATTGACCATTAAAATTGAATTTGTAAGTAACAAATGAAGTGCCTTCAGAAATGATCAAACGTTTTTGAATGGTCATGGTTATACAACGTTATTACAACGGTTAGTATGTTGGTGGCACTGTAAGTCTATGTCAAATTCGAGGTAATCAGGTTAGGTTTTGCGTCAGTCTGTGTCAAAATTGACGCAAAATCTTACTTTCTAACCTCGAATTTGACACCATACTTCAAGTTGAATACCACTTAATCGTTTATTGCCATAGAAAAATAAATATAATAAGGTTTGTTGTTAAGCTGTTTTCGTAAAAGCAAGAGCTGATCTTTGGGAGAAATTAAAGTTGTTCTGATTCCATGGTGCGAAACCCTGTGGACACACGGTATAGAGCGTTTTTCGAATCGATTTTTAAAAAATGACCAAGAGTAAACTACCTTTATTGGAAGAAATAAAAAAAAAAGTATTAAGAAAAGTTATTTAGAATTAAGAGTGATCGAAGACTCTCAATTTTCAGACAAATCGGCCAACCTTTATTTTTTTAAATATTTTTTAGTTTTTTATACTAACATATTTTTTATCGTGGCTGTGGTAAAAATCAAAGTAGACCGATTTGTCTGAAAATTGAGAGTCTACCATCTCTCTTAACTCTAACCAACTTTTACTTCCTTTTACTACTATAAAGGAAGTATTGGATTCACCCCAAAAATTCGAAATTGAGTTTTCAACAGATCTTCACGTTTTAGAGTCCCCTGATCCCAAAAAACATATTTTTTTTCATTGGTCTGTGTGTCTGTCTGTCTGTCTGTGTGTCTGTGAACAGAATATCTCAAAAACGAAAAGAGGTATGGCATTGAAACTTCATATATAAGTTTTGTGTACTATGTAGATGATACAGCAAGCTTTTAAAGAAAATCGCATAACCGGAAGTAGGTGTTTACTCTTGTGATTTTTCAGTTTTTTTCGATTTTTTCAAAAACGGCTCTAACGATTTTTTTTAAATTTTACATTTTTCTTACATTTTTAATGTGTATTTATGTGAGATAGGTGATTTTCCAGTTGAATACTTCTAAAGTGGGTTTCTTTTGTTTTTTTTTCTATTTTTTTTATTAACTCCTATTTTAAATAAAACACCCGGTATATTATTACATTTTTGAATTCACCTTAAAATTCTAGAGAAAATTTGTCTCTTCAACTAACACTCGATTTTGTACCGTTTTTGTAGAATTTGTAATTTTTGAAAATTTTTAACAAATGGTTAAAAATTAAAAATGAAATTTTTGACTAATTATAAGATCACTGTAAAAGGAAGTTGTGTGAGTGTATCACACCAGATTTTTTCCTTCTTCTTCCAGCACTGGCGAGCTGTCGACATGCTGGTACATCTTGCTGTCCGGGTCCGTCTTCATAGATGGCTCGATGTACTTGCCGAGGTCAAGGTGAGTCTTCGATTGTTTTGGGCGCGACGCCTCTGATGTGTGCAGGACGCAGCCCCGTTGGTGCATCTGTGGAAACATTTGAATTCGTTTGTTTTGTTGCTGCCGTTAGGTCGGCCCATGACAGTAGTGTCGCGTGGACTGCGCCTTTGCTGTGGTGGCGTGACTGTACTTGAACCGAATGCGATGCGCACCTTATCTTACATCCGCGGAAGTTATATTTATTCAAACTGCGTTCGCGGCAGGCCTGGCCTGCCATATCAATAGGAATGCTCCCAGCAGTTCTACGTATGACAGGGTTATTCATTTAAATAGGATATTAAAAACGCCATAAGTTTGGGAAGAAAAACGTAAGAAAAAATATATTAAAAGCAATGTTGAAGGCGTCTTTAATAAGTGATATTATCGTTTTATAAGAAAATGGAATTCCAAGTTTTCAAGTTGTTTGAGTTTGTTATTGGATAAAAACTATTTTATAAACTTTATTAGAACCCTTACAGCTGATGTACTGCTGTTGGTAACTTCAAACTACTACAGGTCTCGTAATTTTTGAGTCAAATTCGTCGATGCGCAGTAAACGTCGTAAAGAGGTTTATTCGCAACCATATATGTAATGTTAACATTCCTGACCTCATTTGAGTGGGGGAAGTCGTACATTTCAGCCCGCTACTTCCTGCACTCACTTCCCGCTCAAGTGCGGGAAGTGAGTGCGGGAAGTACATTCCCGACCGCTGAGTAGGTAGGGACACTGGGAATCTCGTTGATCCATTCATGCGCGTCGCAACCTGTCGTATCATAATATAATAATTTTTCCAATTATTGTTTAAAATAAAGTGGTTGCGAATAAAATAGTATACAAACCTCGACAGGAAGTTTCCTTAGTTTCGAGATAATAGCTGATTTCGACGCTTCGCGTCTCAATCAGCTAACTAATCTCTCGACAATAATGAAACACTTCTCATCTCGGGCTGTAATATACTATTACAGGACTAGGGAGTCAACTTGCAATGGAGTGCAGCTATATTACATTATTGTACTATTGCTGCATTGGTGGACCGCCTGGATCCACCTATTGTCCGTTCGGCGACTGAGGTAAGCTGCGCGCTGAATTTGACCTAGAAATTGCGACACCTATACCTTAAGGCCGCTTCTAACTAAAGCCGATCTGTTACGCTCAACCTTTGCTAGTGTGACTCACAGGAAGCCCCAACATACCGTCTCATTTGAAGTCCTTTAAACTTCGAAACAAGAATAATAATAGCATATACAATAAGATAATACTTAAAAACAATCAAGAATAAATTACTATACCTAAAGGACAATTAGCAATATACAATTATTAATACTACTACAATTCTGTTTATGTTTACTCATTTACAGGTACAAAAACGCATCCTATTTACAGGTCCTCGCAACACTCTGCGTACTGTTTTTTCGTCACTATTTACACTAGTAATTGGTCTAGCAGTGAACAAAGCTCTATTATTATTCTCCCTAAAAGCCACTATTGAGGTGGTATGTTATTCTCTACTACAATGACAATTTTGCCAGTCTTAACATATTCCGAAGCCTTTTGCAGCTACGCGATATGCGTTGCAGTATAGTATGAGCAAAAAGAAAGTTCATTAAAGATGTATTTGGAAATTTGAAGCCATGTGTATTATACCATCATAAAGTTATACTCAAATCTTGTCACTGACATTTGATAGACGGTGGCTAATATTGCAATGTGATCATGATCATAACCGTGATCAATACTTCCCGCAATAAACGCAAGGGAAATATTTTCAAGGACTGTAGAAGATCATAACCTCACTTTGTAACAAATGTCAAATGGCAGCTGCATATTATCTGGTGTTATAATGCACGTGACTTCAAAATTCCAAAGGCATCCTTGATGAACTTTAGCTTTGCTCATACAATAGATTGTTATCAAATTTAAGCCAAAATCAAACCACTGTGACTACATAGGCACATTAAGGAGACCGGCCAGCTAAACTGTGAAGTTAATGTTATTCATCAATCCAAAAGGGACGCCAATGAGTTTTTATACAATAAATGTACTCTGAAAGAAACAAGAGCTCAAACTCAAAGCTTAACTAAGATCACCATAATCTGAAATTCAATAATTATCGCAACCAGGTCATAACTCAATTTGCAGTAACGAAAACACAGATGGTAAAATCATGGTAAAATGAATAATAGTAGGGTACGTCGGGTGCACCCAATAA
Organism: Agriotes lineatus; assembly: GCA_940337035.1. Classification (NCBI taxonomy): domain Eukaryota; kingdom Metazoa; phylum Arthropoda; class Insecta; order Coleoptera; family Elateridae; genus Agriotes; species Agriotes lineatus. The sequence goes on along the minus strand of CALNHX010000063.1, from coordinate 293,806 downwards.
ACATAGGTTCTAAAAATAGAACAGTAAAATGTACAAATAAAATATCAATCGGTGAATAAAAGTTAAATATTGAATATCATTAAATAAAGCAACGTAACCCCGATGAGACCTTAAGGGAATCTTATCAAAGAAAGCCGCTAGCAAATCGGCACAGCAATTAATCTCGAAGTAATGACACAATTTAAACTGCACGGGGAATCTGAAGGATTCAGCCCACCCCACAATTTGCAAGTTAACAGATAATAAAAGAACAAAACTCAAGTTGTTGCTTCTTTGGTGACGTTGTTCATTGGCGGCAGCAAGTAGCCCACACCGGGATCCGGGCCAAGGACGTCCCACGAGCAGGAACTCGCTAGAAATAAGACCGAGAACACCCATGCATCCAAGGAGGCTACCACGCTGGGAAAACCGGACAGCACGTGTATGACAATGGACAAGAACACGACGTCACGGGGTCATACATGGCCGGGCCAAAACTATAGCTTGGTACGGCAAAACGAAGATCGAGAACAGCTAGAAAATCCCCGAAGCGTTCAACCAATTCGGCAATATAAGGAGGCAGGCTCAAATGATCACGTGCAATCTATCCCTAATGGTGGAAATTGACCTGAATAAAGGATAGTATTTAAGCTCTGAGATTATCGGGATCAAATGGCAGGAAGTCGCAAGCGACTCCCAAAGACAGAACGCGCGCTTGCCGCGACCAAAACGGACACAATCAAAACGACGGCGCGGCCCATACAAAAATTACACCAAGTGACCCTAGCTAGAAAATACGTCACTTTTTGCCCGTAACAAGATGTTCTTAACTTCCAGGAGATATTGCTGTTATCTCACTAGAATCATAGGCCAGCGAAGTTAAGGAATGGATATTTAGACATGGGGCGATGCAGACAGGAAAAGCCATGACTGAATCTTACAGGATACTCGAAACACACTATTTTGCCTCACTCTAACACGTTATACCGCAATGCGTTGAAATTTTCAAGGTCTCATACTTGGAAAATTAACAATGTTTTTTGTACAAAGGTGAGAATTTAGGTTACCTTCAGTTTCAGATATGTGTGTACTTAGTACAAAAATGCATTTGTAACGTAAAAAATCTGTGTGTGACCGTAAAGAAAAGGTAAATTTGCCTATGTGGACAGCGGCGCTGCAGTCACAGTTGTTCTTCTCTTCGCCGCTTCGTACAAATAGAAGACAAATTACGCCCATACTCACTGCTCCAAACGTTGTCAACTGTCAAATATTTATTTGAAGCACGACGGAAACCATGGAAACGTTACTTCGTTCGTAGCCACTACGAGACGCCACCATCATTGCTTTTCTGTCTGCACCGTTTCATATTTAGACATGCTCGAATGTGGATAAGATGAATGTAGGCTACATACCAAGTAATTTAATGAGTTTTTGTGATCCGTTTCTTGCATTTGCAAGCAGTTTTGATCAAAATCAGATCCCCATTTTGTATATTAGAATAAAAGACAACCTGTTTTTGGATATATTTTACACACTTTTGAATCATTTGCTTTATGACAGCCCTTGCAGGTTGATATTGCGGTGCAAAATGATAATAATTAATTCAGTAAAATTATATTGTAAAATAATGGGGTACGCTACTGTATTTGCTGTTGAATTTTTTAAGAAATCGCTGCTCTTATTGTATCAATTTTATCTACAAATGGATTTAAATGCGTCAATGGGCTACATCTATCCACTACCTTGGTTTTACATAAATACCTTAATTCTAATAGGCATTCCTGTTGGACTGCACGAACTGCAATTGTAATTTAGCAGAAAAAATAGTATATTCTGAAAACCATAATCTTAATCCTTGAGGGAGAACACTCAAAATATCCTCAGCAACGTGTAACAGATTGCTGTCAGCTTTCATGATTTCAACACACCTTTTTAAATTAAATTGACAGCAATCCGGCTCGAAGGACCAAATGTTTGTGTTTGTTATTCAATAAAAACTCCCTTATATTTTATATACTTTATTAAAGCCCTTACAGCTGATGTGCGTTGATATGGGCTATAGTTTCAGTCGATGTGCTGCTACTGCTTCTAACTACAGGTACGCAACGACTACCTGTAGCCCCCATGTCATGCTCACGCCTCCCTTCCTAGGGGATTCGTAGGAAGCCCCAATACAAGCTATTACTGTTTGAAATCGAGATGGAAGCCTCAGAATCTGTAAAAAAGTATGGCACAAAAAAGTGTGGGAACCAAACTTACTTCTTTTTTTTTTAAATAGAACCCCCAGATTTAGGTAGCTAAACAGTTTTGTCGAAGTGCTATGTTTTGTGTCAAGTAGCTTTTCAGCGTATAATAGTGGCTCTGGGTAATACTAGCTGCAGGGTGCTCAAAATGTGCAAATTCTATAATTTCTGATTTTTTTAACCTTCTAAATTTTTGTATTCTTAAAAAGCCCTTTAATGAGCTTTTTTTGTTATCTTCATACCTGATGTCAGCAAGTTCTACTCTTGTTCATACAATTGAAAGATGTAAATTTTTTGTTATTAAACACTATACCAACTTTTGCTCACGTTTTAAGTTGTCTTTAAGAGCAGCGTCCTACTAACGAGCCAGAAGCAGTTCTGGAAGATAATTAAAAAGCTGGATAGTCATCCTAGTACACAGATAAGAATTATTAAGATCCAAAATGGAGACATAAAGCCCAAGGTGATAATATACAAAAAGCATGGAAGATTATTTTGAAGCTAAATTCGACAATGGTGAAAAGGATGAAGACGCACAACTAGAAACACCGAATAATAGAAAATAGGGAAGGAAGAATACTAGAAAGCAGACTCAACGGATTACAATAATTATAGAGGCATTTTCCAAGCACAGCTTTAATTAAAAAATCACTCCAAAATATTAAAAATCGCCCAAGAGTAAAAACTGAAAATAAATTGGAGAAAAAACGGGCGGCATTTACACAGAACGGACAAACACTATACAGAGTGGGTCAAAAAAAGGTACAAAATTTAAATACTCTTATTTCCAATCATAATTAGTTATTCGAAAAACGAAATGCTTACACTTTGGAGAGTAAAAACATATAGGTCCGGTTGCAGAAAGCAATGTTAAGTCTGGTGTTAGCTAACATCGCGTCAAAGTGAACAAAATCGCATCAAATTTTGTTTACTAATGTATTAGTTACCATAAGCATTTGAGATTTGATTCGTTTTTGTTCACTTTGACGTCGCGTTAGCTAACACCAGACTTAACATTGCTTTCTGCAACCGGCCCATAGTATTTGCAATAATACAACATTTCAAATTTCACTTTAATAAAGGCCATGCGAAAACGGCAGATTTCATAACGCAACTGTAACAAAATGGGTAGACAATGACTTTAGTTTAATTTGTTTGGTTGTTTGGTCAACGTCAAAAATCACTAAACTTTTATAGATACCTTACGCACATGTTAGCATTTGTCGACGTTTACACCGCCTCTGGTGTTTGGAAGCGCAATTAAACCAACGAGCGTCAATTTTGAAATTTATGAAGAACAAAATGTACACAATTGTTGCTTATACTTAATGCTCTAATCTAACTCAAAACCGGTACCCGCTGAAGATACAGACGTTTGGATTTGCTGGTGATATGAAATAATTCCTAAACAATCATTACAAAATACAAGCAATTATAAATAATAGAAAAAAAACCTTGAATATCGAGAAGTTGTATTTAACGGTATTGGGCCCATACTGAGCAAATAACGGACGAGACAGTTTGTGGCGAAGGCCGATTAGGCAGAGGCTAATAAATTATCCGAGTCAGTTATATGTAATTTCGGCCGTATGTTGTTTAATAGTTTTCGTAATATCCACAAAAAGTGACCAATTTTAAGACATGCGATTTTAATATAAATAATATAAATCCAACTTACTATACTCTATTTTTACTTCCTTTTACAATAAAGGAAGTATTGGATTCACCCCAAAAATTCGAAATTGAGTTTTCAACAGATCTTCACGTTTTAGAGTCCCCTGGTCCCAAAAAACATATTTTTTTTCATTGGTCTGTGTGTCTGTCTGTGTGTCTGTCTGTCTGTGTGTCTGTCTGTCTGTGTGTCTGTCTGTCTGTCTGTCTGTCTGTGAACAGAATATCTCAAAAACGAAAAGAGGTATGGCGTTGAAACTTCATATATAAGTTTTGTGTACTATGTAGATGAGACAGCAAGCTTTTGAAGAAAATCGCATAACCGGAAGTAGGTGTTTACTCTAGTGATTTTTCAGTTTTTTTCGATTTTTTCAAAAACGGCTTTAACGATTTTTTTAAAACTTTATATTTTTACTACATTTTTAATGGGTATTGATGTGAAATAGGTGATTTTCCAGTTGAATAGTTCTAAAGTGGGTTTCTTTTGTTTTTTGTCTATTTTTTTTATTAACTCCTATTTTAAATAAAACACCCGGTATATTATTACATTTTTGAATTCACCTTAAAATTATAGAGAAAATGTGTCTCTTCAACTAACGCTCTATTTTGTACCGTTTTTGTAGAATTTGTAATTTTTGAAAATTTTTGACAAATTATAAGAACACTGTAAAAGGAAGTTGTGTGAGTGTATCACATCAGATTTTTCTTAATACTTTTTTACTTTCCCATACCCATAGGTATAGGAAAGTCTTGGAATCATGAAAATTTTTGAAATCGAGATTTTCACAGAAATATCCGTTTTGGGCCTCTAGGAACCCAAAAAAGTGGTTTTTCAAAAATGTCTGTCTGTGTGTGGGTGTGTGTGTGGGTGGGTGACGCTCCTACAGCCGAAAGTATTGCTCCGATTTTGATGCGCTTTGGAATGTGGGGGTGTATCAAAAATTCATCGACAAAATAAGCTTTTCAAAAAAATCCGAAACCGGAAGCGGAAGTTACGCATGTTTTTTTGGTATCACTGTTTTCGTGATAACAATTTTGAAAATTTTATCGCGGATGACGATAGAGGGTCATAAGACAAATCTGTTAGTTTTCTGCCGAACTCGCTAGGTTTAAAATGAAGGGCGCTATGATTTTTTGAAAATTCTGAGTTTAACGCCCTATTACTCAAAAACGGATGAATCGATTCAATTGATTTTTTTTTTCTGAATAGTATATGAAGGCTAACATGAGGTGATATAAAAAGTGTTGTGAAAAATATTAAGGGGCCTAAATTACAAATTTTCAAAATTTTGGAAATTTTCTAAAAATCATTTCTCAAAAACTGCCCACAGGAATTTGTTTAAACTTCATACACTGATAGACCCCGAAAAGGGTTATCGATCTGTTTTTTAAAGAATCTCATGAATTATCTGTGGCGCCCTCTACGAAGCTTTGAAGTTTGAAAATTTAAACCCCTTTAATTAATAAACAAAACAAGATAGGTAGCTGGGGTTTTCACTGAATTGCTCAGTGCATAATGGAGCATATGAATATGCAAAAAAATATTACACTCGTGGATATATGTAAGCGCACCGGCCCCCTCCCCCCTCTATTTTGGAAAAATAATTTTTTTATTCTAACGGTTGTTATATTTTTGCGTCAAAGAATATTTTTCCACGAAAATAAAAAAATCGATTTTGTATGCCCTAGAAAATATAATTTCCAAACTAGATAAGAAGGCGATTCGAGGATATTTTGTGGGATATCATGATGGTATGGGCGGTTATCGCATTTATGTACCCGACAAGCATGAAGTAATAATTAGTCGTGATGTAATTTTCTTAGAAAGTGCATGTAAGTACAACCTGTACCTGTCATTGCTAATCCGTACTAAGCTTTTCATAAAGGCTTAAAGATTTTACTGTACTTCCAAGAATAAAAGCTTTTGGTGTTTAAAATATTTGTCTGCCAACTTAATGTTAACAAATATGTTAGTGGGGAGAGGAGATGCATTTTCCACCACTCTCCACGGCTTCTGTAATGAAACTCGAAGCGAAAGGTGTTGTTTTGCTTTATGGTAAGCGATAGTGATGGGCATAATCGAATGAATTTAATAATCGAGATATCCGAATGCGAGATATTTTAATAATCGAATGAATCATTCGGAACAATCGGATACCAATGAATCTTTCGGTTTCGGGAGGCGAATGAATCTCTCGGATTCCGTTGAGACTACTATATTAGTAGGATTAGTTACTATTTTCTGGCAGCATGTGTGCTGTGCGTAGCCGAATGCGGGCATCGGGCATTTAAAATACGAGAATTATTTGCTTGTTGCTTCACCGAAATCATTTTCAGGTGCCTGTAATCTGTTCTGTTTTCTGTTTCTTTTCAGGTTTAAGCTTTAAGCAAGCCGTTGAGCGTCATAAAAATATACCTACTCAAATCTCCAGTTACGCCGTAGTAACTGTTTATAATGTTTATATGCTAGCGAGTTAATTTTCTTCTTAAATCGCTGGTGAATTAATAGTAGATTGTTCCACAAGTTAAGAAAAGTGGGAGTTTTCCAGAATTCCAGCGAATGTAAAAGTTTTAGGCGAGCATGGAAGACATTTTTACAAAAAGAATTTTCAACCGACGTAAGGTTGCTGCTGGTTTTAACGAGCACCGCCAAAATATTAGAAATTATCATACTTAATTTAATATTGTAAGCTGCGAGGGCCTGCCAGCTCCCTTGCTCGCGCGAACTCGCTCTCTTATTACAAATATTAAATTACACTTTACAATAAAATCGAGGCCGAGTTTTCCGGGCCAATTTTAAATGTCAAATTTATTATAATTTCGATTTATTTACTAAACTATTTTAAAATGTAAACATTTGAAATAATTTGTAAAATCGGTATAGTACAATAAATTGTATTATTATATCAGTTCAGTATTATTATTTCTACTTTTCTACCCATGTCGGTCTTTGCCCTGAGTTTGGCCTTTGGCGATGGTAAAACAGAACAACAGAAGTGAAAGTGAGAATTGTAAAGTAAACTGTAAACCCCGGATAATCCGTCGGCAAGCGCAGCGTCGCCAAATTGGTCGATTAATCCCTATTTGGGCGATAAAAATTTAAAATTGCGATTAAAATTTAAGATTTGCGATTGGCGCCAAATTGGGCGATTTTTTAAACTCCCGCAGCGGTTCTTAACCATAAATTTTAAATTTTAAATTTCTTTGCAAATCTTTTTGTCCCCGCCTGTTGAAGGTGCACCTCGTCCTGTCACACATCTGGTCCGTCTGGTCGAATGGTCAACACAGCTGAGTCGACACTTGTAAGAATGCTAAAGGATACCGTTTTTTATTATACCCCCCTCGAACCGGGTTGTAAATTTCTTGGCCATCTATTTCCCGCTTTCTCTCAAAAATATGTAGAAATGTAGCTTGCCGTAAGGCGTTTACGACTTATGCGGATGGGTAAAGCAGGAATGAACGGGCGCTTTCGTGTTCCGTGATTTAATCATTCAATCGGTACTTTGGTATTATTGTAAAAAGCCGAATAAAACAGTATTTCGAAAAATTTAAGGGCAATGTTTTACGATGCCAAAGAACGAAATAAAAATCAATATTATCACTTGAAAAATATATTATTCTTTTATTCCCTAAACTGCTTGTGACTCGTAGTTGGTTAGGTACGCAGTTAAAGTAATAAATAATAGTAAATACTGCCAATACCGATGTTCCGTTAGGCATCGTACGTGACAATTTTCTTATTTTGCAGATTTTAATTTTAAAAATGTACAGTTTTGGGATTGGGGGTAGCTGGAAGATGAGAAAAATTTTTAGTTTTTGGAATTGGGCAAGCGGCACACCGACAGCCGTGAGCGAGAGCCGACCACTCGTACGCCGACAAACTTGCATCCGAATGCGAATAATCGCAGTTCAAACGAGAGAATCGGTTGCACTAGAGTTACCCTACTAAATTAGTACTACTAATTTAGTAGTTGGTTGAACGACCATCGGAGTTCGGACGTTCCCAGCATCCGATTGTTCCGAGTAATCCGAGAGATTTTTGCATTCGAGATATTTTTAGTAATCCGAGAGATTTTTTTATTCGAGATATTTTTGGTAACAATCGAAATATTTCGGAAGGTCGAAATAATCGAATAATCCAATTATTTTCATTCGGATTCGCCCATCACTAGTAAGCGATCTTCTTCTGCTGCAAGTCGAAATTAGTGATAAAACATTGTAGTTATTATTTTAACTCGAAGTGAAAGGTGGTGTTCTACTTTATGGTAAGAGGTCTTCTTCCGCTGTAAGTTGAAATTAGTGATAAAACATTGTAGTTATTATTGTATTGACATCAGAAAAATTACCCAAGATTTTTATAAAAACCCAGAAGTAGTAGAATTTAATGACATTTTATCTAAGCTGACAATTACCGAAGAACAATATTATCTTGCTATTCGTAGTTCATTAAAAAGAACTCAGATATTTTTGAAACGTACTAGTATGGAAGTCGGAATTAATAATTATAATAAAGACATACTACATTTGTTCGAGTCCAATATGGACATTCAGTTTGTTTTAGAAGAATACGCGTTAGCGTCTTATATTATTAAGTATGTTACCAAAATTGACGCGGGGCTTTCGAAATTGTTACGTGAATCGGCATCAGATATAAATAATGGGTGTACTAGTGCTAGGGAAAAATTTCGAAAGATTTCTAACGTATTTTTAAATAGTAATTTAATGAGCGCACAGGAGGCCGTGTATCATGCGTTGTCTTTACCACTATGGAAAAATTCGCGAAAAACTATTTTTATCAGCACGTTTCCACAGCAGGAAAGAGTAAAAATGTTAAAGTCAAAAAAAGACTTAAATAACCTAAATGTAGATTGTAATGACGTGTTTGTTGATGACATATTTAAAAAATACAGTAAAAGACCTTTATCTCTGGAACACGTGTGCCTAGCAGATTTTGCTTCTAATTTTAGTATTTTGAATGTAAAGGATAATCAGAACGCGAATGAGGACGATGACGATCAGATCGTTGAAGATTATAGGAGACGGAAAAAGTCCGCTATTATTAGATATAGGAGTTATAAACTTAGTCAGGATCCAGTTAATTTTTATAGAGAAAACGTACTTTTATTTTTGCCTTGGAGAAATGAACATTCCGAGGTAGAAAATGTAAACTGCGAAGACATGTTTTTAAACCACCATTGCGTTATTGAAGCTAATCGCAAAAAATTTCAAATTCTTGGCGATGATGTTTTAGAAAAAGCAATAGAATCTGCTCAAAGTAATGTTGTAGAAATCGAGGAAGAAGATGTCGAAGAATTTTCCAAAGGTGCATTACCTGAGGACCAACATATAGATATTTTACAACAGGGGGGCGCGGAAATGGTTAAAGATCGTACAGCAAATCACATTAGTTGTCCACCTAGAATATCTATAGAAGAAAACTTTCAGTTAATGCAGAAATTAAATACGCGCCAGAGGGAGATTATAATGCACATTTTACATTGTTTCAAAACTAATAGGTTGCCATTAAGAATTTTTTTAAGTGGGTCCGCCGGCGTCGGCAAAAGTACGGTTATAAATGCAGTCTATCAGTTGATTACAAGTTATTTTGATAAATTGCCGGGTTCAAATAAAGGAGAGAATTTTGTAATGTTATGTGCTCCATCAGGTAAAGCAGCATTTTTAATAAACGGTCTGACGTTACACACAGGGTTTTCTTTACCAGTAAGTCAGTTTGGTGGACAAATGCCGGAGTTATCGAATGACATCGCAAATACGCTACGAGCAAAATTATTTCATTTAAAATTGCTTATTATTAACGAAATATCTATGGTAGGTAGCCGTTTATTATCGCGGGTCGATACTAGACTTCGACAAATCATGGGTAACAAGCAGTCTTTTGGGGGAATATCGGTTTTAGTTGTAGGAGATTTAAATCAATTACCTCCTGTGAAGGATCGCCCTGTATTTTGTTCGCCAAAGAGTAACAGTCTAAGTATTTTTCATGGAGATTCAAATCCCTTATGGGACGAGTTTTATTACTACAAATTAACACAAATAATGCGGCAGCGGGACGAAGTTAAATTTATACATTGTTTAAATAACTTAGCGAAAGGAATTATGAACGTTGACGATATAAACTTAATTAGATTACGAGAGGTGGAAGACGCACTAGTCCCAGAAACCGCAATTAGATTATATGCAGAAAATGCTAACGTTGATGCTTACAACGAATGGCGTATAAACAATGCGCCCGGTGAAGAATTTGCATCTACCGCGGAAGACGTTATTTTAGGAAAGGTTTCGGAATTTACAAAAAAGAAAGTATTAGGCGCGTTAAAGAAGAAAAAAACTTCAGAGCTTGGGGGGTTACCAACACATTTACGTATAAAAGTGGGCATTAAGTATATGGTAACTTCAAATATTGATATAGAGGACGGGCTTGTAAATGGATCTTGTGGAATACTGCGACATATTTCGTTTGAACCGAATTCTAAGTTTCCAAGCAAACTTTGGATCGATTTTCAATCAAATGCGGTGGGTAACAAAGTGCGAAAAGCGTTTACCGGTTTAATGAACGCGGAAGGTATTGACTCAAAATGGACTCCCATAGCTAAAAGTGCCTACCCTTTAAGTATTTCTAAGGATTTGCAGCACCAAATTATACGTCGTCAATTTCCAGTGACAGCAGCCGAAGCTTTAACTATTCATAAATCTCAGGGCCAGACGTACGACGAGGCTTGTATTGATTTAAAAAAATCAAAAAGAATTACAAGACAAATGATGTATGTAGCATTAAGTAGGGTAAAAACGTTATCGGGGCTTTACATTATAGGTAGTTTCAAACCTCCAAAATCTCCAAACGAGAACGACCAAATTCTAACGGAAGTTTTGCGATTACAACAAAATAAACCTCTCACATTTTTCTACGACACTTTTAGTAACCGCGATCTAATTAAAATTGTATATCATAATGTTGGATCACTGCGTAAACATTTACCAAATATTGCTAGTGATGACTGGTACATTCGAGCAGATATATTAATATTTTCAGAAACCTTAACACAAAATTACGATAATGTAGAAATCCCGGGTTTTCACATAAAGTTTTATTAAAATTCTGTTAATACGCGAGGAATTATTTGTTTCGTCAAAAACCACATTCAGGTTTGTAATATTCAACACGTTTTAAAATTCGAAAGTAAAAATCATGTTGACTTGTTTAGTTTTGAATTAGATAATGTTTCGGTTATTAGCGGTTACAAATCGCCTTCGGCTAGGCATGATATGTATGGAAATTGTTTTCAAGAAATTATGAGTAAGTTATCTAATGGCGATGGTAAGGTTGTTGTATTAGGAGATTTTAATTTTGATGTAATTAATTTTAATACAAGTTCATATTTTTCAAATGTAATGACAAAGTTCGATCTTACAAGTATTTTAGATTGTAAAACATGCACAACTGATTACAACACTCAAATATATGTAGTGTATAGTAACGATAAAACATTGATAGCAGGTGTTTATGACAGTTACTTTTCATACCATAAACCTATATATGCGTTGCTATCATCTAAGCTAGATTCTTGCGTAACCATTTCTGCTGAAAGTGTTAAAAATCCTACAGTTTTGAGCAATAAAAACCAATATATAGGATTTACAAATAGGGATAGTGTTTCATGTTATGCAAACAGTGTAGTTCAATGCATGATAGCTTTAAAAGATTTTAAACAGGATTTACTTCAAAATAGGAAACCAGAACATAAGGTCAGTAAGAGTATAGTAGACATTATTAATCTAGTCAATTTCGGGAGCGATTGTATTTCTACCTGCCATATTAGAGATAGTTTAGATCAAAACACCGACGTCAATTTCAGTGACAACGTACAGCAAGATGCTCACGAATTTTTAGCAAAATTGTTGCACTGTTTAGAACAAGAAAATGAAACGTTGTCTGCAAGATTTAAATATTTAAGAACAATAGTAAAAACTTGTTTTGCGTGCGAGTTTTCGCAAGAACAATCGGAATTAGATTCGTGGTACTTTCTTCGTTTCCAAGACGATATGCCTTTGGACTTTTCAAAATTTATTTGTTGGGATGAAACTGATATAAAGTGTCCTAATTGTCAAAACTCAAATTTATTAGAAAAACACAATATATCGTACGTTAATCAGTTTGTTGTATTAGTTTTTGCCCGATTCCGCGATGACACAAAGTTGTCGAACGTAGTAGTAAATTTTAACGAGACAAACGTTTGTATAAATGAAACGCATTTTGACGTTCGAGCGGCAATTTTACACCACGGAGATTCACTAGACCAAGGTCACTACACTACCATAATAAATGTTAACAATAGTTGGATCAGTTACGATGATCTAAAAACAACAAAAACTACGTTTCCAGCAAATTTAGAAAACGTTTACTTATTATTCCTAGAGAAAAAGGGTACCTAGGTGTGATGTTATCAAATCAATACATACACCTTCATTAAATAATGTTAGTATTAATACAAAAAACCAAAAAACCAAAAAACAAAAAAAACCTAAAAAACAAATATCTGAAAAAACATATAAGTAAGTAGTTCTCGTATAAGTTAAGTTGTTAGAATAATCCGATAAATGTCGTAATAACGTCAACCAGTTAGAATAACAGGTTAATGTTATGGTAAGGCAGGTACTTTAAGGTAATTAAGATACAAATTATAAGAGAATTAGTTAGTATAAATACAAAAGAAACACAACAAAAAAAGCTAAAAAACTAAAATATTTGAAAACATATATAAGTAAGTAGTTATCAATGTAAGTTAACCTGTTAGAATAATCCGGTAAATGTCGTAATAGGTTAATGTTATGGTAAGGCAGGTACTTTAAGGTAATTAAGATAATAATTATAAGACAATTAGTTACTACAATTATTAAAAAAAAAACGAAAAAACAGTATTTGAAAAAACATTAAATAAGTAGTTATGGTATAGGTTAAAATGTTATGTTAATCTGAATTCCCATCATATCCTAATAACCCCTATGTTACCAAATGATTAACTTATCAATCATAAATTAATTATTTTGTTAACGTAACCCCTGTAACAATTGAGTCTTACACTTCCTTTCCTTCCGCCCCTTCCCCAGAGGCAAGTCGGGCTTTGTTATTGTTATTTGAAAAGTGACGAGCTTTCCTTGCTTTCGGAGAATTTACAACTGACAACATCAACGTGCATTCTATTTGTTGCATTGACAAGTTTTCTTTACAGTTACAGCTGACCGACTTATAAAAATTAGGTAAATAATTAGAAAAATAAATTGGTCCAAATCTACTCATTAAAGCCAGTTAAAATTTATTTTCCAGCTACATCTGTAAACGTTTTATTTCCAAATGTACCTAAGCTAAAATTCGATGCCGACAGTCTGATCTGCACCCTTAAGCTAAGGATTACGGAGGCGGTTGTCTTTGATATTTGCAGTTGTTTGACATGTGGTTCTACTTAAACATCTGGTCTTCGATTTCAACCGTCATTGCTCAGTATTTATTATCCAGTTCAATTGTCCTGCCCAAAAATAAATTTACGATACGCATTTGTCCAGTAAGGAAAATTTTTAGAACCGTCTACAGTGCCTAGTCGGTAGTTGCTAGCTAACATTGTCAGTGAACAGTTACCTACCCGTGGCCTTTGTAATTATTAATTTTGCGTTGTTCTTAGTGGCGTGTGAATCAACATGGTAAGTAAAATGTCCATTTATTACGTTACAGTTAGCTTCCGTTGTTTGTACGAAGCGGTGTAGGGATATGACTGCAGCCGCCTAATTTTTAAGATGGTGTGACAGATTATTTGACAGTTAATAAAATATTTCTTTTCATTTAACGAAATTACTGTTTTCGTAGTAACTCGGGCTATAGAGCAATTACACGCTCGTGGAATTACACACGCGCCGCTACGCGGCTTGTGCGTAACTTTTCCAACTCGCGTGTAATACGTTTCCTACAGCTCTCGTTGTGTAATATACTATATTCATTCATTCATTCACTAGAGAATTAAAAAAGTTTAATTCACTAGAGAATTAAAAAAGTGTCAATGAAGAGTAACATATTTTTATTATTTCTACAAATATTTACATTCAATTATTCTTACCTTTTTGTAGTGTGTAATAAGTATATAATTACTAAAATTTAGATCAAATCGACGATGGTTAGGCAAATTTATATCTTAATTTGAATATTTTTAAATTTTTTATTACAAATTTCGTCAAAATTGAATAAAAACATATATACGCCACGTGAATTAAACATTGATTAACTCAAAGATATGATCTCACTCGCACTACGTGCTCATGAGCTCAATATCTTTCCGTGAATAAACATACGAGGGTATATCAAAATCTTCCGGGAAATGCATTACTAACAGATAAAAAAACGTTTATTTAACATTATTTTTCTACATAAGAACCTTCTAACTCAAGACACTTTTCCATACGGTGTCGCCATCGCTCTAATCCACTTCTGTAAAATCCAGGAGGCTGTAATTTGAACCACTGCAAAGCAGCACGCTTTGCATTAGAAATGGATTCCCAGCGAATTTCCATAAAAAAATCATTACGGGAAATTTTTGATATACCCTCGTATGTTTAATTCACTTCGTGTATAATATTTATTAAAAATAACTTACTTTACGCTTTTCATGCAATTGTGTTTTAATACTATTTATTTGTTTATAGAATCCTGATAGATTTTGTTGTCAGTGTGGAGTAAAATTTCCTAGAAGTTTTCAGTTGGGTGAGTATTAATTAGTTATTTACCTCTCGTCTGTAAGCGTATTTTGGACAAAGTTACGGAACCTTTATGTTTGAAAGTAAACTTGATTAGTTAAATTACAAATTTTCTTTTTAGAGATATCACCCTCCTGCAAATTACATTTTCCGGTGGGGCAATACATTCGTACCTGCACCGTGATACGTTGTTGCTAGTGCAATTTTCTGATCTGTGGTATGTATTACAATTTACTGCTAGGCATCCAACTTTAAAAATATGATCATTCGTAATTTTGATTATTCACTAAGTAATCGACTATCTCAATTAAAGAAAGAAAATTCAAAAGTTCGACTTCTTGTGGAATTAATTGACTACTCCCTTTTTCAATTTAGATTTCCAAAAATTTTGCGAGCAGTGTGGGAACTCCCGAGAATTGTCTTTGAGGAAGATAGTTGAGATGAAGCAGCAGATAGCTGCCAATCGATTAAAAGCTTTGGCTCGTCAAAGAGAGAGCCAAAAAAAGAAGCAAGCGGTAAGATTAAATAATTAGTGTAAATTAATTTGATTAAATAATTGGTTATAATGAATCATTTTTTACTAAATAAATTTATTGCTTATATGATATGATATACAGGCTGTTCAAAGTAAATTGTCCAGTATTGCTAACTTTGTTATCAATATTTCGATTAAATTAGCAAATCTGTAGTATAACTCACGTATAGTCTGTTCAGTAAACAAAAAAACACAAAGTGGCCTTTGATTTACAAAAGTTCATCAGTGTACTTCCAAAATGCATCTTGGAATGTACTTACAAAAAGTTACTAAAACAAATAGGTTAAAAGTATGACATTTATCTAGCATCTAGCAAAAAAAAATAAACTGTTTTTGTGTTTACTGAATGCCTTATAGATCACGATAGCGAAAACAGAAAAACAATTGATTATCAGATTTTCAAATTATTCCCAAAAATTAAAAAAAAGAAATAAACACCCTGTTTATTTTTGCTTATTGTAAATACACCTATGTAATAATTTGTTCCATTTCAAAGAATGTTAATTTTGCGAATAACTCGAAAGTCTGATGCTCATTTGTTTTTCTGCTTTTGCCATCGTAATCTACGTGAACAGTACCACAAATTTGCTAATGTAATCGAAATCGTAGCTTTAACTTTGAGCACCCTGTATGTAGGGCTGTGTGAACCATACTCTTTTTTAACCGAACTTTTCTAGTAAATGTTCAAACAAACATTTCAACCAAACTCGTATTCAAATTTTTTAGTTTTTCAAAAATACATGATTTTTTTGAGCCCTAAATTACATTCACAAAAGAAACAAGGTTTTTTACATTTCATTATAATACAAGAACAACAAATATAATCCTGAGAAAAAAACTAAAATGAAAGTCTCTCATTAATTATTTATGTCATCTGTTAAGGTATCACATGTGGCCAGCAGACCTGAACCTGTTCCTCCACAAAAGAAGATGAGAATAGAGGACTTGCTGGTTTGTACATTGCTTGTAAATAAAACACTAAAACGACTCGGAACTGATTTGAGGAGGGAGATAAATGAATCAGAATAAAACACATTCATATGAAAAATTTTAAATGATGCATGAGCATACCAGTGCTCAAACCATTTCTGAGTACACTGTCAAAATTAAAACATTGTAAAATCATCCTTTTAATTCAACTTACTTATTACAGACCATTGATGACGATACGTTTCAGGTGAGTTTTAACAGCAAGAGACAGCAGATTACTGTAAAACCTTTAAAGTGAATTTTGATCATTAATAATATAAGCACACACTAATGTGTCAAGGTTTATTTTGTAGAATGCGGCCGTCATCGAAGTGCTTAACACTTCAGAAGTGGAAGCCACTGAAGCTAATGCGACAGTAGCCTCTCTGTTGGTAGGTTATCAAAGATAATTTGTAAATATTAAGTATGTACCTGATCTTATTATTTCGTTTTATAGGACCAACCCGGCAACACTGTGGATAGAACGGTGAGTTTATCACGTTACTAAACGGTAATGTTATTGCACATTTATATTTGTCAATAAATTGCCTGAACATATTCTACCCACGAGATTTAAAAGACTGCTACTGTCAAAATTAAAACATTGTAAATTCATCCTTTTAATTCAACTTACTTATTACAGACCATTGATGACGATACGTTTCAGGTGAGTTTTAACAGCAAGAGACAACAGATTACTGTAAAACCTTTAAAGTGCATTTTGATCATTAATAATATAAGCACACACTAATGTGTCAAGGTTTATTTTGTAGAATGCGGCCGTCATCGAAGTGCTTAACACTTCAGAAGTGGAGGAAGCAACTGAAGCTAATGCGACAGTAGCCTCTCTGTTGGTAGGTTATCAAAGATAATTTGTAAATATTAAGTATGTACCTAATCTTATTATTTCGTTTTATAGGACCAACCCGGCAACACTGTGGATAGAACGGTGAGTTTATCACGTTACTAAACGGTAATGTTATTGCACATTTATATTTGTCAATAAATTGCCTGAACATATTCTACCCACGAGATTTAAAAGACTGCTACTGTCAAAATTAAAACATTGTAAATTCATCCTTTTAATTCAACTTACTTATTACAGACCATTGATGACGATACGTTTCAGGTGAGTTTTAACAGCAAGAGACAACAGATTACTGTAAAACCTTTAAAGTGCATTTTGATCATTAATAATATAAGCACACACTAATGTGTCAAGGTTTATTTTGTAGAATGCGGCCGTCATCGAAGTGCTTAACACTTCAGAAGTGGAGGAAGCAACTGAAGCTAATGCGACAGTAGCCTCTCTGTTGGTAGGTTATCAAAGATAATTTGTAAATATTAAGTATGTACCTAATCTTATTATTTCGTTTTATAGGACCAACCCGGCAACACTGTGGATAGAACGGTGAGTTTATCACGTTACTAAACGGTAATGTTATTGCACATTTATATTTGTCAATAAATTGCCTGAACATATTCTACCCACGAGATTTAAAAGACTGCTACTGTCAAAATTAAAACATTGTAAATTCATCCTTTTAATTCAACTTACTTATTACAGACCATTGATGACGATACGTTTCAGGTGAGTTTTAACAGCAAGAGACAACAGATTACTGTAAAACCTTTAAAGTGCATTTTGATCATTAATAATATAAGCACACACTAATGTGTCAAGGTTTATTTTGTAGAATGCGGCCGTCATCGAAGTGCTTAACACTTCAGAAGTGGAGGAAGCAACTGAAGCTAATGCGACAGTAGCCTCTCTGTTGGTAGGTTATCAAAGATAATTTGTAAATATTAAGTATGTACCTAATCTTATTATTTCGTTTTATAGGACCAACCCGGCAACACTGTGGATAGAACGGTGAGTTTATCACGTTACTAAACGGTAATGTTATTGCACATTTATATTTGTCAATAAATTGCCTGAACATATTCTACCCACGAGATTTAAAAGACTGCTACTGTCAAAATTAAAACATTGTAAATTCATCCTTTTAATTCAACTTACTTATTACAGACCATTGATGACGATACGTTTCAGGTGAGTTTTAACAGCAAGAGACAACAGATTACTGTAAAACCTTTAAAGTGCATTTTGATCATTAATAATATAAGCACACACTAATGTGTCAAGGTTTATTTTGTAGAATGCGGCCGTCATCGAAGTGCTTAACACTTCAGAAGTGGAGGAAGCAACTGAAGCTAATGCGACAGTAGCCTCTCTGTTGGTAGGTTATCAAAGATAATTTGTAAATATTAAGTATGTACCTAATCTTATTATTTCGTTTTATAGGACCAACCCGGCAACACTGTGGATAGAACGGTGAGTTTATCACGTTACTAAACGGTAATGTTATTGCACATTTATATTTGTCAATAAATTGCCTGAACATATTCTACCCACGAGATTTAAAAGACTGCTACTGTCAAAATTAAAACATTGTAAATTCATCCTTTTAATTCAACTTACTTATTACAGACCATTGATGACGATACGTTTCAGGTGAGTTTTAACAGCAAGAGACAACAGATTACTGTAAAACCTTTAAAGTGCATTTTGATCATTAATAATATAAGCACACACTAATGTGTCAAGGTTTATTTTGTAGAATGCGGCCGTCATCGAAGTGCTTAACACTTCAGAAGTGGAGGAAGCAACTGAAGCTAATGCGACAGTAGCCTCTCTGTTGGTAGGTTATCAAAGATAATTTGTAAATATTAAGTATGTACCTAATCTTATTATTTCGTTTTATAGGACCAACCCGGCAACACTGTGGATAGAACGGTGAGTTTATCACGTTACTAAACGGTAATGTTATTGCACATTTATATTTGTCAATAAATTGCCTGAACATATTCTACCCACGAGATTTAAAAGACTGCTACTGTCAAAATTAAAACATTGTAAATTCATCCTTTTAATTCAACTTACTTATTACAGACCATTGATGACGATACGTTTCAGGTGAGTTTTAACAGCAAGAGACAACAGATTACTGTAAAACCTTTAAAGTGCATTTTGATCATTAATAATATAAGCACACACTAATGTGTCAAGGTTTATTTTGTAGAATGCGGCCGTCATCGAAGTGCTTAACACTTCAGAAGTGGAGGAAGCAACTGAAGCTAATGCGACAGTAGCCTCTCTGTTGGTAGGTTATCAAAGATAATTTGTAAATATTAAGTATGTACCTAATCTTATTATTTCGTTTTATAGGACCAACCCGGCAACACTGTGGATAGAACGGTGAGTTTATCACGTTACTAAACGGTAATGTTATTGCACATTTATATTTGTCAATAAATTGCCTGAACATATTCTACCCACGAGATTTAAAAGACTGCTACTGTCAAAATTAAAACATTGTAAATTCATCCTTTTAATTCAACTTACTTATTACAGACCATTGATGACGATACGTTTCAGGTGAGTTTTAACAGCAAGAGACAGCAGATTACTGTAAAACCTTTAAAGTGAATTTTGATCATTAATAATATAAGCACACACTAATGTGTCAAGGTTTATTTTGTAGAATGCGGCCGTCATCGAAGTGCTTAACACTTCAGAAGTGGAAGCCACTGAAGCTAATGCGACAGTAGCCTCTCTGTTGGTAGGTTATCAAAGATAATTTGTAAATATTAAGTATGTACCTGATCTTATTATTTCGTTTTATAGGACCAACCCGGCAACACTGTGGATAGAACGGTGAGTTTATCACGTTACTAAACGGTAATGTTATTGCACATTTATATTTGTCAATAAATTGCCTGAACATATTCTACCCACGAGATTTAAAAGACTGCTACTGTCAAAATTAAAACATTGTAAATTCATCCTTTTAATTCAACTTACTTATTACAGACCATTGATGACGATACGTTTCAGGTGAGTTTTAACAGCAAGAGACAGCAGATTACTGTAAAACCTTTAAAGTGAATTTTGATCATTAATAATATAAGCACACACTAATGTGTCAAGGTTTATTTTGTAGAATGCGGCCATCATCGAAGTGCTTAACACTTCAGAAGTGGAAGCCACTGAAGCTAATGCGACAGTAGCCTCTCTGTTGGTAGGTTATCAAAGATAATTTGTAAATATTAAGTATGTACCTGATCTTATTATTTCGTTTTATAGGACCAACCCGGCAACACTGTGGATAGAACGGTGAGTTTATCACGTTACTAAACGGTAATGTTATTGCACATTTATATTTGTCAATAAATTGCCTGAACATATTCTACCCACGAGATTTAAAAGACTGCTACTGTCAAAATTAAAACATTGTAAATTCATCCTTTTAATTCAACTTACTTATTACAGACCATTGATGACGATACGTTTCAGGTGAGTTTTAACAGCAAGAGACAGCAGATTACTGTAAAACCTTTAAAGTGAATTTTGATCATTAATAATATAAGCACACACTAATGTGTCAAGGTTTATTTTGTAGAATGCGGCCGTCATCGAAGTGCTTAACACTTCAGAAGTGGAAGCCACTGAAGCTAATGCGACAGTAGCCTCTCTGTTGGTAGGTTATCAAAGATAATTTGTAAATATTAAGTATGTACCTGATCTTATTATTTCGTTTTATAGGACCAACCCGGCAACACTGTGGATAGAACGGTGAGTTTATCACGTTACTAAACGGTAATGTTATTGCACATTTATATTTGTCAATAAATTGCCTGAACATATTCTACCCACGAGATTTAAAAGACTGCTACTGTCAAAATTAAAACATTGTAAATTCATCCTTTTAATTCAACTTACTTATTACAGACCATTGATGACGATACGTTTCAGGTGAGTTTTAACAGCAAGAGACAACAGATTACTGTAAAACCTTTAAAGTGCATTTTGATCATTAATAATATAAGCACACACTAATGTGTCAAGGTTTATTTTGTAGAATGCGGCCGTCATCGAAGTGCTTAACACTTCAGAAGTGGAGGAAGCAACTGAAGCTAATGCGACAGTAGCCTCTCTGTTGGTAGGTTATCAAAGATAATTTGTAAATATTAAGTATGTACCTAATCTTATTATTTCGTTTTATAGGACCAACCCGGCAACACTGTGGATAGAACGGTGAGTTTATCACGTTACTAAACGGTAATGTTATTGCACATTTATATTTGTCAATAAATTGCCTGAACATATTCTACCCACCAGATTTAAAAGACTGCTAGTATTATTGCAATTTTTTTTCAATTGATAATTGTTGATTTTCCACAATCCTTCCAAATTATTTTCTAAAACTTTACTAAAACCTCTTTCAAAGGTACTATAAAACTGCCACCTCATACAGATAATTAATTTCATGGCATCTACACAGTATTTAGAAACATTTCTTAATTATAAGTATTTACCTACTGTGGTTCTTAATATTAAAAATAATATGTTTTATTAAATAGCACTATTTTAAATACATCGAGCAATTTAATTAATTCCCAATTTTATTGAAATTTGTCATCTCTATCTTATCTCCTGTAGAGAACTATCACACTATAACAACTAATTTTCCATGTTTTTCAAAATTTGCAGAACAATTCTACTGTAGTGGAAGAACAATTAGTGGTAGTAAGTATTAAAAAATTAGTATTAAATTACCTAATAATTATTTTATTACAGGAGGCACTGGAGTGAGTACCAGTTAAAATGTAATGATTGTTCATTATAAAAATAAATATATACATTGTGGTTTTGTATCTCGTTACAGCACATATTCTTCTTCTTCTTCTATCCTTTACCCCACGAAGGGGTTTTGTGGTATTATCAGGTAGTTGACACAGTCGTTGCCCACGCGTTGCGATCTTCAGCTAAGTGTATAGCATCGTGCAAGGTATGTCCTGTCAGTGCTCCAACTTGATCAACCCATCTTTTAGGTGATCGACCCCTTAATCTACGTCCTTTAATCTTTCCTTGTACAATTAAACTCTCCATAGAATTCTTCCTTCGGGATATGTGACCGAAGTATCGAAGGAAAGATTGGCTGACTTTCGCGGACAGTCGGGATTCAATATTAAGTTCTTTTAGTATGGAGAGATTGGTCCGGTGTGCTGTCCACGGTATACGCAAAACACGTCTATATACCCACATTTCAAATGCATTAATTCTTTGTATGTCTGCTTTTTTCAAGGTCCATGTTTCTGCTACATACATTGCGATAGGGAAGATAAGTGAATGGACGAGCCTTAACTTCGTGGATTTTGTTATAGCTGAGTTTTTCCAGATTTTTGTCAGCTTTGTTGTGGCCGTTCTTGCTATCGCCAAACGTCTTTTGATTTCTTGTCCGCATTCACCGGCATTTGTGATCAGCGAACCAAGATAGTTAAACTTTTCTACCGTTTCATATCCTGCGACATTTTGAACTTGTGGTTGGTTGTTATGCACACGATCTATTATCATAACTTTTGTTTTATTAGCGTTTAGTTTTAGTCCGTATCTCTCGCTAGTGGTTTTCAACCTATCCATTATCTCTTCCAGTTCCTCTTCACACGATGCTATAATAAGTGTATCGTCTGCATACCTAAGATTACTGATCTTCCTCCCCCCTATCGACACTCCACCTCGCCACCCGTCCAGCACCTTCCGCATGATGTGCTCGCTATATATATTAAATAGAATTGGTGATAAGATGCAACCCTGTCTGACTCCGGCTTTAGTAGAGAATTTATTTGACCTGACTGTATTGATTCTTACG
Organism: Agriotes lineatus; assembly: GCA_940337035.1. NCBI lineage: Eukaryota > Metazoa > Arthropoda > Insecta > Coleoptera > Elateridae > Agriotes > Agriotes lineatus. The sequence goes on along the minus strand of CALNHX010000063.1, from coordinate 270,938 downwards.
TCGGCTTGATTATTTTCATATAATTCTTGGATCAGTCGTACGAGGTGGTTCGGGGTACCCATTTCGTTTAGTATGTTCCAAAGAAGGTTCCAATTTACACAGTCGAATGCCTTTGAATAGTCTACAAAGCAGAGATACATCGTTACACCAAACTCTCGTGCTTTCTCTATCAATTGACGGGCGTTTAAGATCTGTTCTCTAGTGCCTTTGCCTGGTATAAAGCCAGTTTGTTCATCTGATATTTGTGGTAGGAGAAAAACCTTTAGACGTTTATGGAGGATGTTCAGTAGGACTTTACTTGCATGTGGAATTAGCGCAATAGTTCTGTAATTACAGCACATATTACGTGCATCGTTTTTACATGAGTGTTTAAAATTTTGATAACATTTGAAATAAACTAATTTCATAGATGTCGCTGCGGCAACTATGAAATTCATTTATTTCAAATGTTATCAAAATTTTAAACACTCATGAAACAACGATGCACGTAATATGTGCTGTAACGAGATAAAAAAAAACACAGTGTATAAATTTATTTTTATAATGAACAATTAATACAGCAGCGACCACTTTCTTTGCGACATGTGGAAAAGCCTCCTGGGGATACCACATAAAAAAAACGCGCCGTCAACTCTACCTCATGGTGGTGTGGAAAAGAGTGCACAGTACGTGCTTCATAAGCTTCTTCTAATAGCTATTTAAGTAACAAGGAATGTAAGGATCTCTTAACATTTGAGGTAGGCAAGTACAAGCCAATGCGAAGCCGCGGTTTGTTGCCTGCCGAAAATGTTAATAGGCGATACATTCCGAGTTATGTTATTAGATTTTATGTCCTACCAGTACATTAATTGAAATTAATGACTCTATTTTAAGGTATCTTAGATACAAAATAACGCTCCAGGGCAATTATTTTCTTCATAAGAACACTAGGGTTATTATGAAAAATTAACAGTATTTGTTTCCATGGATATAACTTTTATTTCAAAAATTATGCACCATTGTCACAATAAAAATTAATGACAGCTCAGCTAATGAATTGATTATGAATATGAATTAGGTAAGAAAATTGGTAGGACATAAAACCTTGAAGGCACCACGGGCATTATGAGCTAAGAGCCCGCGATTGTTGTACACACCTCGGGCCAAAGCCCTCGCTTAGTACACTAACAATCTTGGGCTCTTATTTTACTCATAATGCACTTGGTACCTTAATAACTATTTTGTCACATAAACACTTGTGAATATAAACAAAACGTCTAAGTCTGTGTCTTGCCTTGCTAATTTTATTATCCTAGGAAGTTAATAATAATATTAAGTTCCGTTGTCAAGAAAAAGCAGCAAACAAATATAATCACTGACTTACACGTTTTGTTACTAAGACTGTATCACTGACTTACATGAGCAGCAGCGGGAAAAATGTTTTAAGTGTCTGTATTTTAATATAGAAATAATCTTTTTGTAACCATTATACACTTTCTGAATAAATTTACTAAATGTGTTTGAATTTAAATTGTTTTTAAATAAATTTTGACCATAAAATGTTATTTCATGTTATCAAATCTAATTTTTATCAATAGTTTAGTCATATTTATTTGCCATGTCAGTGAATTTAATTACTGTAGATTCTTTTGATGGATGACGGATGACATGACGTACGCAGTGGCGGTGATATGCATAAGCGGGAATAAGCGTTGCTTAGGGGCCCGGGCCCTTTGGGGGGCCCGGTAAGTTGTGTATTCGCTTATTAAATATTTCGATATCTTCTACTTCATTTGGGTGTAGATTGATAGCACTTAGCACTGCAACCTCAGTCCCCGCATTCTCAGTTATTAGTCATCACGTCATCAGTGATCAGCCTTGATTTGAGAGTTTTAAGGATGCAAGAAGCTGAACAGGTCCAATGTGATTTGCTTCAGAAAAATTATTCTGATATCCTCAATAATAAAAGTTTGTGAACTCTATCTCCTTACGAAAAGAGTGTTCCAGATTTTATAAGTTTATTCTTACAGAAATATAGTGTTCTCAAAAGCAATTTTGCCGAGATTATTACCTCATTGGTGTTATTCGTGTCTTTACCTGTAACATTAGCCACAATAGAAAGATCATTTAGCTAGTTGAAAATAATAAAACATTATTTAAGAAATTCTACCAGCCAAGATAGGCTACATGACCCTTTGGCTTTGTCAATTGGGCAAAAAGTATCGTCTATGATGAACATAAAAATCTTGTGGAACAATTTGTTGTCAATAAGGCCAGAAGAATAAATCAATTTATTAATGATACAAATAAATACTAAGAATTTGTTACCTATTTTGACGTGGGTTCTTAGGATTTTATCTGAATATTATTCTATTTTACTAGTGTTACCTAGGTAGACATTTATCCATCAGTTTTCTTTGTATTTGTGCCTATACCAACTTGAAGATTTGATTTAGTTTTATATTTTTAATTGATATTTTGTTTGATATGTTACTTATAAAATGTGTTAAATGTTAGGCATTTACTACTCTATTTCTGTAGGTTATAACAGGATGTTATTTTATTTTTTGTTAAACGTTTACTTTATATACTATAATTATAAATATACAATTCATTAAGAATATAAATCTTTTTACAGGGGGGAGGGGGCATTTTTATATTTGCTTAGGGGCCCAAGGTGCTCTTGCACCGCCACTGGACGTACGATAGTTGGAATGAATTATTTGATCGTTGAAAAATAAACCTGCGTTTTGATACTTTCAGTCTGCAACTTAAGGTTACTTAGAATAATTTACCGATGTTTATACCTTTACTTAGAAAATAGAATCATGCCAAAAAAACAGACGACATAACAGCCTTTAGGATTACCTATCCAGCAGTACGAATATTATTATAACATTTTAGCAGTTATTATAAACCACCGTTTTGAGGAAAATAACTCTACTGTTGAATAAAGACGATATGAACAGTTTCCAGTATGGGAAAGTCCAGGGAGGTAGTCACGTCCACTTTTTTGTTATTTCTTCTAATAAAAGTCGTTTACTCTTGGCCATTTTTAAAAATCGATTCGAAAAACACCCTGTATATTAATTAATTTGATTAATTTTCTCAAAATCTTGGTTTGAGAACAAGCAGGAGCGAATCCTAGAATATCAGCTTCTAAGTCGAATATTTTTTATTATTTACACCTTATGTGAACTCAATCCGCGGACAGACTGTATAACAATTAAAATAAGGAGCATAAGCTTTAAAATATGCACCAAGATAATTGTGAGATAAACACAAATATGCAAATGTATTTCTAAGCTAAAACGGTATTTTCATTTGTTATTAGGTTATTACAAACAACTACTGCTAATACAAAAGTACCTGTAAATATTTTTCACTTTAATTATCCCATTTAAAAAAATTACATATTGTTAGACGAAAAATAAACCAGTTAAATATATATTTTTTGCTAGAATTACCAATCTATGAACATAAATGTAGACAAATACATACGATCAAATTTTATGATATCTAACATCGAGGAAATAAATTAGGTGTAATTAGAAAATAAGGGACTAACCCTTTTTCTAAGTTTTCTCAAGTGAAATGTCTACGTTTTTCAGAGAAAATTAATTTATATGTTTAAATTACCTTTCAATATCTGCAGATATCAATAGAACATATTACAAAAAATCCTGTATTCCATGGAAACATTTTCTGGCAGCTCCACCTATTTACCTGTTAAAATGTTGTCAATGGTAACTAATAACTTGTAACGGGGATTCTTTGCAAGAACAGAAATTAATGTCGTTTTTATTTTTTCTGCTGTTTTTTACGATTTTAATTTCTGCTTCAACTTGTTTTCCAATATTTAAATATTCATTGAGGTTGTCATGTGACGTTTTTATTGTATAGTTTCTGCAATACACAAAAAATTACTTAAAATGTCAGCAATATTGCACTGTAATTTCTATCATTTGAAGCAGTTTTAGCGTTACGTCTCGGTATCAAAATCGTTAATTTGTTAGAACAATTTTCCAAACCTAGCGCTTGGCGTATTTTGAGCTTAAATTTAGCCTTTTTCCGATTTTTTTGAGCCCAAATCTTTAGTTTGGGAATGTTATGAAACCTTTACTCTGCTTGATACTTTCTTCCGCTCGCTGAAATATTAACGCATCGCAGTTCTTGTATATTCATCGAAACCCCCAATTCTCTGTTTAATTATTTATCCGTGTTCTAAAGTTAGATATCTTTTCTGCATCGGTTGCAATGACGTAGCCCGCTATCGCCATCTTTATTGCTTCCGCGAATTACGTATTCGTTTTTGAAATAGAGTTTTTAAAAACAATTTAATTTGAATACGGAGTTATAATTAAGTACAGACTTTACACTTAAAAGAATTAGTTTTACATAAAAAATGTTTCTTAAGTGTTTAATGTACACAGCTTGATGTGATTAGTGTATATAAAGTGACGTCGTAACTATAACTAACTAAAACTATGATTACAAAGCCTTTTATTAGTTTTATTATCAGTCATGTGCCTAAGACATCCCCAAGACCACGTGAATAATAGATATCCCCTATATCCGCTGATATGCTGGTACAGGTGATAATAGAGCATCATAACTCCTCCCTTAAATAACATAAAATTATATATTCTAACAATATGTAATTTTATTAAGAGCAAAATATTATTCATTTAACTAAATTGTAAACTTTCTGGATTTTCAGTAGTAAACCGAACCGTTTGTTCGTTTTCCTTATCCTTTATCTAATAGACTTGTCTGTCTGGGACGCTGTTTCAGCAGCCAAACCGTAAGAGATAGAGAAAAAAGTTATGAAAGTTATATGTTTGGAATGGTCATGTCAGGTCAACCGAGTTTCAGTCTCTAACACTAATTATTATCTTAATTATCCTAATCCTAAACTTTTTAGGTTAGATTCTAGGCAAATTTTATCAAGGCGAATGCGACTGGTAGTTTGCTACCAACAATGACGTCATATACGTACGTGTGGTGAATACGCGTTCTATTTGCAAAACGGTCTTTTTTGTTTTATTAAATGAGACATTTGTCTCACTGGGTTGTTATTTTATTTTTAAAGAGTTTCTATATTGGGAGTTTATTATAAATCTGTTCTCTGTAACATATAAGTAATATAATAATTATTATAACTAATATCATATACAAAGTAACAGTATGCGTATTCCCTCTTAACAATGGTGGTATTGTGTGGTGTGGTATTTTTCTACGTCTAAAGTTAACTTTGATAACTGATTAAATTTGATTGATTTTAAATGAAATTGTATTGGTTGAGTATTTGATATTGGATATATTACTATAGGTAAATATACTGGTTCCTCAGGTAAATGTGTCCCTAGGTTTACATATTTAAAATTGTTAGCCGTGAATGAACAAGAGTAAGGTATATTAACGTAATACTTACACTCCTTTTAATTCGTGTACTTTCTCATTTCCACATTGTTCATGAATTAAGGTGTTCTTAGGTAAAATTAATATATATCTTTCATCATTAATGCTTTCTATTAATACTTCACTAATATTAATTTTCACATTGACACATTCCGAACTCGTTTTAACTTGCAATAGGTTTTTTATACACATATCTTCTTGATAATTTTTCTCAATATTCTTATCTGAACAAAAGACTTGATTTTGTAGAAAAGCGCATCTTTCTTTTAGATAATAAATATCATCTCCAGTCAATGTAGCATAAGGAGTTGGTGAAATTAGTACTGTATTTAAAGAAGTAGGTATTGAATACATATGATAAAGCGGAAATTGACTGTTATCTATTATAGGTACATGTAATAAAAATACTCGTCCGCTTCCGTAATATAAAAATCGACCGAAATAGTGCTCTCAAAAAGAATCGTACCTTGCGAATAAAATTTATTCTCTGTATGATATTGCAAAATTTGAGTTGTTATTACTTCAAGTTGATTTTCAGTTATTATGCTTAAATGTAATATACCCAATTGTGGAAAGCTTAATGCAGTTTGCAAATTTTGTATCGTTTTGTGAAATTCCTCTACATTTACTCTTAACAATGTTATAGCATTTTTCTGCTGTAATGTATTATTTAAAATTCGAAAATTTTCCGTTGTGTTTTGAAATATGTTTGTATATTCTTGCATTAATTCAATGTTTAACGATATTTGTTTATTATAATGATTCATGGCATTCTCTTGATTTTGTGCGAAAGTTCTTATTGCATTATCGTATCTTTCACCGTCCTCTGCATCTAGGTTTCCTGATAAGAATTTGAAAACTGAACCTATTCCATTTATTAAACCTCGTTTTAACCTTTTCTTTTCAACATCAAATATATCTGGGTGTATTAGCAATAGATCACCTTTCACATGTTTTCATTGTTGTTCTAGAATAGCTGTTTTGACTTTAAGATCTCCTTTTTACGTTTCATTGGTTAATTTACTATTCTTAGATTTTAATAGTTCTAAACATGCATTTAAATCTTTAAAATTATTCTTAAAACTTAGACGTAGACTCTCCACTAGTAAAGGCAGAATCAATAATATATTGTTATGATACACTATATTCTTTGATAATTTAAAAATGAATACTAAAGAAACAGTTTAGTCAAATAAATTTGGAAGTCAGATATAAGCAAATTAATGGATCTAAATACATGTTAAAGTATAATGAAATTAACTTTCTTATTATTGGTTAGTCAAATAATAGCATAATGATTGATTACTCAAACTTAATCTGTAATAAGAAAATTCTGAATAGGAATAAATACCAAGGTTACTACTAAAATGTATCTGTTATGATAATTAAAATAAAATATCTGTTTTGATTATATAAAAAAAATGTATATAGGAGGCAGCAAGAATCGTGTCTAGTAGTAATAATTTGTAATTTGTTTAATTAGTTACTAAAAAAACAACTCAAAAATGTATACATAATTTGATATGGGTGTGATTTTCGAATAAAGAAACATTAATAAATGTTGTATAATTTGTAAATGTTATGGTTGGTACAAATTATATGGGTTAAAAGCAAAATCTTCGAGGTGGAAACATAAAATAAAATATTAAAAACAAGAAATAAAGGGACAAGCTTTGGTTAGTGAGGATATTATTGATAACACATTGGAAATTGAATACAAGCCACAAACAAGAGGTTAGTACGTGCAGCGAATTGTTTTTGGGAAACCTGTGGGTATCATTGAAGACGTAGGACCATCTAAAAAAGAGAAAAATTCATATTTGGAACAAGATTTATGCTGACACTTACCAGAGAGGGATCGGAGCTGCAGTAATCCAGTACAGGAGCTAGGATACTTGAAGTTGACAGCAGCAGGGGACAACGACAGGAATCCAGTATAGCAGGTGATGCAGTTTGGATAAGGACCCAGCAGGTGTTTGAGTGCAGTCGGAGTGAGGATCCAGCTTGGAAGGATTTTGGCAGTATTAACAAGCAAAGTGTTAAATCAGGTTTGTGTTTTTAAAAGGTTAAATGAAACATTTAAAAAGTTATAACTAGTAAGAAGGTATAAAAATATAATTGAATTTCATACTTACATAAGAGATTGGTAAAAGAATTGCATATTAGATCTTATTGTAAAAACCTTGATATTCGTTCTGAATTTTGATTAATTTGACGTTAGGTGTCAAATTTTTTAAAATTAATGAACTGGCAATTAAACAAAGAGAATTTGACAAGTCAATCATTGGGTTACTAGATATTGCGAACCACCTGAGAGAGTTTCATTAATAATATTGTAAAATACGAATTTGAATTGAAAATTAAAAATAAAGGGCAAAATAGTAATACAATAATTTAAATAAATTTATCAGCTAGCATAACATAGCAATATATTATCCTCATCATCTGAAACAACACTAGGCATTAATTGCGATTTTCTTACAGGTTTTACTTCTTACTAATGGTAAATTCTGTCTGATTGATTTTTTATTTTATCCCTGCAATCTTCCTTGACTGTCTCTTTTTTTATATCTGACTGCTTTTTTATCCCTAGGCAACTGTATTATGTAAACTTTAGTTTCCGCCGGTATATTCTTAAATGGTTTACGCGGTGTATTTTGGTAATTAACTATTCTCGCTCTGTTATCAAATGTTCTTTTATTGACTAGGTCATATAGTTTTTTAATTTTTCTATATAACTCACTTGTATATTCGTGATAGTAATTTTCATCAAAGATTTCTAATACATCTTTCGCTTCTTTGAGTCTGTTATTGTCCTAACAATTTCGATTAATGTGCCATGAGCTCGTTCGATCGGACCGTTACTGTTTGGGTGTAAAGAAGTAACTAGGTGGTGTTCAACTTTATGCATCTTAAACCAATCAATGATACATTACATTGATTATCGGTAATGATTTTTCTTGAAAGTCTGTAATGCGCTAATAATTTTATAGAAGCTTCTAAGATATCAGGTATATTTTGTGAATCTAACTCTTGATACATAAAATATTTAGTAAAATCATCTACTGCAGTTACACATTTCCTCTTATTTATTGAAAATTTGTCCATGTAGACATTTTCAAAACGTGCTTTTAGATGGTATTGTTTTGGATGTCTCTCATATTTTGATTTTTGACATATTTCGCATTCATCTACTAACTTTTGACAAAATCTTTGAAGCTTTGGCCAATAATATTTTCTAATCGTTTCGTTGTATAATTCTATGCTCCACGATGTAATGGTATATGATTTTGTCTGAGTATGGTTTGTTGTTCCGGTTCTAGCAAAAAGTCTTTTAATACTGTATGAGTAAATACTACCTTAAAATTGTTATCAAATGTTCTGTTAACAATTTTGGCAATATCATCGTATAACTCCAGAGGTTTGGCAGTGATATAATTCGTTACATTTGGATTAATATGATTTTGTAGAATACTAATTATTTCATTTTCATAATTTTCTCTCGTAATGTGTATTAAATATCTGGTTTTATTGAAATGATGTATTACTTGCATACTTGGTTTAGAATAGAACGTAAAAGCAATTTGATTTTTGAATAAATTTAATGGCTTTTCCGTAATTTCTAAATTAACGTTAACGTTTTCTGATTGCGAATGCTGACTCACATCACTTACGTTATTATTGTTGTTTTTGTTAATCGGGTCTTGCTGTTGTACAATTACGGGTGGTATTCGTACATTAAATAGAATTTGAATTTTCTTACTTTCATCTAGAATATTTGTTTGAATCTTCCAATATTTTATCTAATTCCTCCAAATCCTCTGTTTCCCTGGTACTAGCATCCCCTGGATTATTGAATCAAGATAATGAATCATCACAACTTTGCATTTCCATTGGATATGTCTCAAGTCTTGCTAAAAAATCCGCGTTACTATTCTGCTTACTCTTTTTATAGTGAATTTCATACTCAAATTCTGAGAGTTTTAATCTCCATCGATTTAATTTAGAATTTGGCTCCTTTATATTAAACAGCCATTGTAGTGGTTGACGATCAGTAATTATATTAAATTTCTGTCCATAAATATAAGGTCTAAAAATTTTTATAGCCCATGTGATTGTATAACATTCTTTTTCGATAGTTGAGTAGTTTTGTTGCTATGAACTTAAAGTTTTACTAATAAACATTATTGGTTTATCGTGCCCTATTTTCCCATGTGATAGTACTGCTCCAACACCTATGTTAGATGCGTCGGTTGTTACATTGAAAGTTTTGGTAAAATCTGGATATATATGAATTGGTGGATTAATTACTATTCGTTTGATGTTTTCATAAGCATTTACAAATTCTGGCGTATGTTTTATCTTTGCATTTTTCTTCAAACACGTTGTTAATGGTTTTGTTATTGTAGCGTAATTTTTAACAAATTTCCTATAATAACCTGGCAATCCTAGAAAATATTTTATTTGTTTCATCGTACTAGGTAATGATACTTGTTTAATTTTTTCGACTAATTTGTGGTTTGGTTTTATTCCTTCTGTAGTTATTACGTGTCCTAAGTATTCTACTTCCTTTACACAAAATTCGGATTTTTCTAATTGTATTTTAAATTTATATTTTGCTAGCCTATCAAAAACTTCTTCTATGTTTTAAGATATTCTTCGAAGTCTTTACCAAAAATAATTATGTCATCTAAATAAACTAAATATATTTTTTCTAATAAACCTTTTACAATATTATTCATGGCTCTTGCAAAGCAACTCGGTGTATTTTTTAACCCAAAGGCCAAACTTAAAAACTGCATATGTCCTTGAAAAGTTGAAAAAGCTGTTTTACCTATGCCTGTCTTCTGGTTCAATTTCTATTTGATGATAACCGCTTTCGAGATGCGCTATTTGACTTTCCAATTCCTGTCTTTGCGTGTAAGGAAATCTATAAGATTTAGTAAAAATTGGAGTATCCGAATTCAAAGGAATTTTGTGCTTAGTAACATTACTAAAAGTTAAAATATCTTCTTCTTTATAAAATATATCTTTGTACCCCTGCACAATTGTTGCATTTTATGTTGTTTGTCATAATTTAAATGTTGGAGAAGAGGAACTAGTTTCTAATTTAGATTTCTTTCTCTCTCCTTTAAGTTTCGAATTACATGTACGTTACAAACATCCACTTGTGTTTCGTCAATATTTTGAGCCTTAACTACATTTTTATTTGGACTAACATTTTTATTATTTTCAACTTCCGAATAAGGTAATTTACATTGATAATTTCTGACAGTGGTAATAACTTCTGTGATTATTAAATTGCCTACTTGCTGTGACGGAATTAAACCGTCCCTTTCTTTATTTTGGTCCAAAATATTTTTGTTCCTTTCTCATTTACTTGCTGACTTGAGGTTACATTTTTTTTAATTCATACTGCTTATTGTTTAATACAATTATTCCAAGTTCATAATCTATATACGCTTTCATTTGTTTCAAACTTTCTGAGCCAAAAGTGCATCAAAATAATTATGAAATTTAGTTACAAAAAATTTTAATTCTTGATTTTTCTTAAATAACTCTAATTTTAGACATTCATTATTTGTTATTTCTACATGTATTGATTTTAACGTGAAATGTTCCTTATAATTTTTTTCTTTTTTCTTATTATTCATATAAAACCTCAATTCCCGGGTGCTTATTGATATCCCTGTACACTACTTTTTGAGCATCTGTGATATCATTATCAGAATGAATTTTAGAATTTAATCGATTTTCCATCGTCTTAATTCTTTCTATAAAATCTGGCAACGACTCATACGCGATTTTCAAATTTTTGTGATAACTATACAATAACGATTTGAGATCTGGCCATTTTTTACTGTCTGACCTAACTGACAAAAGTTCATTCGCTTCACCTATTAATTTACTACAATTGAGACAGAAAACGTAATTCGTTAATACTGTGTCATTGGTAGTTCCATACCTATTATAATATTGATAAAAAAGGAATCTAGAGTACCTATTTTACCTCCAAATTTTGGTAAAATGTCTCCGTAATGCCTTGCAGCAGCAACTGATTGTTCTGCAAGCGGTATCGCGGGTTATGCTTGTGCTTGCACTGAAGTAGTAGCCATTTTACTGTACTTCACTACAAAAATATTTAAAATTGAATACAATTTCATGTCAAAATTCCTTACTTGATTACAATTACGTGTCAAAACTTATTGCAAGTTATTAAACTTTATTACAAGTTATTATCTTCTTACTAATTAACTTTTAAGAAAATTACTTGTTTATTTTTTTTTATATTAGTGGGGGTTGGCTAAAAGAAATTTATCACAGCACAGCGTTAATCAGTCTCCTCGGTGTGGGATAAATTCTTTACTAAATCTATGTTAGTAGAATTTACAATTTTCAATTTGTACACAAGTACTCACAATTGCGAACTTCGTCTTTGAGAAGTGCAGGGGTGCCTAATGTTGAAGGGTCCTCCTCAGCGGTCTGCCTCGGGGTTTTCTCTTGGCTCTAATGTTTTGGGTTCTTCGTCAGGTGCGTTCCCTGCTTCAAAATACCTGGGCAGCTGGTGTATTGGTGATGCTCTTACGCGGTCCAATATACTGCGGCTGCTCCCGTGCAGCTGGTTTCCTGGTATGTTGAAGTTCCCTGGTTGTGGTTGGTACTGTGTTTTTCGAACACTCGAAATATCCTACCGATTGCGCCAATTACGTATTCGTTATACGAAACACAGTTTTTAAAAACAATTTTACTTGAATACGGAGTTATAATTAAGTACAGACTTTACACTTAAAAGAATTAGTTTTACATCAAAAATGTTTCTAAGCGTTCAATGTACACAGCTTGATGTGATTAGTACATGCAAAGTAACGTCGTAACTATAACTAACTAAAACTATGATTATAAAGCCTTTTATTAGTTTTCTTATCAGTCATGTGCCTAGGACATCCCCAAGACCACATGAATAATAGTTATCCCCTATATCCGCTGATATGCTGGTACAGGTGATAATACAGCATCATAACTTGCGGGGACAAAAAACCAGCATGAACGGCTTGATGCTTCCCCGATATATTTGGTCAGAATTATGCGACAAAAGATTTAACCTGTCGTTGTAGAAGAGAGATGCATTGTAGGATGCGGCAATAGCCGTTGAATTTGGCCGCGCTTGAAAATTAATTACCGCCCAGTTCTGGAGCAAACAGCACGTGTGTGAGTTTTTACCCTCCGCGGTTCCGCTTTCTGTGGCCCGGAGGGGGGAGGGTTGCTTGTTCAAGGCCTTATATTTCCGCTTCCGCTTCCGAATTATTTGTGTGCTTTCGTCAAGTTTTGAGTGCCTTCCTGTAGAAGTTGTACTGTTTCGTTTTTGTGACAACCCTTGGGGGTTCGTGATGATGTGCATCATCTGTAGGGGTTCAAGTGAAGCAAGCTAGTTAGTGTGATCGGAGTCCATTACCGTGGAGGGTTGCGAGACCCTTAATTTATCGCTATGGCGGATCATTTTAACGGACTCCTAAAAATACCAACGCTAACTTAAATAGGACGTTATGTCGTATCTCGCACGTTGAGGGCTTCGTCCCGCTGTTTCTGTATTGGAAGTCCTGTACGTCTTCACCCGTTCTGGGGATATCATCTCTACCCAACCCCGGCTGTTGCAAACATCATCGAGGCCTTGTTCCCGCATCCCGCCAAAACCCTGTGGTCTACCGGTCGTTCTTTTCTTCAGGCATTTTGGAGCAGGTTATTTGCCGTATTAATCAATTTTTCTTTATAATGCGCAATTCTCAAGGGGACTTTAACAAACACTTTTTATCTGAGCAAATACATTTGTTTATTTATAAAGTTATAAATACAAAATATGAAAAGCTACTCATAACTACCAAGGAATTTCTCAAATTTTAACCATGTAAGCAACGCCTTAGTATATATAGTTTTCCTATAAAAATAGTGAAATAAATATTTTGATAGTTAGCTATGAAATTTTAGGAGGCATGTGTATTATTAAATCAGAAAACCAAAATTTTATAACCTAACAAGACACTAATGACAAATAAAACCTATAATTCCTATTCTTTTTTGGGTATTTCGCCACTCTGCAAATTAAAATTATTAAATAACGTATCAAATAACGAACGTTTCGAGGGACAATCTGCCCTCGTTATCAAGGAATAACAATTAAAAAGAAACAAGAAAACTTAGCTTTTTCACGGAGATTGAAAACCACCAACCTCCAATGAATTGCTTGACATTGACATCATTATCTATAACCTCTTTTACCTTTCGCTGTCGAGGACCATTTATACCTCGTGGAAAGTGCAACAGAGGTAATGAGCCACACACGACTTATATTACGCTCCTCCGCATGCAAACATACCACAAACTCAAAAACTCACAGCTAGCTAAATTAACTAATGAGTCCAAATCCATTGCCGCTCCCAGAAAATTCTTACGGCCAAATTTGAACCGATGTGCCTACATCTGGTTACTAAGCAGACTGCAAATCCATTCAACCACCCAGGTGGCCTAATTTTGATGCTTAGATATCAAAAACTATAAACACACACATTTTTTACTAACGAATTATCATAGAAAAAAATATAAAAGTTATTGGATTTGCCATTAAAAGTTATTATCTTATATGCGTCATTATATCCGTGTTGCATCCACCCATAATAACCAATATGATCTCCAAGTATAAACCTGCCAAAAACATGTCGTCGAAGTAAGTTAACTGAAGTTCAGGTCAATAGACTAGCCGAGCGTTCCAAAAACACCCGTAAGCTTTCCCGTCGTTTCCATGTTTCGAATGCTACAATTTCTCGATGCATTGCAAGAAGAGGCTTATAATACAGAAAACTCAAAAAATGGCACAAGTATACTGCCGCACAATTGGCCAGAATCCCTGGTTGTTGCCGTCCCAGACGTCATCATTTCGCCAACAACCGGATCATTATCATGTACGGCCAGAAATATTTTATCTTTAGCCATGTAGAGCTTCCTGGAACTGTCCCCCAGGCAAGGCCAATTGAAACTTTTTGAGGTCTATTGGCAGGAAAGGTGTATGATAATGGTTGGGAAGCCCGGAATCAACTACATTTGGGGAAAGGAATTTTTCAAAACATTAGGGAAGCGGACTTAGAAAGCGTCCAGACGCTGATGCGTTCCAGGAGAATTGCAGCTGCGGCCGTTATTCGGGCGGATCCGGGAAGATGGGGCAAGGAGCCACTGAGTGGCAGTCAGGAGAGTTTGAGAGTAGGTTAGTGCGATTTAAATGCGTATCCGACTTACGTCATTGATATGACAACACAAGGTTGACCTTCAATTACAGGTCATATTTACCTTCAAAAAGAGACACTTCGTCTTTATTGAGGATCCCTGGCAGCAATATAGCAACCAGGTGTTAAAATCTAAGATCCATTGGTTATTGTTGTTATGTTTACTTAATAAATGATTCTAAAATTTAAATAATGTCTTTCTTAAGTTTTTTTCGAAATTTATGTAGCAGGTGTTACCTGTATAAAGTGTTTTTTTAAATTATAGTAATTGGCATTAACAATCAGAATTAATTACAATAAATTCTATGAGTTAATTGTATGAAATGAGTACAGTCTTGAAGAGATGAGCGCCCAGTGGTGCCATCTCAGTTTTCCTTCATATTGGGGTTTGGGGGGTGGTTATTTTGTCTTTATTCTTCTGTCAGGTCCCACGGCCATTTGCGTTTTAATCTTCGGATGATTGGTTGTTGCCTTAGCGGTGTGATTATGTTGTTGGTATGTCCTAGGAGTCTCTCGTGATGGCTAGCAGCTCGCTGTCTAATTATGTCCCGCACATATTGTATGTTGGAGTCAGTGTGAAGTGTACGATTTGATATGTACGAGGGAGCATTAAAAGATGTTCCTCAAGGTCTTCGATTGGACCCGTTGTATTATGTCAATGTTTGAGTAGCTTGCACAACCCCATAATTCACAGCCGTAGGTCCATATAAGTCTTATAATGGTTTTGTAAATTAATAATTTGTTTTCTAGTGACAGTTGTGAATTTCGGCCTACAAGCCAATAAATTTTTTTGATTCTGAGGTCCATTTCTTTATGTTTTTTGATATATGTGTTTTCCACGTTAACCTTTTGTCCATGTAAAGGCCCAGGTATCTAGCGTTGTCTGCTTGTGGTATAGGAACGTTGTTTAAAGTTGCAGGTGGACACAGTGATCGTCTTGTTGTGAACGTTATATGGGTAGACTTCGTTTCGTTGACTTTTATTTTCCATTTCTGCAACCATTCTTCTAGAGCATTTAGACCTTCTTGCAAATGGTTTCCCGCAGTTTGAGGATCTTCATGGCATGCAAATATGGCAGTATCATCTGCAAATGTTCCCAGTGTTGCGTTTTTCGTAGTCGGTATGTCTGCAGTAAACAAGAGGTATAAGACTGGACTCAAAACACTGCCCTGAGGGACACCATTGGGTGTAATTGTAAAACTTCATTTCCAAGTTTGGTCTGGAATAATCGATTTGATAAGTATGATTTGAGCAGACGATAGTATTGGTGAGAAAAAATATGTTTGATCTTAAACAGTAGTCCATTATGCCACACACGGTCAAATGCTTGTTTGGAAGGTTGCTGAACAGTACTCCTTTCTATTGAGTGATGTTTGAATGATATTGGTTATTCTATGACACTGTTGTATAGTGGAGTGCCCTCTCCTAAACCCAAACTGGTGGTTTGGAATCCATTCGTCTAATATAGCAGCTTCGTTTATTCGTTTTAGTATTAACTTTTCAAAAAGTTTCGATACGACAGGTATTAAGCTGATTGAGCGATAGGAATGAACTTCGTTTGGCGGCTTCCCAGGTTTTTGCGAGGGCAAGGGCCAATAGGCTAACCGTAGCATTGCGTTGAAGAGTGCTAGTAAGAATTGCTCCCCTCTTCGTGGTAGTTGTTCGAGTACGACGCCCGTTATTAGATCGTAGCCTGGCGATTTTGTATTACTTAAGAATTTTATTTCATTTCGTAATTCGTTAATTGTACATTTTTTAATTGGGTGCAACGGTGCATCGAGAAAGTTGTCAACATCTTCATTAGTCTCATTGGAGTTAGGTGTAAATACCTCCGCTAAGTGTTGGGCAAATAGTTCAACTTTTTCTTTTTCTAACTTTGCCCAAGTTCCATCATTTTCACATAATGGAGGAACTTGTAGTTGAGGTCTCTTGAATCCCTTAGTAGCATTCCAAATACTATAGTCATCTTTGGATAGGCTACTTATGTAGTTCTGAAATGGTTCATTCCTTGTCTCTGTCATTTTCTTCTTAAGCTTGTTGGTAAGTTGATTGTATGTAGTTTTGTCGTGGATATTACGTGTACGCTGCCAGACTGCCCCAGCATTTCTTTTTTCTTTTACCAGTTCGCATATTTCTTTTGGAAAATTAGGTGGGTTACGTTTTTGGTCAATGAGTGGTGTTGCCCTTCACGCTGCCTCTTGTTTTGTCATTATAAAATGATTTACTGCACTTTCTAGCTCTTCTGATGATTTTAATCTCAGGTTAGTATCTATGCATTCATGCACATATTATTTAAACTTATCCCAATCAGTTCGACTATTACAAAGTACTGGCTCGGGTTGTTTCATGATTATTGTGGTGCTGATGGTAGCAAGTACTGGACTATGATCTGAAGGTAGGTCATAGCTAGGAGAAACATCTACAAAATTTCTTGAAATGCCAGCAGCTATGTAAAAATCTAATAGATCCGGAATCTTGTATACATCGGTTGGTCAGTATGTTGGAGTGCTAATTGAGATATATCTATAATTGTTGCCCGTAATGAGTTTATCAAGTTGTCTACTCCTTGTAGTTATCAATCTAGAGCCCCATCTCGTATGATTACAGTTAAAATCGCCGCCAACTACAACTTTCTGACCGAGTGAATTGAAGAAGGGTTGTAATATGTCCTTGGTTAATTTATGTTTTGGAGGACAATATACAGCAGCTATCGTGAGTGGGCTAGGAAGCTTACTGACTTCAATAACTGAAGCTTGTAAGAAGGGTTCTTCGTACTTCAGAAGTTCATGATGTACAATTGTGTCACGAATAATAATAGCCGCACCACCATGGGCTGTGTTGTTCGAATGTTCAGTGTGATAAATGTGGTAATGAGGTATTTTTATAAACGATCTTGTTAATTTGTGGGGAAGACTTCAAGTTCTTCATTTACTTTTATTATTAAAATCCAACCCCACTTTAAGCAGCAATGGATCGACATCGAATTAACGTTCTTGTTGTGAAATGAGTAGAATATCAATATTATTCATTTTAAGAAAGACTTCTACCTCTTGTTTTTTGTTTTGAAGGCCGTTGACGTGCCATAATGCAATTTGTAAGAATTTGGCCATTAATTAACTAGTTTGGTAATCACTGCTGTAAGCATGTTTAGAATCATGCTGTTTTGTTGTAGCAATTGATTAAACATTCCCTTGAATTCAGCAAGGAATTGCGTAAGGTAAGGTCATTTGATGTTTGTGGTTTATTTGCTGCTATGTGGTTATAGGTAGTTGCTGGTGTTTTAGTGAAATTGTTTGTTGTTCGCAAAGAAGAGAAAACCCTTATATTCGATTTATATTGAGCATGTTGTATTTTTGATTGTTGTTGTTGCCGATTTGGGTGAATCTTGTTTTGTAAATCTCTGTAGACCATACATCCTCTGTAATTTGCCGGATGCGACTCCTTGCATAATGCATACGTGGCTAGAGTGTCCCTACTTTTAGCGCACGTTTTGGAGTCATGGTTTCCACCACATTTAACACACGCATATGGGCGATTGCAGTATGATTTGGTGTGATTGTAATTTTAGCATCTTGTACATTGAGCCAAATTTGTGTTTTTCTTAGGCGGTTCCACAGATATTTTTAGGTTTTGCAGATATTGCAAATTGATAGATATCTTTATTATTTACTGCAGATTCTAGATCTACAATAAATAACGGTAGGGCCTCCTTAGTTTGTCTATGTTTTATGTTTATAATATTCCTAACTTTATGATTTTTCAATGCCAATTCTGATATTATATCAGTTGTCGGGGTTGTGGGATGTAGATATCGTATAACCACTCTGTACGCACGCTCTTGTTTAGTTTAATATGTGTGATGAATAACATTGTTTTCAATGAAATGGTTAATGAGTTTCCTGTATGAGTCAGGTGTGTGTCCACCATTTGCTGATAGCTCATTGCTCCTTGCACAAAGATTGGCGGTGGCTTTGGTGTTTTATCGGGTTGCTTTGCATTGTTAGTTTCGCGGCTGCTACCAGCTACGTCTGTTACTTCTAGTAACCCTGAGAATTTGTTTCTTTGTGCTAAATCAAGTGGTTGGTTTAGTGTTTGACAATTTTTTTCGTCTGTTTCTTTTATTTCCAGTATACATCTGCCAAGCGATATTATCATCGGCCATATTTTCATCTTCATCTGAACCACTTAGCATATCTTGCTGGGTTTCTTGTGTTGAAGTAATTTGTGTAGAAGTTTGTTGGAAAGGTGATTATGTTTGTGACAGCATTGAAAGTTGAGTTACAGGTATTTGTGGATATTGAAACGATTTTACTGTTTGGATTTGTGGTACCGTAGCATATTCCGTCAATGTAATTTGCCCATAAGGTATGGATTGTTGGCCGAATATAATTCAAATCGATACAGACGTCCTATTGCTCATCAACTTTGAATCACGATACTGGCTTAACGAAATACATTTGGACACAGGTAAATTGAATTTAATCGTCTTATTATATATCCAGGCATCTGTGCTTAAGTCATGACCACATATTCCGGGTATGGGCGGACGCCAATTCATCACCAACTAATCCCTAGCAAATTTTTTAGGTCTTAATGATAGGCCAACTCATCACCGGCATCAGATAACAACCGGCAAACTCATCACCAGAGACAGGCCAACTGATCACTAGCATCCTAATTACCACTTAATCGTTTTTTAACATTTCAATGGTACTTAAATTGCCGCCTACCCACAGATTTCGTATGAAACACCTACACAGGAAAATAAATAATCGAAAATTGGTGGAAACACTTTTTATTAAATCAATGCAAAATACATTTACACAATATATACATAAGTAGGTACACATTTAATTGTTAATTATTTTCAAATATCATTCGAAGTCGAAACTTTATACCTATGCGATACAAGCTTTACAAAGTCGTAATCAAATATAATGCCGTCTTTCTGCTCACGCAACTTTTCTTGTAGAAACAATTCAGCTTGCTTAACCCTCCGTGTTTTCACAATGGCTGGAATGTGTATACTCTGGATTTTAATGTATATGTTACATGAAATGTATGAAACCTAGGAATTGTATACAATTCCTAGGAAATGTATATAATGCCGAGCCAATTTAGGAAATGTGTAAAATAATTAGTCAAAGGTTCTTTAATACATACATCTCCTAGGAAATGTATGTATTTCCTAGGCATTGTATGGAATTCCTAAATGGTATCTACTAGGAAATATATGAAAATCAACATTATACTGTAGAATTTGTGAATGAATGAAAAATAAAACATAGATGAACTGAAGTTTTCCTTAGCAGTGAGACGATTTTTCAGTGCTACTAACCTAACCTAACCTAACCTAACCTACCCTACCGACATAACATCCCGAATTTAACACATTTGCGATTCCAGTTTAGGAAATGTACACAATTCCTAGGAAATGTGTATAATAAAATTTATTTCACACATTTCCTGACGATTTTAGGCATTATATACATTTCCTAGGAATTCTATATAATGACGGATTACATACATTTCCGGTAACATATATACCAGTCTGCACATGTAATAAAGTTTGAATAAAAATATTTATATTTGGGTGAGTATTGTAGAAGGCATTAGAAAAGTGAGCATGGAACGATTCGCATGGATTGGTTCGGAAGCCCATAAAGATGGAGAGAAAGTAGCATCTTCACTAATGTAGTTATCCACTAAATAATCAGCCATTCTACCGTACGCTTCTGGAGAAGGTAAATCATCCATAAAATTATTTACAAAACATTCGCTAACTTTGCGGGGATGAAGGTAAGGTAATCCAAAAAGATGATGAAGCCACTTTGCATCTGAGTGAGACTGTTTATAAACAGAAACCAATCCTAGCTGCTGAATTTTTCTGTACCAACTGTGAGCCAAGTGAAAACGACATCCAAATATAGTGGCGGATGGCCAAACGTGATTAACGACGCTGTGAATAGATTGTTCAAAATCTAAAATTATTCTACACGGACTTAAAGTGAAATTAAATAATTCCGATGACTTATTTAAATTTTCA
The DNA here is from genome assembly GCA_940337035.1 of Agriotes lineatus. Classification (NCBI taxonomy): domain Eukaryota; kingdom Metazoa; phylum Arthropoda; class Insecta; order Coleoptera; family Elateridae; genus Agriotes; species Agriotes lineatus. The sequence continues at coordinate 250,220 of CALNHX010000063.1, read as the reverse complement.
AACGTTTTAATATACGTTTGGGTATGTTTGTTAGGAAGGAGACAAAATATCAGTGGTATGTAATGACCATTACGTACTCAGTGAATGGTAAATAGTTGGAAGAAGAATTTAGCGGCATATTTAAATGTGCCGTCCATGTAATAAGTGTCGGCTCCTGACAAGCATTTTAAGTTGGAAACACAACCAAATATAATTATGTGATTTTCGGTATCGTTGTCCAAAAGAAAACATTCTTCTCGATCAGTCTTTGGGTTCATCGTATTCAAAACTTCGTGGACTTCATGGCTGCTTCGTGGATTGGTCGGCATGATGCTCAGACGACTTCGGTTTATATTGTGTCTAATTAAATCGATGTCCTTCGTGGTGATGTTTCCCTTGTATGTAGAGTGAGCGACTTCCGGATTGATTATTTTCGCTGGTCTTTCGCACAAATCGTCCACAGCCTTTCTTTTACACGAATTGCTGATGGCTTGTCTGCTTAACTTCTGCAAATCCGGATCATGATTGTGATTTAACTCGTGCCAAAGTACGATGTCATCGCCGCCTTTAATCAAAACAAAAAATTTATTAATTAATTAAAAAAAAAATAAGAGAAAGTAAATATATGTTACACGTGCAGGGTGCTCCTATGCAAACAAATTTGACTTGCATGTAACCATCTCACGAGAAATTTCGAACAACTAAAATACAGGGCTAGGTATCGGAATTTAGAAAATTTACTGACATTTTATATTTGTTATTGCAACTGTAGTCCAGTCAAATGGTAGAAAATAGAGGAAAGTTTTGGTGGAGTTTTGATATTTGGTTTCTAATATGTTTTTAGGTCGCTGTACACAAATATCAGGTTTTCCAATAAGAATTTTGACTGGAAACAGGTTTTTTAAGCAAAAACCTGATATTCGCTTACAGCGACCCAAAAAGCATATAGGAACCAAATATCAAAACTCCAAAGCTTTCGCCTATTTTCTACCATTTGACTGGACTATAACTTCGCGGCGCGAAGGCTAATAATAATCTAAAATGGAGAACAAAGAAAAAAAATTAGTGCAAATTTTGTAAAATTCGGTTTCTCAGTTTTTAAAGATTTCTCTTGAGAAAATTACATGTACAGGGTGGTTTCTTTTTCGTTGATATTATAGGATACATACTGAAGGGTAAGAGATACAAAAAAACTAGTATATGTCTCGTCCTCTTTTTTAGTGGTTAGTTTAATGGCGTAATCAGAACTACGCTAACTAGATTGGTTTAGGAAATACAGGGTGATTCTCAAAATCCGCTGTTTTTTGTAATCTCTTGTAACTTCTTAATTAGCGGAGTTACAAAAAAAAATGTAAATACAAAAAACATGCAACTTTTTACGCAGAATCCAGCAACGTTCTTGACAAAATTATAAGGGTTTTTATTTTTGAGAGGTTTTGAAAATTATCATTTTTTTTAATGCGACACCCTGTATCTGGGTAGCTCATAAAATTATTTTTTTTACCATTGCAACGATATATAATACTTAATATTTTATTTTATTCTAAATAGCAAAAATACCAAAAAAAACCCAAAATAATACGATTTTTTTAGTTGGCCATGGGTTGACTCGCTATTATTTATTGTTTTAGAGTGACATTTCAATGTTTCGTTTTAATGACAGTTAATACTAGTTTTATAATATTCTAAAATCGTAAGCCAGAATATCTTAAAATCTAAATTTTGCATAATTGTGATTTGGAAAAAAAGAATATATTTTGTCCTATATTAATTATGAATTAGAAAAAATTAGAGTTTTATACCACATCCACACAAATCTTTTTTTGCCTGTTGACATTTTTCCTATTCTGAAAAAAACTTTAATCTCATTAACAAAAAAAATTTACGATTCAACTTATGGCCAACTAAAGAAATCGTATTATTTTGGGTTTTTTGGTATTTTGTCTATTTAGAATAAAATAAAATATTAAGTATTATATATCTTTGCAATGGTAAAAAAATGTAATTTTATGAGCTACCCAGATACAGGGTGTCCCATTAAAAAAGTGATACTTTTCAAAATATCTCAAAAATAAAATACCCCTTATAATTTTTTCAAGTACGCCGCTGGATTCTACGTAAAAGGTTGCATGTTTTTTGTATTTACAATTTTTATGTAACTCCGCTAATTAAGAAGTTGCAAGAGATTACAGAAAACAGCAGATTTTGAGAATCACCCTGTATTTCCTAAACAAATCTAGTTAGCGTAGATCTGATTACGCCATGAAACTAACTAATAAAAAAGAGGACGAGACATGTATATTAGTTTTTTTTGTATCTCTTACCCTTTAGTATGTACCTTATAATATCAACGAAAAAAAAACCACCCTGTACATGTACATCTGATTGCAAATAACAGCTAATATGTAATATCTAATATGATGTACACAAAGAATAATTGAAAATAAACAGGGCTATGCAACCAACATTACAGTAGTTGATTTACGTTTTCTGAATGGTTTATACATGATCAGAAATATTATTTACATCGACAGTTGTTCTATACAATTTTTGAAAATTATAGTAGCCTAAAAACATTGTTTCAAATGTGTAACCTGTGCTGCATAACCCTGTTCATTTTACATGATCGTGTGTGTACAATAAAATATTAAATACTCGTAACTATGACATTACATGTACATCGAATCTGTTTGCGAATAATTAAAGGTGTCGTCGGCTGAAGTACTCGTACACAATATTTAGCAACTTTGCCAAATTTAAACCCTATTCCTCGAGTTTCAATCCCCCTTTATATTTATGTAGTTTTATTCACGGATTTACCTGTGTTGCGTATATCTGCGAGTAAAACTGTATGCATGTGTGATGGTAAGTTAAAACCCCATTTACTAACGTGCATTGTAAATAATAATTTGCCCCTTGAAGGCATACATATACCTACTTTGATTGCTACATACAGGGCTTAGAAATTACTAGATTCTATACTAAATTTCAAATAAGCATGCAGTACTTAGAACTAAGCAGTAATCATAACTCTGGCCGTGATTGGTCGAAACAAAGTCATCGTTACAACTTACAACCATCTGAAAATCAAATATTTTTTCAGAATTATCAATTTGACATTAGGTATGAATCTTACAGATATAACAGGAAAATCGATAAATAGTGAACATAAAAGGCTGCTCTACCTCTATTTGAATTATATAGGACATTATTGTAAAATACGGACAGTCAAACAAACTTACACTTTCCTAGTGTAAGGGCCGAATTCAGAGACGTAAATTGAGTAACACTCACACTCATCTCATACTAACCTCACCCTAACCTTACCAATTGGTATTCACAGTCAAATAGTGACCGATTAGTGACTAAAACTTGCCTAATAAGTGAGTGACAGATAAGTGAGATATAAGCTGGGGTAGGGGTACCCTAAAGTTCCACTCAAAGCATAAATTGAGGTTACATTGTACCATTTTACCTATAATGGATGATTTTTGGGAGTTTGTTGATTATGCCCATAAAGATGCTTTTTACAAATACCAAGGTAGTGTTTGATGTGATAAATACATAAAGCAAGGTTTTTATGTCGACATTTTTTTTGCAGATTTATCTTACTGAATAACTTAAATCTATTAGAAAGATACACAAATACAGAGATCGTACGAGTGCGGTTTGGTAGGTAAACGATAAGTGACATTATTTTACTAATTGTGTATCCACAGATTGAAAATGGAAACAAATCGTGGTTCGTGGAGTTCCAATTTTACCTATTTTGAAATTGTATGTAGCTTTGAGTTGTTTTGGAACAGGTAGCTATCAGCTATGTCGTAAAAAAGTGTCAGAATTTTCTAAGTAATAAATACTATACTGTTTTATTATTTTCAGAGGGTATGTGGTGATATTTTATCTGTCAGCTAGTCATTCGTCTGCAGGATAATTAAAAATGTCAGCGAGCAGTTAGCAAGTAATTTAGGACGACATATAAAGTTTTCATAATGTATTTTTTAATTTAAAAAAAATGAAAATATAATTAACCAGTTTTTATCGTCAATAAAAGATAATATTTAGAAATGTATATTTATTTATATTTAATTTCTTTTCAGTAGAAATATAACAAGTGATTATATTTTGATAGAAAATATTACGAATGAAGAATAAACGGTCAACATTTTTATTAAAAATAATAAAACGAAAATCTAAATACTAAAATTTAACAGTTTTTTTTCAAAACTACAGTAACTGGACCGGTCAATTTCCAAAAATTTCCGATTATCAATAATCGCCGTTGCTATGGAAAATTTCCAACTAAATATGTATAAGCGATATTCTCGAATACAAACGCACGCCAAATCGGCAAGTTAAAAACGCCGTGTGAGGTTACAGCACATTATACAGCTGAAATCTTTATCATGAAGTTTGTGTTTTAGTGATTTCCAGTGCTACCTCACAGTTATTTGGTAAGATCTCCGCTGCCAATCGTTCCCCTAACAAACATTTTGACAATTGCGCCACTCAACGTTCACTTACATTAGTCACTCATAGCTATCTCATTCTGAATACTGCAGATGAGTTTGAGTGAAACTCACACTAACATGAGTACTCAATGAGTGACGGTTGAGGGGAGTGTTAGTGTTAGTTAAGTTACGTCTCTGAATTCGGCCCTGAAACTCAGTTTGAGTTTAGAGCGCCATCTACTGCATTCTTATTTGAAATTTAGTATATTAGGTCTGTTTTTTGCCGCCCACATAGTTACAATGGTTCTGCTGTAAATTGAAAATTATGCAAAATAGCAAGCAATTAACCACCCTGTATATAGTGCATAGTATATGTACTCAACTGAATATATTAGAATACGAAATGAAACTTACCTCCTGTATGGCATTTTGCTGGACAGCCGTTCACAGTGCAACACCACAATACTTTTTCACCTTTTAACACTTTACGTTTTTGAAACTTGTAATCATTTATAATCAGCATTTTGTGGCCACGCTGATTTACGATAAAATCTATTATTAAAGGGTCCATCTCTACATCCGTAAATAAAATGACAGACAATTTACTTAATTGCATATTAAGCGCGTTTATATAGGTTACATTTCCTTAATATGGGGGTAAAAAGGAACCAGCCTCTAAACTTTCTCTGCAACAAACTACCAATCATGTTGGGAAAAACACGAGGGCTTGATTGCAGTAGGTACTTAATAGACCCATTAGACGAGGGATTATATCTAAGCGGGTGGTTGGTAATGAATTCACCTATCTCCAAAAGATGGTTTTTAAATGACCTGCAATTAGCGGTGATGAGTTGGCCTGTTTATTTTATTACAGATTAGGATTGGTGATGAGTTCACCTGTACCCCCGGGTATACCTACTATATTTGATTTTTCACTTGTATCTCCATTTTTTTAAAGCAAATAAAAGTTTTCGAAATAATGTTGATAATTTTTATTCATACATACAATTACACACATTAACTAACTTCAGATACTTATTGTATAGAATAACTAGGCAATTCATAGATTAACTAGGTAAAGTTTAGGATGTTACTTTCATTTTATACTTCAACTAAAAGATCCATACATATCAAGGTGATCCTTTCCTTCACATTGCTTTTATCGCCTCCGTTGTAGCTGCTCCAACATAAACGCACCTTTACAAATAAACCGATTCTTTGTACTCCGCTATGAGTACCTATAGTTCAATCCCAATGTATAGTTAAAATACTTTACTATTATTTGCAGCCATTTGCTAAAACAAACTATGAAAGTTGTGTAGAATGTATCCCGCATTATGGCCTAATGTATTATATTGCAAAATAATTAACAAACAGTTTGGTTTAATTTCTTTATTACCTACTACAAGCATACAACTATACATTTTTCAAAATGTAGAAAAAGCTATGCTAGATGGTGTACACAGTCAACTGATTCCATCAAGAAAAGTTAAATTCTCGTTATATCTCAAAAACCAAGAAAAATAAATTATATAGTGACCAGGGTTTCCAAGTCCCGGGACCAAGTGTTTTCGGGACTTTGTTACGGTATTAAAACAACTTTACGACACCCACCCAAGGTGAGCATCGCACCACGGAATCAGTCCTGGAAAACTGGCACACTTGCCCTGAGATCTGCTAAAAACAGGCTAAAGGCCACGGCTGGAACGCTCAGGGAGTCGGGCGTGAGTCACACGATACGTTCTGGGCAAGCGTGTTGAGGCATATATATAGGGTACGTCAAAATTATGAGGGCGCCACCAAGCCTGTCTTAACTCGAATAACCGGGCCTGGGCGGTTAGACGGGGGCGAAGTATCCAAGACACTCCGTCGATAGGGGTACTCGTGAATTATAAACTCACACAACGATTTCGTGATGGCAAAAATACTTAGATCATGAAGGGGGCTTTTTCAGTCACGGCAATGTCACCACCAAGCCTACCTGCACGCTCTGATCTCACTGGCTCCACCGTACATTCATCTCCTCAATGATGGCCGCACACTGAAACAGAACATGCACAAAGCGACCAAGAATAAAGCGTCTCTTACTTAGATAAGCGTCTATTGGTCCAGTCTTACATTGGGGCAGCAAAGCGTGCCGCAAACATTGCGTTAACTCTTATAAATAAGCATCAGCTGATGGGCGCACTACGGTTACTAAACAACACCCATAACTGTACAACATCAAAAGCAGTTTGACATATGAGTCCCACAACGGGAACGTTTGTTCATAAAAAAAATGCTCACATGATAATTTGGGCAAACACAGCAAAGTCCAAGTGAGGGAAGTGATTAGATCAAAAATGAGCGAGCGACGCCACTTCGCGACAACGATTTAAGATGCGAAGGGTACGTTTTTAACGGTGCACAAGATTTCACAGTTATTCACATGATTAAGCGCACAGCTCGCGCACGAGAAGTTAGTATAATTCAATGGTTACAAATACCTTAATTTTATTGGTGGCGATCCAAGAGAACAGCGTGCGGTCCAGCTTGCGGGAAACAGGTTGCCTGTGGCAATTCATTCGCCGCTAAAACGGCCGACGTGTGAATGGTCTGGATGCGCCCAAAATGGCGACAAAGGCTGGCGCTTCAACAAACGCCGCTACGACGGCCAAACTAGCCCAAGTGATGTCCTACCGCAACGGAGTCCTCGCACAACGAGCCAAAGGGAACACTCCCTTACGTGACGACGTAGAACCGGGCATGGAATTCCATCACACCTACGCCTTGGCGTAATAAGATCGCCGTTAACGACACACACACACCTCCCTTGTTCAATCGCCTGAGTAGAACTGACCAAGCAAGCAGCGTTCCGACTCCCGCCGTGGCGTGAGCCAAAACGGTGTTACCACGTGACTCTCGACAGCCAATGGCGAGGCGCCCAATAAAACAAATAAGTGCCGGTGACAAAGACAGCCAATGGCGAGGCGCCCAATGAAACAAATAAGTGCCGGTAACGAAGACAGCGCGAGGCCTCGCAGTCACACCAACAGCGTAAATTCTAGAAGGTTCGGAAATCCTGCGAGCGTTAACACCCGATTGTCAAAGTACCAACAAAGGGGTGCCCCGGATGACGAGAAATACTGCGCTTGAGGCCAAATATGTGCAAAATCATTATTATAGAATTAGGCGATGAAGCCAAATAAGTAACTAAAAGGGTTTAACATACGGGCACGCTGCCCTAAAGCCTAGGTGACGAATTAAAATACAAAATGACCTAACAACTTACGAGCTAAATTTCAAGTCCCGGGACTAGTTCCAAAGATCCCGAAAATGATCCCGAAAGGGCAATAATGTTCAGGTAGAATTTCCAAAGAAAAACAAGTGTTTTAAATTAAATAAAGTATTTCTGTGTTGATAATCTGCGTTGGGGCTCGTCTATAACTGCAATGCTTTCTTCAGCTACTAAAAATGTCTGTCCCTCTTCATCTTTTGCTTTTGTTTGAACTACAAAGTGCTTGTGTAATCTTTTCGTCAAGCTGCCTCTCAAATAGTTATTTTTTTAATGTAGAATGAAGTTAGGTTGCAAATCGGGATTCATTCTAATTGTAACACTTTAGCAGACACAACAAATACCTATAAAACCCAAAAATATAAATTATTCAGCTTCTTCGCACATAATTTTAAAAGTCTACAAATGTAGTTACCTTACTATTACTACGTACGCACACAACTATGCGTAAAATATATCTAACTCCATAAAAAAACAGACAAATACATAAATAGAAGAAGATATGCAAATGTAGCTGAAACAGGTTTAATTCTAACCTACAGAAAACAATACCTCTCCTGCCTACACAAAAAATGCAGGATGTGCAAAAGGCATAAGTAATACACCGGATACCGGTGAATACCCGTCCTAATTCTCTGATGACATGGTCCCGGGACTTCGCCTGGGCTAGCTGTGGTCCTGGGACTCGGTTTTTGTGGTAGAATCCCGGAAAGGTCCCGAGACTGGAAACCTAATAGTGACGTCATGTTAATTCCTATCAGAAAAAGCTAAGTTCGTAACTTTCTCTATATCTTCCAATAATATTTTAAAGATTTTAAAATTTCAAGATTTATTTTACAACTTCCATTATTAAGCATTAAATTTCAGGTTTTGCACTGTTCACTTCTCAAGTCTTTTACACTTAAGCCCTCCGCACATAGAACTCGAAAGAAACTAAAAAGTAACAGAATTTAAACTACAATCACTAACGAGTTTTCTTGCTCGTCTCCGCTAATGTATTTATATGGATGTTGTAATGCAGCATACTGTATGTATGATAAATTTAATTTAAATAATTATATCCAAAATTATCACAGTTCGGTTTTATTTGCAGGCTGCGTTGTGATTTGATTTTTAATAAAAGGATTTTATGAACATTCATCAAGGTAGCTATTTGACTTTACGCGCTCTTGGCGGCACTAATTAGCTTTTGTTTCAGAAAATAACGCGGGCAAGCTTAGAAATTGTTTTGGAAAAGCGTCCTTTTACTCGTATAACCTCATACTGGGAATCCACTTGATATGCGAAGAGCACCTTCTCTGTGGCCGTGAAATATTTGGAATTTGCTCAGTAATGTCTCCTTTATGATACACGTAGTTTTTCCGAGTCTAACCACGTTAATTTTAGGGTAAAATTGGTATCTGGTATCTGTCGTAAACTTCGGCTCGCTGGAATGACGCCGTTGATGTGGCGCTGCTATGGGCCCCCTTGTAATGAAACCTCTCGTAGGCGGTCGTACAAAGCTGTCCTACACCCTGGAACGCAGACCTCGTAGCTCCAATGGACCCTTTGGTTGCACCCAGACTTGAAAATCTTGAGCTGAATCGGCTGCGACCTTCTCGGAACGGGCCCCCTCGTAAACCTTCTTACTTTTGGTGTCGGAAATTGTTGAAAATAATACCACACAAACTGGATAATGCACTGATTAAAACGGTATACTTTTATATTAAAATAATCTGGTTTACTATGTAAAATTCAATTTTAAAAAGGAGCACAATTTTACAGCATCATTCTAATTAATTTATTCATTTGTTCTCTCTACAAATCCGTTATAAACAATTGATAACTATAACTAAACAAAACGGATATTAACCAAAGTCAATTACAATACTTTTTAACATAAAATTATTTACAAATAAACATTTTTACACATTGCCTAAAACTAAAAATCATGTCTGTTCATTTTAATTATTAATGTCTTATTTGCGCCACTTGTACGTTTTATAATCACTTAATTTGTCCACACGCGTGATTGCATTGATTAGTTTTAAGAGTTCACTTACTTTTTCACACTTTTGTTTCATATCCACCTGTGTGCTTTTCTTGCCAAATTTTTAAATGTCTGCTTTTCCCCGCTATTCTTAGCTTAATCTCACAAGTGCCAATTCTTTTCTTATCATTTGCTCTTTGCAACATATGATAATATAATTCGGGCTTCCTGTACCTTATTTACGATTGTTCATAAATGTTTCCTGCTTATTTAGTTGAATTCTACGCTACAATACCTTACACTTAGCAAATCTTTCTGTGACAAATCAATTCTATTGGTTCGGCTTTAATTCTGCACAAACCTATTTAATTAATTTTGAAATGTCGATTTCAACCTGTGACAAACGAGCCTTGTCCCATGCGTTCCTTATTCAAAACCTTCCTTTTAATTCAAGCATTTCTTTCTCAATGCATTTACCGACTGATATTTAAGTTTATAGTCTCGCAGCTAAATAAAACACCCCTACTCCGTGCTTTGATTTAATTTTAATATTGTACTCCAATCGGGGCAGAGCCGTAAGGCCTAATACCACTGCAGTATATCATGTGAGATAACAGTTGTATGTTTTAACTGGTGGGGTAGTAAAGGCAACCAGAAGGTTGTTTATATATTTTGTAACAAAATAACTTGGATTTATAATCTACGAGAAATAGTCACATTAAGGGCTAAGTTCCCATTAATTGTGAAAAATTATAATTGCTGATTTGATACGTAGCAGTAATAAAGCATTCTCTACAATCAAATTTGACTGCAAGTCACAAATATTATTCAAATGTATAATTCAAGATTATTTGATTCCATTTAACGTGGTATATTACTACGAAGCCAGTAAAACCAGTGAAAGTGAGTGTTGTGGTATGCGGTTGAACAGTCTATTCAAGTAATAGAGTTTTCAAAGAGCTACAACAAGCTTTGTTTTGTCGGGAACAACCAGGAGGTGTTTGCTGACTAGAATTTATCCAGTTAGGAGCCGAAGTAGAGCATTCAGGTACAACAAGACATAAATGTTCAGGTTAGTGACCATTTCTTACAAAATAATAAGAGTTTATAAAAGCAAGTTTGGTGCGGCAAATCGTTAAGCTATTGTAATTGTATTTAGAAGTTAATTTTAGAATTATTTCTAAATTCAATAGTGATTTGAGTACTCAACGTTTTCGACAATAATATTTTGAAATTTGAACATTTTGGAATTAGGTTATATTTAGAATTTTCATTTTTTAATCAAGTTTGGATACATTTAACATTTGATTAAATAAATTTTTGACAATATGTATTTTATTTTGTAATGTCAGATCATACTTCAATGTGCTACTAACAAACTGAACATACAAATTTAACTTTATGAAGTACCTGACATTTGTATTCGATTCTTAAAGTCAAATAGTCATTATAATTTAAAAGGAATTCAGTCTTTAGTTTCGATAGAGGAAGTTGTTAGTTGAAGATTAACCCATTCAGCTGGGAATTAGGAGTCCCATTGCTTATAAAACTGACTAGTCATGGCTTAAACAATAATAATTACACGACATAATTTTAAATGTGAAATTGATTCAGGAGTTACGTCAATTCCTACTTATCATATTAAGAAGTAAGGTAAGTACACAAGTGAACTGTACCTGATGGTATTTCTTTTTAATAATTAGTAAAAGAGTATATTTAATTTGATACTACAAAGTGTAGCTTAGATATATTTCAATTGGTAACTCAAGTAGGATTCAAAAGGGGGCGCTATTACATTTTGGCTCACAACGTGTAGCTTGACATTAATATGAATAACACCGTGAGAAGGAGTGTTATATATTACAAGATCTGCTCATGAAGTTACAGATCGGCTACTGGTTTGTAACCAATTTGTGAGCAGTCACAGGAAACTCGACATGCTAGTCGCCGGGATACTAGTAACCAACTAAATTCTAAGGAATCAATAAATAGACAATATGAATGAACAAGTTATTAATGCCAAATTCACAAGGGAGGTAGAGAATTACCCCCTTTATACTATAATTATAACTAGCAGAATATTCTAATATATGGGTCAACCCAAAATGTTCTTCTTTATCTTCTATATCTACAGTGCGTTTCACTTCTCACCTTCACACCCTTGTATCTTCCTTATTTTTCTTCTGATTGATTTTAAATTTTTGGTCAACTATAGTCGCAATATAATTTTTTATTGAAAAATTATTTTAAATTTCGGTCAGCTATACTACGATTTAAAAGTTAATTTAGTTTGTATAATTTTATTGCAAATCAGGCCTACTGCGATTAAAAATAGATGCAAAAAATGAGAAATTAGAATAGGCCCAGTGTTATCGAAAAATGTTAGAAAAAGTTGCTCAGAATCACAACTATAGTCGATATAGAATTTTTTATTGAAAAATTATTATTATTATTACGATTTTATACAATAAATGTTTCACTTCCTATCTTCATACTTCTATATCTTCCTCATTTATTTTCTGATCGATATCAAATGTTGATCAATTATACTACTCTTTTTGCGATTTTGAGCAACTTTTTAAATAACTTCTTTCCATAAAACTATGATTTTTCGGATTTCATCTTGATTCTACTAAACTTATTTAAAAAATGTAAACAACTAACACTTTTAAAGGGCAGTATAATTGATCACAATTTAAAATGGATCAGAAAATAAATAAGGAAAGTATAAGCCGAGAAGTGAAACATTTTATGAAATCATGGTTATATTAATAACACTAATTTTACCATATTTGGATTTGGATTTTTAAACTTTTCGCATTTATTTTTAATTGCAGTAAGCTACTGGTTTACGGCACAATTATTTAGAAATTGTAAAAATACTGTTTTGAAAGGACTAAAATTATCAGAAAATAAATAAGGAAGATGCAGGGGTGTGAAGGTAAGAAGTGAAACAAACTGTATAATAATAATAATAAAGAACCATGTCTTCCTCGTCACTTGACATATTTTAATTGTCATTATATTATAGTGAAAATACCCAATTATGCAATATAGAAAACACGACAGAGATGTGCTTTCGGGCTGAATAGTTCGAAACTGATTTAAATCTCCTTACTTTTGCGTGTCTCCGTGTGCGAAACAACAATAAAAATCAATTACTAATCAGTTTATGATTTCAATGACTGACCAGTCCGATCACTATTGAGTAGCTCCGTGTGCGGAGAGCCTTATACACAATAACAGTAAAATAACACATTCATCCACTTCATTGCAAAAATAAAACTTACATAGGTACAAATTGGAAAAATTCATTCTAAAAATGCTAAAATGATAAACACCGATATGCTTGACACACACAGATTCTAAGCTGCAGTTTTCCAGGTTCCCATTCAATTGAACTTTCCAACATACTAAGTTATCAATCTTTAATTAATATTTTAACATGCTGGTCTGCTTCGATGCTGTTCCTTTGTTGTGACTCTTGTGGAAATGCTCTGTTTGTCTGCATTGGCTTTCTTTATTTAAAGTCTGATTACTTCAGTCAACATCGAGATTTATAAATATCAAAACAAATTGAGCTCATTGTCAACCTGTTGATCAAAAAACCAAATCAACGCAAAAGTCAATTTAATACTTATATTTTCAACCATTTCCGATTCAATAAACTGTTAAGCAACCCCATTTATGGATTTGAAGCATTTTAAAATTCAGAAAAATTCTGCAAATATATACAATCTTAATAACACAATTTTTTTATTTAAAAACTTACTCCATTTTTAAAAGAAGAGTTTTGTTCATTAATTTTCTTTATTTACAACAGTGTGTAAAATTGACTTTTAGTTGTAAAATTAGTCACGCCGTCAGTAGCAACATGTTTTAAAATTTTTAACCACGTAAAATGACGACCGGTTGCTACTAATCTTAATATCGATATAAATATTATTTTTATATTTATCGTGTTTTCTATATTCTATCGTATGTAAAATATTGTACGTAACACAAGCGTAAAGCATATTTAGTCACTCGCAGGGCTTGAAACGTTCACATTTTAACTCTACACCACTTGTGACTAAAGACTAGCTTTACATACTTGCATCGTAAATTACTATTACATCGTTTATGTTATTGTATACTCACATCTTCAATATTATTAATCCCGTTGGCAATCGGATTTTATGTAATTGATTTAATTTTATATAGACCGCCCATTTCTATAAGTTAACATCTTATGATTTTTCTAGAAGTGTATTCATATCCACCATCAAAACATATTCTCTTGTCGCTTTCCATCCTATTAAGTATAAGGTTTCTCTCCCATATGAGTCTTCATATGCCGAACTAAGTTACTTTTGTGTGCTGCTTTATATTCACAAATGGAACATGAATACAGTTTTTCTCCTGTATGTCTCTTCATATGACTACCTAAGTTACTTTTATGTGCTGTTTTATAATTACAAATGGAACATGAATAAAGTTTTTCTCCTGTGTGCGTCTTGATATGCCTAACTATGCTACTTTTTTGCCCTGCTTTATATTCACATGAAGAACATGAATACAGTTTTTCTCCTGTGTGCGTCGTCATATGCTGAACTAAGTTACTCTTTTGTGCTGTTTTATAATCACAAATGGAACAAAAATAGGGTTTTTCTCCCGTATGTGTTTTCATATGCTTAACTAAGTCACATTTCTGTGCTGCTTTATATTTACAAATGGAACATAAATACAGTTTTCCTCCTGTGTGTGTCTTCATATGTATAACTAAGTCACTTTTCCTGGTGGTTTTAAATTCACACACTCTGCAACCTAAAAGGTTTTCATCTGCTGCACTTGTAACAAGCAATTCATCCTTTATCAGAACTTCCTCTTGTTTAATATTCAATACGTTGTCAGCTGAGTTATCAAAAATTCCATCGATGCTGGTTATTCCAGTAGGCAAGTTATCATCAACTAATTCCTGTTTTATGTCCATTGTTGTAACAAAAGAAGAGAGTTCTGGTTTATTAAATGCAATTCTGTAAACGAAATACAATATGGAATTGGGTTAGATTAGATTGGTTATGTTCATGTAAATATGAACAGAATACTTCTGCTTACATGTGATAAAACTTTATAATGTTGATTTCAAATAACTAACAGACTCGCCGCAGCAAGGAACGGTGATAGGGTATTGTTTTTTGGTGATATGACATAAAGCTCAGGCTTCATTTCTCAAGTTCAAGCTTCATTGAAACTAATGTGATCTCAGGGAACTACTCCATTGTCCAAATTAGGCTTACAGTAATTTCTTCTGACCTGTTCAAACGTATTAACGAACTCTTAAATCATAAGCAAAATAGAAGTAGTGAACAAATACAAAATGTGCGAGAAAAAGTGCATAATTATCTTATGGAAAAAGGAGCGGAATTACAGTCGCGGCCAAAAAAAACCGGGACAGTTTCTTTGACCTAATTTTCAAAATGCGAAAAGAAGTGCTGACACTGACAATGCTAATTAATAAATGTCTTCAAAAGTCATTGTTTATTCTGAATAACTTTTGATGACATTTATTAATTACAATTGTCAGAGTTAGCACTTCTTTTCGCATTTTGAAAATTAGGTCAAAGAAACTGTCCCGGTTGTTATGGCCGCGATTGTATGTTTTAAGGGAGTTTCAACTAATTTAAAAATTGCCATGCCCACAACGTAAGATAATGATCAGCATTATACAATGTCTTTTATACAAAAATAATAGTAAATTATATTATAAGTGAGAGAAATGTATCATTATTTGCGAGTGAAAATTTTGAATCGCGAGTGCCTAAGCACGAGCGATACAATTTCTCACGAGCTTATAATGGCATTTCGCTCACGTGTGATATACGACGTTTTATCTTACAGTAGCAATTCTTGTGCCTAAATAGTTTGCGCAGTCAGAATATGTCGCGAAATAAATTTATAATTGGTCGCCTATGATTTGTCATATACGTTTGACAGTACTGAAATGTATTATCACCCAGGAAACACGTTATATTGATGTTACGCAACACGAAAGTAACAATGCTAACTAACATTTGTTATGTTTGTGATACATAACTGGGATATAACAAATATAGAATTAATGTTATGTAATTTTTGTTATATTGCTGTTATATAACTTGTTTTATAATAAAAACATAACATGGTTACATACGAGGTACGTACCAGAATTGCGTGTCGTTGTGTTGTAAAGTCAAAACTACTTATGTGATAAGGAAAATTTATTTATTATTTTTCAACATAGTCCCCTCCCTTATTCATACATGATTCCCAACGCTTTATCCAATTTTCCTTGCATTCTATGAACCTTTCTGCATGAGTCCTTTTGAAGCACTTACCCCTCAGGGGCTAGCACATTTCGTGTTAGTACGGGATTTGCAACCCCGAGGTACCCAAGCAGATGTCCCTCCGAAAAGGGGGTTGGGCATGAGGCTAACAACCCCAGGGGATAAAACCCTTCTCCTGTAAAAAAAGCATTGTTACGAAAACTGTAACACAGACTCGGAATAAAGCCGGACAGATCTTACGGAAACGACAAACGCAACGACAATGTTTCTAAGGATCTAAAAACTTTAAGGATACGTAACTGGCCTAACTTAGCCCAAGATAAACAACAATGGAAGAGGGTGGTGCAGCAGGCCGAGGCCCTACACGGGCCGTAGCGCAATCGTGTGTGTGTGTGTACTGATAAAAAGTGCAGAACGTGAGGAAAAACTAACTCCTCGGGGCGAATCCTTAAAGTTTGAAAACAGCCAAAAATCACTAGGCGCTAGATCTGCGAATACGGGGGGTGAATGAGGGTTTCGATTCCATTTTCTAAAAGAAAATCTGTAACAATTTGGGCTTTGTGCGGTGGAGCATTATCCCAGTGCAAAATGAAATTTTCACCAGTCAGATGAGGGCGGAGTTTATTGATTGCCGGCACCAAACCATCACGCAAAAGATCACGTGTATATTCGCCAGTTATTGTATGACCCTTACGTACAGGTTGTACTAAAATAGACCTGCTTTGTCCCAGAAGATGGCATAAAGAACTTTGTTGTTTGATGGCACTTGCTTGAATTTTCTTGGTGGGGGAGAATCTGTGTGCTTCCACTGTTTTGATTGGTGTTTCGTTTCAGGATTGTAATACGGTATCCCGGTTTCATCCATGGTTATCACATTATTTAAAAAAGTATCTCGACTTGCTCGATTTCTTGTCAATAAGGTTTGAAAAACGTCCATTCGAGCCTGCTTTTTCTCGTCAGAAAGCATGCGAGGAATCCAGCGTGCTCTAACCTTGCTAACCTTTAAATGATCTGTTAAAATTCGCTGAATGGTACCGCGAGAGAAGCCTGTACGGTCAGTCAATTCATCAATAATCGGCCGTCGATCTTCCATTATCAAATTTTCGATTCTGTTAATGTTTCCAGGCGACACTGCTGAAATTGACCTTCCAGAACGCGGCTCGTCTTTGGTGGACCTTCTGCTTGTTTTAAATTCCCTTACCCACTTACGAACGGTGGTGTCCGCGAGAGCAGTGTCCCCACAAACATCTTTGAGCTGCTGATGAATCTCGCTCGCTTTTTCGCCACGTGCTGATAAACATTTTATCACCGCTCTTTGCTCGTCTACATTAAAATTCATTTTTTAAGGCACACTCAAAAGCTCTTCAAGTTGAACAGCCTGTAACTTTCGTAATATTACAGTAATAGTGACGCGCTTTGGCATATCCAAAGACAACATATATAGGTTTCATTTGTTATGCCATTTGCTCATTAACCCAGCCTACTTCCTGAAATACAAGCAAACGGCACGCAATTCTGGTACGTACCTCGTATTTTCCACGTAACAGATTTGTATGAGATTACATATATAACATTATTATATTACTGGTATAAAGTAATGTTGATTAATATCAACCCTATCTATTATATAACATTGCTACCAATTCCTAACGGTTTTCTCTTTCTTACTTTTTGGCAACCGGCCGACAGGAGAACAATGTGGAACTTTGTTATTTGTATTTGCAAGTCGGGTTACTTTAGGTAAATATTAAATAAATGTAAGTATTTAATGTTCTATGCATATCAATTAAACCCAAAGCTTTTATTCTGTTTGTGTAGGTGAGATTGCTTTATTTGCCTTTACAGCTAACTTTTAAGCTCCTGTCCCATTGTACAAATATTTATAAAAAGTTTTTATAAAACCCAAGTGACGTCACGTTTTATCAAAATATGTCTAAGGCAAATCCCACTGTCAATATTTTGTTCAAAGTTTTTATAAAAACCTGATCAGCAGCAAATCTGAAAAGTAAGGTTAGATTGCAGTGCTTTGGTTTGCGGTTGCTGCCCCTTTTGGCCCTTTTGCAAGCCTTTTTATGCTCGTCTTTTTCGCCTTACAATAGACAACTTATATATGTGAATAAAAAAGTACCATTTACAGGACTTACAACAAGTTTAATATAATATGCTTATCTTCAAATAAAACAAAAATACAGGTAAATGTTGGGTTAGGGTTAGGTTTATATGTGAAATCGCATATAAGGTGAATTCACGCGGGAATAATTCCATTGATGTGGTGATTTGTTCGTTGGATGACATGCCCGTCGTTTTTCATTCACAAGACGACAAAAATGAGGTTAAGTGTTAAACGTACGCACAGCAGTTTGAAATCCCTAGTAGGCTGTGATTAGCCGTTAACATCCAATAAAACAAACACCTGCTTTTATAAAAACTACTAGCAAGATGCCCGTTCTTCGTACGGACTAAAAATGTTTGTTTTTTCTTCTAAATCTCAAATGCATTCTAGAGCGTCTCCCTCCTCCATTACTCCATTACTCCATTACTTACAGTTTACCCCTTTTCGCTTCTTAGGGGTGAAATTTCTAAAAAAAAATCAGCCCGTTTTATACTGAAATGAACCCACAGCGAAATATAATTTTAACTTCCTACTTCTATTCAGTTTTCCATTTTTACCGCTTTAGGGGTGATATTTAAAAAACCCTTAAAAACCTTTTCTAAAGATTTAAAAATACATCTATAAGCCAAAAAAGAATGATCTAACTCAACAAACAGAGGAGATACAAAGGGTTCTATAATTCACACCGAATTCAAATTCGCACCTTTTAAGGGTTGATTAGGGCAATAAAATGTGGTTTTAGACATTTGCATTGGATAGCTACTCATGCAAACACCAAGTCGATATCTCACCGGGCCTAAGAGATATTGAGGAATTCGTGAAAACATAGTTTACCTCTTTTTACCCCTTTAGGGGTACATTTTTCAAAAACACTTAAACCATTTTTTAGATATTTTAAATAGATATCTATATACCAAAAAAGACTGTTCTAACTCAATAAACATAGGAGTAATGAAGGGTCTTTAATTCACCCCCTACCCTGTTTCAGTTTTTCCTCCTTTTACCTCTTTAGGGTTAAAATTTTCAAAATCCCTTATACCTCTTTCTAAATATTTTAAAAATACATCTACATACCAAAAAAGAATGTTCTAACTCAATAAACATAGGAGATATTTAGGGTTCTTTAATTCACCCCCAATCCAGACTTGCACCTTTAGTCGTTGATTAGGGCAAAATCCTAAAATACGTTTTTATGTATTTGCATTGATAATCTTTGCAAGTACACACCAAGTCGCTATCTCATCGGGTCTAAGAGAAATTGAGCAACTCGTAAAAACACATTTTACCCCTTTTCGCCCCCCTAGGGGAGGAATTTCAAATAATCTCTTTTAGCTCATTTTATTATAAAATGGAACTCACAGCGAAAAAAATTAATAAACTTTCCCCCCCCCCCACTTTTCAGTTTATCCTCCTTTTACCCCTTTAGGGTTAAAATTTTCAAAGTCTCTTACGCCCCTTTCTAATAAATCCACTGTACGCCAAAAAAAAATGTTCTAACTCAATAAACATAGGAAATTCTTAGGGTTCTTTAATTCACCCCCAATCCAGATTTGCACCTTTAGGGGTTGATTAGGACAAAATACTAAAATAAGTGTCTAGGTATTTGCATTGAAAATCGTACGACACTCATTAATGACCAATAGAAAAATTAGTTCACGAGCCATATCCAAGACAACAAAAAAATTTCTTGGAAATTTTTTGTAGGTAGACATTACTTCTTTTTAGGGTTTGTGTCGTTATGATTTTCTTACCGAATCTGCATTCGAGCATTAATTCATATCCGGAAATTATTTTTCGTGCATTCAACAACGTCGTAATTTGCCCTCGCGTCCCGCTCGGTCAAATTAATACGACGTTGTTGGAACGCACTCAAAAAAATTTCCGGAAAGAATTAATGCTCTTATGAGATTATATGTGACAATATTTGCAAGTAAACACCAAATCGCTATCTCATCGGGTGTAAGAGATATTGAGGAACTCGTGAAAACACATTTTACCCCTTTTCACCCCCGTAGGGGAGGAATTTCAAAATATCCCTTTTAACCCATTTTATTGTGAAATGGAACTCACGGCCAAAAAAATTAATAAATTTAACCCCCCCCCCTTTCAGTTTTTCCTCCTTTTACCCCGTTAGGGTTAACATTTTCAAATTCCCTTACACCCCTTTCTAAATATTTTAAAAATCAATCTATGTGCCAAAAAAGAATGTTCTAACTCAATAAACATAGGAGATACGAAGGGTTCTTTAATTCACCCCCAATCCAGATTTGCACCTTTAGGGGTTGATTAGGGCAAAATCCTAAATACGTTTTTAGGTATTTACATTGATAATCTTTGCAAGTAAACACCAAGTCGATATCTTATCGGGTGTAAGAAATATTGAGAAATTCGTGAAAACACATTTTACCCCTTTTCACCCCCATAGGGGTCGAATTTCAAAAAATCCCTTTTTAGCACTACCTTACGTAACAAATCGAACCTTCCACCCAAATTTCAAGTTTGTAGTACCAGTGGTTTCGGCTCTGCGTTGATTAGTCAGGGTTGTGACTTTCCTTTATACAGGGTGTTTCAGAATAACTGTTCCTAATTCTCAGAATTGAGAGAGGGCATGTTATTCAACACTTTTTAATAATAAACTAGTATTCGGAAATACTTCCGTTTCGTGAAATTGGCTTTATTTGAAACATAATTTTATGACAATTATGAGGTAGCCAGTGTGATTTGACGCCGTTAGATTATTTTCTTTGAGGACATGTAAAGTCGCATGTCTACGTCGATAAACCGGAAATAATTGAGCACTTGGAAGCCAACATTCGACGCGTTATTGCCGAAATACAGCCTGATTTACTGCGAAGAGTGTATGAAAATTGGACCTACAGATTACGTCATGTACACGCCAGCCGCGGCCGTCACATGTCCGAAATCATATTCAAACATAATTGTTATAAAATTATCTTTCAGATAAAGCCAATTTCATGGATATTAAAAACATCTTTCTGTGTTTTATTTCAATTTAAAGTTGTATCCCTCTAAAAAAAAACACCCTTTACAATATCCGGTTGACAAATAACAAGGATATGACAGTATTATAACTCTTGATAACAATAAATAACACGCACTATGCCTAAATATAACGGTTATAAATCTGTAATATAAATGTTACATAACGACAATAATAACATTGCATAACAAACATATAACAATGTTACTTGTTGAAACAGTTACATAACAGTGATATGCCTGTACTGTTACAGATATATAACAAAATTTTATAGTTGTTACATTGCAGTTATAACACATTGAGTGGGAAATTGAAACTTACATGCAACAAACATGTAATAACCTGGTGATGTTACATGTAATATTTAAAAGAACAATGGTATATAGTGTATATGTAAATGTTATTTAACTGTGTTTGCTGGGCAGTCTATGTCAAATTCGAGGTTCGTAGGTTAGGTTTTGTTTGTTATTTGACACAGACTGACTCAAAACTTAACCTTAAAATTACGAATTTGGCATAGCTTGACAGTGCTACCAACAATGCAGTAGTATAAATAATGAAAACTCACTTGTGAATAAAACTTGATTTTAGTCACGAAAAGCAGTTGTATAATGTATGGTAATAGGCGCTACTGTAAGATAAAAAATCTTATCAATGCACATATTTTAATATTGTGTATTATACTAAATTACATCAAGTTCTTATAATCATTGATAATGCAATTGTAATTATTCTAAAATATATACCAGGTGTAACACGATCATGGTAGACCCTTTTTTTTATTTTAGAAGATACATTTATAAAATTGGTACATAATATATAGTAAGAAAAATGCCACATTTTTATGTACAAGTAAATTTTCTACAACCTTCATTTCGGTGAAATTATACCAACTTTCGATTTTCAAATACAACATGCTGTATATTGTTGGATTGAATTAAATTTTTATTTTTAATTTAAGTGTTCCATGACTCTTCCGATTAATTCCAATCGAACCATGTAATGCAAGAAAAATCTAAATCACGTCGAAAATACTAACACACTGTCGTAGATAATAGTCATTTATGACTAAGCAAAGTTTTTCAACATACTTTTTGCGACGCAACTCATTTTTTTAAATGGAAACATGTTGGTAGCAAGGTTCCATTTAGTATAATAATAATAATAAATGTATTGCTTAAAAGAATACATCATTGTTTCAAAATAATATAACATAAAAGTATATTCATGAAAACACATAAGATTAAGATAAAAAGATGTATAAATCCTAACTACATTATTTCACCAACTCAAAAACTTTTTTGGAACTAATAAATAAAAAAGTGTTCTATTTGGCTAAGGTGAAGTATATAACATAACCTTAAGAAAAATAAATAGCAATTTATTATACAAGACGATAGTTAAATTTTATCCACGAGTGAATCATTTAACACGTCGAGGCGAAGTCGAGACGTTAATGATTCATGAGTGGATAGAAATAACTTTATCGTCGTGCATAATAAAAAAAATTTCTATAGCAAGAACTTTAACAATTTCATAAGAAAATAAGGAAAGTCAATCACATTTTAAAATCTCAGTAGCTAGATTGGGTTGCTACGATAATACGAAGCTGTCATATTTAATTTAAATAAAAATAAAATTACTTTTATCTACGACAGTGTGTAAAATTGCCTTTTAGTTGGCAGTTTTCAGTTTGTAAAACGACTGTTTAATAACATGTTTTCATTATTCTCCTTAGCATAGAATTTCGGCTTAGACCGCGTAGTATTTGTATATGAACACCCAGCATTTTCTGGCTTAATGTGCCTTGCACCTTGTGAAGTCGAGCAAAAACTCGCGCGATGGCCATGCTCTTTGGTGGCTCGTGTTGTTTGAATATCTTGAGAACGAGGATACTTAGGCAGATTTGGCAGTTTTGCTGTTGGTGCATCCATATTCACTAACGTTTCGCAAGACCTTGCAGCTTGCATCATCAGAGTGAAAGTCACTAAGAACTGAAGGTCGGTGTGGAGCTATCTATAGTCCTCTGTGCCAGGCGCGCAGAGTGGCGAAACGCTGGTTGGTCATCCGAGTGTAACGTAATCCGTGGGGCGTGGCCGTATGACGCACAGCGGTTGTAATGATTTAGATCGTGTATCACAGGGGTCCACGTTTTACTAAGCTTAAAGCCATCTTCCCTGTTGATATTATTTGGATGTTTTTCTATTTCTATGGCTTCACGTATCACTCACGGGAAGTAATGAGGTATTCTGGCAAGTACTCTGGCATGCTCAAATTCTAGACTGTGCCCATTTGTAAATGTATGCTCAGCTACGGCTGATTTTGTGATGCGTTTGTGTTTGCAATCGCCTTTGTGTTCTTGGAGTCTTAGATCAACGGAACGACCAGTCTGTCCAATGTAACTCGAGTCGCAAGAACAAGGAATGCGATATACGCCAGCGGTTTTTAAACTTGGAATCTTGTCTTTTACGTATCTAAAGCCGTTACCCAAAGTTTCCTTGCTCGTGAACACAGTTTTGATGTTGCATCGTTGCAGGACACGTTCTATCTTATCAGTCGAGCCTTTAACGTAAGGTAGAAAAGCTAAGCCTTCCAGAGGTGGAGATTCTTCTTTAGCTTTTTTTGTCATAGTCTTGTCTAGAGCTTTTCGTATGGCGGTAGTTGTGTATCCGTTCCTTTGTAAAGAGTCAAACAGATGTAGCTTTTCTCTCTCTAGATTTTCCTCATCTGAGATACGAACGGCTCTAGTCGCCAAAGTCTGGAGAACTGTTGCTTTTTGCATTGGATGATGGTGTGAGTCAGCATTTAGATATCTGTCCGTGTGTGTTTTCTTTCTATAGACTGCATGTCCTAAACTGCCATCTGATTTACGTTTCACGAGGACGTCTAGAAACGGAATACTGAAATTTTCCTCTACTTCCATTGTGAATTGTATGTTGGGATGTACAGAATTCAGGTGGTTTAGAAACAGATTCAATGTCTGGCGTCCATGTGACCAGACGACAAAGGTAATCGAGACGCGTAGCGTCGAGGTCAACTTTATCTCGAGACAGGAATGAAACTTTTTACCGTGGTATGTATACTATTTTATTCGCAACCACTTTATTCTAAACAATAACTGGAAAAATTATTATATTTTGATACGACAGGTTGTGACGCGCATAAATGGATGAACGAGATTCCCAGTGTCCCTACCTACACAGCTGTCGGCAATTGATTCATTTTCAACCTCTGCGACGGCAATCACTTTTCCGACCGGTTGGAAAGTTACAAGTTGGGAATAGCTCATTTTCCAACTTTTTAAAAGTCAGTAATGATCTTATTCCATATATGGTTGCGTATAAACTTAATTTAATATCTAAAATGAAATTGGAAATTGATGACAAATACTTTTTCGAAATGTAATATTGAACATAGTAGGTATTAATTAAATAATAAAGCTTTTATAATGTGTTGGATTAAAAAAAGAAGCTAAATCGCTAAGGAGATGTTATTATTGATATAGAAAATTTGAAACGAAAAGCATGTAACCGAATTTTGTAAATATAAATTAATAAATAAACCCTTTTAGAAAGTTTATAAAACATGTGTGGTGTATGGAAGGGTTAGAGTTTACGATAAAATTAGCGTGGTGTAAAAGAAAAAAAATAAACCGTTAAATGGATAGAAAGTATGCAGAATATATAGAGGAAGATAAAGAATGTGGTAATACTAAACTAAAACAGTTATAATATACAAAAACAAATAAAAGGAAGAGAAATATTGAACACAGTTTATTGTATGATTATATTTTATATATGCATCGATTGAATTGGATAACAAGGAACGATTTACAAGGGAAGAAGATCACATGGAAGTTGTTGGCAGGGTGAGCATGTTTGTTGGGCTTGTCAAGTGATGTCTGGTGGCTTGTCTCTGGTCAGGATTCTTGGTTCTAAGCTGTAACGTACTTCAAATAAGTAATTTGGATTGAATATTAAAGAAACACAACTACGACTGGGGTCTATTTGTATCTGTGCTGTGATGGGCCTGTGTGTGCTGATTAATGGGGCGGACTGGTTTCCTGTGTTAATTCGGATTCTGATTCTGGACATTTTGGCAGTTTGGTTGTCAGTTGAGGTCTTCACCGTGGTTTCGATTCGAGCAGTTGTGGTGCGATCAGTTGCAGAGTTGGACGAATTGGACCCAGCAGAGGAAAATGCCAAGTTAAATAAAAGGTGAATGAATCCAGGTATTAAATAAGACCTGATAGAAAATAAAGATTAAAGTGAATTAATTTAATTGAGGGAGTGCTTACTATTTGAGATGGTCGTATGACCAATGTAATGATGGAAGTATTTGTGATTGAATTCTTCAAAAACTAGACGTACCATTTAACAGAAGTTTAGAATTGTCATAATTAAAACAGGAACATCAAATTTCAGAATAAGCAATCTAAAAGAATCCGCTCTGGTTTTCAGTCAAGTGTATCTACAGAAGCTACCCGAAAATATTTTTTTATATCCAAAATAAATAAGTAGGGCAATTAAATTGATTAAAATTTAATTTAAACATAAAATTATAGGCAAAACAATGTGGAGCCTTAATCTTAACAATGTATGTACAGTTAGCGTCAAAAAGCATTGGTCAGTTTCAATTTGTAATAACAATCTATTTGCTTAAATTACACAGTTAATGAGTAGTATATTATTTATGCTATGCAACAAATATGGCTGCTTGGAGTACGAGCGTTAGAGAGTACTTAAACGACCATACGAGTTCAGTAAAATTCGTAAGAAATGTGAAATATTAAATGTTTATATGAAAGTGACTCTAAATGTCAAAACATAACCAAACTGAGCAGTTTCTATGTACTAAGGCACAATAAGCAGCTTCATTTGATGTTATGCGTTTGGCAGTACGGAAATGTATTGTTGGTGGCACTGTAAGTCAATGTCAAATTCGATGTTAGCAGGTTAGGTTTTGCGTCAGTTTTGATACAGACTGAAGCAAAATCTAACCTGCTAACTTCGAATTTTACCAACAATACAATTCTACATTACCAAACGTAAAACGAATCGCTGTTTCTATGCAGAAATGTGTTACTATGCTGAAAAGTACTACATTTCTAAACGATTTTGAATGTAGAAATGTAGTACATTACCAAATGAAATTTCTTAAAGACTAAGAATAGAAGATTTTTGTTCATAAAAAATGGTGTCGGTCAAATGGTCCCCCCTTATTGATGCACTCTTTTAAACGGCGGACGAAATTTCTCATTACAACACATTCTGCGGTATAGCTTTAATTTCCTCTCTAATAAATCTCTTTAACTGCTTCAGATTTCTTAACTTTCTTGTAAATACTCTGCTCTTCAAGTAGCCCAACAAAAAAAATAGACAGGAGCGGTGATAGCCGGAGATCTCAAGTGTCAAGAAAGGCCACCATAGCAAGAAGTCAGTTTTTATTTGGGAAATATTGTCGTAGGACATTGATACTAATTCTTGCGGTGCAACTGGTGGCACCGTCCTGTTGAGACCAATACTCAGTTACTATATTCTCCTCTATTTGCGAGAAAAGAATTTTTTTGTGCATGTCTGTATATATTTGAGATATAACCGTTATGGCTTCACCATTTCCAGATATGAGATTCAACTACTAGAACAAAAGAATCCTTTTTCTCACTACTATTTTCGTTTTCTGTTCTCTTGTTTAGATGACCTTGGTATGTTGGTGTTAGGGTATTCAACATTTTTAATAGAGTAGTAGGTATATATGTTGTTTGCTAATATTTAGGGTATTTAGAAAAAAAAAACATACTCGCACGGATACTCCAGATACATTAAGTGTGACTGATATGAATAGATTTTCTTGCTTTCCTCTGCTTGTGTTGTTTTCCTGGAGGCCAAATAACGTTTAATGTGGTTAGAATAAAAGTGTACTGTTGTCATCTGTGAGCAGCCAGAAATCTTTATTGATGTTTTCTCTTTCGTGTTTAACAATTTTTGTAGAACACTTGAATGAACACAAATCAAGTTTACGACACATCTCCTTCTTGAGTGTTCTATTAGGTTCCATATTCCTTTTGGTATCCACAAATGTATCACCACGTTGACGCTTTGTTTTTCTCACATTGTGTTTCCATTTATCAGGGCGTCTTTTACGCTTTCTGGTCTTCACCGCTCTCCTGTTCAACTTCTTCAGTTTTTTCCCTCAAGTCCGGTTCAGCTTCGTCTCTTGAAGGTGTATCTTCATAGTTGGCTACTTGAAATTTCTCTCCGAATGGTGTGTTTAGAGATTTGTGTGATGCACAACACTTTGGCACTGCTAAATAAACGTGTGCCTCGATGCATAAATAACATGCTAATACTACCTAACAAGTGAAAAACATAGCACAAATTGTGGCTTATAGAACAAAATAAGTTTTCAACGTCTAACTTATTTCTGGGGATATAGACCGTTTTATTACTGGAATCTTCACTGTGGTTCAAGCTAATTTCATGAGAGTTTTGATATAAAACAAAAAGCCAAAAATGGATATAGAACACGATAATACTGGACCGACAAAATATTTAACAACCGCTAAATACGTATTTCGACAGTTAAGCTGTCATCTTCAGTAGCCTTAGAGAGAAACTAACACGACAAAGTTGGCCAACGATAGGAGAAAATATCTTCTGCCAACTTTGTCGTGTCAGTTTCTCTTCAAGTACTGAAGATGTCAACTCAGCTGTCGAAATACGTATTTAGCGGTTGTTCAGCATTTGTGTCAAAGATTATATATAATCTTCGTTTGTGTGGTTAAGGTTTTTTAACGAATTGTGTCAGATTCACATCACAGGCTCCAGCAGTTTTATTAAGATTAATCGTTAAATCTTTATTTCAATTGCCTAACTCGGTAGAATACGAATAACTGTAATCAGGGTTGGGTTTTAACACTTGGATAAAACAATGACTGGATTCAATTGATATTCGAGCTAATGCAAAACTTGGTTAAATGATATTCTAACATATTTTCAATAAAGCTGTATTTACGCTTTAAAATAACCTGATTTGCACTAACTACTAAATAAATCACCCACTTACAATCTGCTTAATTAAGTAAGTCTTATCTCAATGTAAGTACTATTAATTTGCACGTCAGAAAAGAATGTTCATTTTAGGTAGCTGTGTATTAGTTCACTACATCAACACCGCACATGTCTTCCAATTGTACCGCTGGACTAGGGAGTCTGAAAACCAAGAACCGCAACGAACTCCAAACACAGGATTACCTGCCGACCCTAGTTGGCTGCATTACCTTCAGCTGCACGGATCCTTTCTGTGTATTCGTAAATTTACTTCCACTGAAACACATTCCAAGTATTCTCTTCAGGTCAAGCTTTTAAATTTGCTATCTGGTACCTTCTGCCTTATCTCTTAGTTACAACTACACATTTTTTATGAAATTCATGTAAAAAATACCTTAAAGTGCTCACATTCATGTAATTATCAATAACATGTTTTATGCGACCAGCCTTACACGTTTTTAAACAATTTGTACTTCAATATTAATTGTAGCATCTATTAACATCATTTAGCATTACTTTTAAGGTCATTTTACAGTAAACTTCAGCTTAATCATATTATCATTAAAAATCCGGAAACAAGAGAAGGCACGAAATTAACAAGGTGTGACAGGCGGAACATTTTGGCCGTTGCAATGCGCTGTCACGCACGAGTCGAAGATGGCGACATGGTTAATTCAAAAATACTTTTAAACGACTAGGCGTTTAATTGCGCTGTAACCCCAGGTGCATACACTACATTAAAAAGTAATTAATTATCAATTACCGCTTAATGAAGTAATTGAATTACTAGAGATTTCAATTACTCAAATGCAATAGTAATTTAATTGTCAATTACTTGCTATTTGTAATAGCACAACATAAATTACTTATTCTAGAGATTGTCGTATATTTGTATTTAGTAGTATCGCCGCTGCACTTCTCGCGGAGAGTGAATGGTCCTCTACACGGAAACGTAAAAGAGGCTAAATATAATCAACGAATGAAAAGTATTAAAATAGCCCTGTGCTATGAACCAACATCGTCTAATGAAGCTAGTTGTCCATTGTTTTGGAAAAGATTAAATTATTTTTTATCGTATTGTATACTGTAATCTGTACGTAGGTACAGACATATTTTTCACTTATTACACAATAATTATTAGCAATTCACACTGCTACACCCTGCACAGCCACACTATACAAAACACAGCACATGCACATCCCATCTACAGACATACGCGTTTGCACAAAATATTTTCCTCTTTTCTAGTGCATACGTTGTTGGAATTTCAAAATTAGCTATTATCTGACTAGTCATAGAAAATCGTAAATTATACATACTGTTGTGATAATAATAATGATGATATTTGTAATAATATAATTATTCGAAAGAAATAAAATAGGTATCACAATTATTACAACTTTAATCAATCAAAAACACAAATCCTCTCCAAATCGATTCAAATAAATTCAATTCATCCAAATTTTTAAGTTTTTTTGTTTGTTGTTTAGTTTTCTGTAGTAATTTCATTAAAACCTAAAAAAAGTTACCACAATACAGACTACATTATTTATTAGTCTAGTGCGGCAACTTCCCACATTGTATGTAAATACTTAAAAAAGTATTTAAAAATATTACAAGAAGCATCTATAAAAAATGGGAAATACATCTATTTTTAATTATTGCCTCCTCTTGGGCTAATTACAAATTTTACGCTTTGTGTCATTAATTGCAATAATAATGGTGTGGTGCCCTCTCTATTCTACACATTGGCAACTTATTTAAATTATTGCGCCTGCTAGCTATTTGAGACTCCAATATCTGCAGTGGATGGGTTGTAACATAGTATACATTTTACCGTAGTATAGCATACGCTCACTTCTAAAAGATTGACAGTTAACCTCGAATATTGAATGTAAACAGAGCTGCTGGAACACGTAGAAATCCAGCGTAATTTGAAAGCAAATCGACCTACAACTAATAAATTCACCTCAGGTAAACAATAACAATGTAATTTAACGAATCAAGTTGTTTGGCTAACCTGTATTTGTTTTCTTTCACGTTATAGGGCACGGCAACTGGCTTTTGTTTCTTATCTGCTCGCCAAACCCATTTCCGGCTTCTGCATAAAAAGGTGACGCCAACCTCGTAATTTTCTCCTGCAACATTCTCAGCTGCTGCTACCAGCCTCTGGGTCTCGAACGAAGTCTTCCTTAGCTGTTGTATCGAGAGATCCAAAAAAAAACTGTTCCTCAGCGGGCTGTGGAAATTTAACGTATAAATAATATGTTGATGACACTGTACGTCAATGTCAAATTCGAGGTTAGCAGGTTAGGGTTTGCGTCATTTTGTGTCAAAACTGACGGAAAACCTAACCTGATAACCTCGAATTTGACATTGAAGTACAGTGTCACAAACATATTATTCATACGTTGAATTTCCACAGCCCGCTGAGGAACAGTTTTTTAAATCTCTCAATACCTTGCTCTGCACCTCTCGTAGCTTCCGGCTCCTTCGAATCGGGCTTGAAAGTAGACCTCGGACCGGATCACGTTTCTAAGGAATGCCAACCTCGTACCTGCCTTATGGAACGGTTCGAGCGACTGCTGCCTTCTTGAAAACCACAAACAAGGGCTCTTCTAGATGGTGCACGATGCTTTCAGCCTTCCACGGTTTCAGAACTTGCCAAAACTTAGCTACAAAGTCAACTGGGCTCTACTTCAAGTTTAAATGTCTCTGAGACTGCACTTTAGAACATTACGAAATTAAGCACAAGTGAGCTCATACACTGGCAAAGAAATAAAACTCGACAACTAGTAGAAATTATAAACTTTTATGTACGAAAACAATTCATAACAGGGAGCAAATCTTGCAAACAAGTTTTTCGGCTTGGATTCCATAATAAACCATCTGGGTCTCTATAGCAACCAGTTAACAAATATTTCAAGTAAGTTCTTTCCAATCTTTGATCCAAGAAGACTATACTAAGGAGATGCAACTTCCTATGACGGCTGTATATAAAAGCGGCCCTTATGTCGGGGATAGCCGTCGCGGCACTGTCGACAGCGTGTACTGCCGTTCGAGAGTTGGAAGCGAGCTAAATTAACCTGTAATCGCGGTTAAAAGTCAGTTTACGGTTGTTAATACAATGGAGTGTATTTCAAGTGTGTTATTAATTGTTAAAACATGGTCCGAATTTCCAGTTACACTCAGCAAATGTTTGACATTGACAGTTCACGAGTTTTGTGAATGAATAATTGTACACCACGGCCGCCTTACTTGTCTGCTTTTAGCGGTCCGCTTCGAAACGGGAGTTGCGTGTCCTTAGTATAGTGTTCTTGCTTTGATCCTAACCACTAAATTGTTTTTGTTAAATGTCATTCTGGAACACTTTTAATGCACATTGGCTGCATTTTCCCACTTTTAGATTAATAAACACTGATTCACAAGTTATTAGCACTTTATTGTGGTCTTCTTTAATTCTCAGGTTGCTTTTCAACTGCTAGATTTGCCATACCGAGCACCATAATTAAAAATGAGCTAAACACAACCCCGACGATACTGTTTTATTCAATTACTAACCTTTTGTTAAGTCATTTTGCCCTCAGTAGTCACTTAATTACATTTCACGCCTTTAGGGCAGTTTAGTTATATCGAAAACCAACATTTC
This sequence comes from Agriotes lineatus, assembly GCA_940337035.1. Lineage (NCBI taxonomy): Eukaryota > Metazoa > Arthropoda > Insecta > Coleoptera > Elateridae > Agriotes > Agriotes lineatus. The sequence continues at coordinate 218,430 of CALNHX010000063.1, read as the reverse complement.
TTTTAACTTTCATCACAAACTCACAAGCGCATCTCATTCCTTGCTCATTTGATTTAGAGTACCCTGTATGCCGACGCGCTTCGATCTTTTGGGTTACCCTTTTAACGCTACTTGGTTGTTCGAAGTGACTGCGAGGCCTCTCGCTCTCTTTGTCACCGCGACGTTTTTGTTTCATTCGTCGCATCGCCATTGGCGGTCGAGGGTCACGTGGTCCACGCCAGTTCCGGCGTCCTAACGCTTCTTGCTGGAGGAGTTGATCTCAGGCCGTCGATCGAAGAGGTCGCAGAGTGTGTGTTCGCGTTAGCCTTCTTCCGTCTCGTGCTGCTTCAGCAAGTGTTTTATAAACTGTTTCGCCTTTGGCGAGTTCCGGCAAAACTGCAGACAAGAGAGGTTGTGTGTTGTGCGAGTGGCAGTCATCACTTCAAGGCGTGGGTGCGATGGGCTTTGCGAGTCCGATTCTGCTTCTGTAAGTAAGGGGTCGTCCCCTTTAACTCGATACTCAAGGATCTATCCAGCAGGACGTATTGGATCTCTTTTTGCCGCCGTCGTTGTACTCGTAGGAGTGCTTTTCATGGCCGCCATATTTGGCGGATCTTAGTTCGTTTGCCCCAAATGCCGTATCGCGGCTGATTCAACGCCACGGATTGCAGCCGACTACCAACCGATTGCACGCCATTCTCAAGGACCGTCTACGAATTAAGATACCTGTAATAGAACCATTTAAACATAATAGTTGTTACTTGTGCAAACGATGTTGCGTTTGTGGTCTTTTTGCGGGGGTGTACTTGTGGCTCTTGCTCGCTTATTACTATTTTACGCGGCGCTCTGGGGCTACGATGCCTTGTGACGCTGCCGTCGCTAACTTTCATTTAAATGTTGCATGGTCGCGAGCTTTGTGCCTGGCCGTATAAAGAAATTAATGAACTCTTCGCATATGTTTCTGTAAGGCGACCGTTGCTAGCCCTAATTTCAGTAATTGCATGTGCGTAAGCTTGGTGTTTAACCGTATAAACAAGTGGTGAACTCTTCGCATATGTCTGTGTGAAGCGACCGTTGCTAACCTTCATTTTAGTAACTGCATGTGTGCGGGCTTGGTTGTGCCTAACCGATTAATCAGCAGACGAACGCATCGCATAGCCGTGCGACGCCGTAATTGTCACAATGTGTGCGAGACTTTTCATATGTGCGCTGGCTTCGTGCCTCGTTTAAGTTAATTTATCGCATGCCTGGGCGACGTGGCATTGGCTGGAATTTATATTCAGAATTCGCATATCTTTGCGAGGCTATGTCAGCCCCCTTTTTGGCCAAGTATTGCAGTTACGCTGCCCACTCTGCCTAATAAATTAGGCCGCGAGTTAATTCGTCGCATACCTTTGCGGCGCCGTGTTTGCCAACAGCTACACTGCTTCCGTCGCCTACGCAGGCGTATGATTTATTGTTATGAACTAACGCCCTTTTAGGGCGCCCATTTTTCTCTGTTCTGTTTGATGTAAAGTGACGAACCAACAGCGGCCAGTCACGTGTTGTGTGTTGTACCGTAGCATTAGCGCGTCCATCAGCTGATGCGTGTATTTCTTTTAAGAGATAATATAAGCTTGGCGGCGCGATATGATGCCCGAATGTAAAGTCGACCAATAGACACATATCTGATTAAGGGACGTATTATTCTTGTTCGACCGGTGCATGCTCTGTTTCAGATAGCGCCCTTCAGTGTAAAGATTGGTGTACGACGGGACTTGAGAGATCGGAGCGTGCAGGTAGGTTTAGTCGTTGCGCAGCCGCGGCCAAAAGATCCGGACGTCGCAATCTCAGTGTTTTCAGTCACGAAATTGTTGTTTGAACTTACAGCTCCTAGGTACCCTTATAGACGGAGTATCTTGAATACTTCGCTACCGCTTGACCGTCCATGCCCGGTTATTCGGTCACACCTACTACAGGCTTGGTGGTGCCCTTTTATTTTGACTTGCCCTGTATTTGCCCTAGCACGCTTGCTCAGTGGCGTACCGTTTGAACCACGCCCAACTCCCCGAGCGTTATAGCCGAGGCCTTTAGTCTGTTTTAACAAATCTTAGGGCGAGTGTGCCAGCTTTTCCCGGACTGACCTAGTCGTGCGATGCTCACCTTGGGTGGGTGTCGTTAAGTTGTTTTGATACTGTAACACTTTGTTAATTAAATTACAGTTATTTTTAATCATGTCTTATGTAAGTATCAATGTTTGCCAGTGACTTATTGTGGCAATAAATAGAATACCAAAGCTGGGCCTATTTAAATCGTTCTTTAAGCATAATAACATTACAATATATTGTTTCAAGAGTACCTTATTGCAATTTGCTTAACATGTAACTTTATAAGGCCTTATCTTATTTTTGCGTTTAAAGATCTTATACCCAATCGAGGTCAGTAATTTAGTAATTCAATTACTAAATAGTAATTTAATCATCGCGAGTAATTTCAATTGCCACAAGTAATTTAAATATTTTAGAGTAATTTAATTACTCCAAAACAATTGAGTAATTGAATTATAATTAATTACTTTGAAAAAGTAATGTCAAAGTATTTTATAACAAAAATGGCAATTACCAATTACAATGATCGTATTTTGAAAAGTAATTTAATTCCAAGGCGAATCAACATAAAAGAATTTAATTACAAAGTAATTAATTACTGCCATTACTGTCTATAATAGTATCTAATATAATGTGATAGCGAATTTTACTTATTATGTGAGATAATCGTGTCCACTGTTCAACAGCTACTAACCGAGCAACTACAAATTTCTTGCAAATATTTTATGAAAAATTAATAGGTGGAAATTATTGGAAAATATAAGTATATTAGTAAAGTACTGACTATAAAACATTAACTAAATATAAACTCGCAATTACTGTGTAATTGTTGTCGCTTGTTAAGGATTTGTACTATTTACACGATTTATAAAAGAAATTGCAGTTTGGTGTTCAACGATTTTTTACCCAATATGTCCTCTTGTATGCATTCTTCCAGTAAACTTTACTTTTATGCCAACTAAGTCATTTCAACTATTGGGTGATTCGACAAAAGAATTTTGCTATTGCGTCAACCGCTTGGGAACACTGGATCTGTTAAGTTCATCCGGTATTTGACGCATAACCTGCATTTTGCATGTATATTAGTTTTTGTGGACATACACGAGTTTTTCACAAGCAACAAATTAGAAGAGACCCTGGTTTTAGGCATATAGCAGCTCAAGGCACATAAAATACAATACATAACCTCAAATGCGTTGGTGAATTCATGGAAGTAAACATTACTAAAATTATTTGATGATCGAGAAAAGAACATTGTGTTTTATTTACTGACTTTTTTCCAGCATAATGTTTATTATTGAACTCAAGATTACAATGAAATATGCGAACTAATTGAACACATAGCACAGAATAATTTTGCTAACCTTTTTGCTCCACGTTACTGTTCGATAGCCTTCTGCAAACTGCAACCGCGCGCCGCTGCTGCTGAAATGCTGCTTGAAATTCGAACAAAATAACTTCCTTAGAAGAAATTGTGTAAATTGCACCAAAAGAGGATATATCAGCACTAAGTTTGCATGAAAACACGATACATAAATGACAGCTATTTATTTGTACGTAAGTGATCCACGAACAAATTACAACATACGTCACATCAAATCAATCAACTTAACCTCTAAAACGAGCAACAAAGGGACGAGGTTACCTCGTCGAATACAAATTATGAAGCCTTCCGGAAGTTCGGTGTTCTTTCCTTTTATAGCCTTGAAAAAATAAAGGTTCTAAAGCCATTAATTGGCTGACATTGACATCAGTTTAAAGACAATTGCAAAGGGACGCTTGAAATAAAATAAACAAAAGCCAAACTCTAATTTCCAAAGATGCTTAAATTAATTATACAAAAATCTTACTTCTGAACACAAACTAACTGCACCATTGTCTTCAGCGCACATCGAAGCACTAATGTACTGAATCTCACATCGATCCGAGCTAGTGCCACGTTGAAGCGATTTGAGCATAAATAAGGCTTTGCCCTACACAAAACCCAAGTGTGCTATCTAAAAGGTGGTCCCATTGGACCTCAGACCAGTTCCGACAGCAGTTCCAGCAACGACCTCATCTGCTTTGCTAGTGTACCGAATGTATGATCTCTCGAGTTCTTCTGTCCCAATTTTACACGCACTTTAATCGTAACTACACTGCATGTTTTGTTATAATGATCGCATTATGACGCATTGCGAAACGCACAAAACTTTGTCCAAAATGTCTTATTCTGTGCCCACTAAAGCTAGCATGTGGCCCTATTCATTTGCTGGCTCTTTGTGTGGCTCAAAATGGGATTTCCAAGTGTATTTTAGCTTAGTTTTGCCAAAATGTAACCCCACATTTTTCTGGTAGACCATAAAATTACCTTGAACCGTACTTGGTGTTGTGTGAGACGCACTTTGCATGTATGCGTAACTTATATTACTACGAGTTATTTGGCTATTATTTACAAGAAACTCCTAAAGTTTACTTTTGTAACAAATCTGTACCCTAAATGTGATGATTTATAACGGCCATGGTTCTACGGCAAGGAAATCTGTTTGTGCCATCAATCTTCCTTTGGCGAATGAAACTTTGTTAGTTACTAATTACATTAACTTGTAAAAATCTTCAACGTACAAACATATATCACAGTAATATATATCGAGTTGTTGCTTTCCTTCACTTTGCTATTATCATCGCTCATGTCGGTTGGCGCTGCTTCAACATAAACGTATCTTTAGAAATATCTTCTGCTAAGTTAGATGAAGAGGTATAAAATAATCCGATTTTATGTTGTGCTCTGCTACGAGCTACGAGTAAAGTTCAATCCCAATGAGATAGTGAAAATACTTTACTTTTACTTGTAGCCATTTGCTAAAATAAACTATGGAATTTGCATGATGTATCCAGCTTTATGACCTGATCAATTATATTGCAAAATAATTAACAAGCAAACAACTTAGTTAATTTTTTTTATTATCTACTATAGAACTATACATTTTTCAAAATGTAAAACACATATATTTGATGGGGAGACACAATCAACCGATTTCCATTAAGAAAATTAAGATTGTTATATCTCGGAAACCAAAACACACAGAAATCTAAATTCATATATTTCTTCCAATAACATTTTAAAGGTTTTAAAATTTCAAGATCTACAAAATTTAGCTAAAAATCAAAATACAGGCAGACTTCGCCGTTCGCGGGGGTTACGTTCCAGAAGAATGCCGCGAAGCGCAAAACCGCGATGCTCAAGTAAACACATAAATAATAAAAGCGGGGTTAGGTTCCATTAACTAGATTTATTTATACTATGCAACCTCAAAAAATTCAAAAATATCTTGCAGAAACGCTTGAAAAGACAGTAAAGATTGAACTAAAATTCCATACGTAACATAAGTCTGCCACTTGAATCTACAGCTCAAATGTCCATTTGTCTATTCAAGTTGTAATTTTACAAATTATTTCAGATCCAATTTGGTAATAAGAGATTCAAAGGAATAGGCTCGATAAGTGTGTTTACAAGTTCGTTATAAATAATGTTATTTAGGTGTTCATGACATAAACCGCATACGCTGCTTTATTTACTTAGTGTGTGAAATTTGAATCCACGGCAAAGAAAAGGGAGCACATAAGTGCCCCACGTAAAATCAAATCAGCGAAACGCAAATCTACAAACAGCAAGGCCTGCCTGTACTATAAATGAACAAGTTTCATCATTAAGCAATAAATTTAAATATTTCCGTTGTTAACTTCTCAAGTATTTGACACTTACACACAATCCACAGATAAATAAGACCTTAATCTATACTTCATTGTAAAAATAAAACTTAAATACAAATTGGAATAGTTCATTCTTTAAATGTTAAAAGGTAAACACAGATATGATTTATACACTGGTTTCTAAGATGCAGTTATCCAGGTAGGTTCCTATCCAGCTGAAACTTTCAACATCCCACGTGATCAATCTTCAATTAATACTATAACGTGGTGGTCTGCTGTGATACAGTTATCTTGTCGTGACTTTTGTGGAAATGCTCTGTTTATTTGTGTTTGTTTTCCTTATTTATTTTCTGATCACTTCACCCAACATTACGATTTGAAATATCTAAAGAAATTGAGTTCATGGTCAACCTGTGTTGATGAAAAGACAATATCATCACTAAAGTAAATTTGATACTTATATTTACAATAATTTCCGGTTTTCTGATTGTTTTTATTCAATAAACTCTTAAGCAATCCCGTTTAGTGATTTGAAGCATTTTAGAATTTAAAAAAGTTAGCAAATATACAGTGTGGTCCATTAAGTGTGCAACAAATGGGAAATTTTTTTATTAGTTGTACAATCGAAATTTAAATATTGCCAAAAGTTAGTGCATGTTCGATACCCATATCAGATGCTCTTAGAATGGCTTCAAGTCAAACAATATACAGGGCAGGACAAAAAATATGAAATTCGTTCAAGAACAAAGTTACCTTATTTAAAAAAATATAGCAAAATTTTATTGAGAAAAGTTGTTTAGAATCAAAAGTTATGCTAAAATACAAAGTCACGGCCTCCTATTCGAATTTTGATTCTTTTTTTGTAAAATTTTGTATTATCCCCATATGATACATATTTTTATTATTCTGATTTTATTAAGAGTTTTTCATATGTAAATTATTATTAGTAAAGCATTTGCCTTGTTAAGAAAAATATTTGCGAAATTCTAAAGTTCTGTTAAATATCGTTGCAACAAACATGAAGTGGACGCTTACCTAAAAAAATATAAATCCAAGTAAATTCCAAGTAAATTTTACAAATACGCTTCAAGTTGCTAAAAGTTATTTAAAAGGGATGTGGTTGTGGCTACTTTAAATACATATAAAATCAAAATAATAAAAATATGTATCATACGGGGGTAATACAAAATTTTCCAAAAAAGAATCAAAATTCGAATAGGAGGCCGTGACTTTGTATTTGAGCTTTTAATTCTAAACAACTTTTCTCAATAAAATTTTGCTATATTTTTTGAAATAAGGTAACTTTGTTCTTGAACGAATTTCATATTTTTTGTCCTGCCCTGTATATTGTTTGACTTGAAGCCATTCTAAGGGCATCTGATATGGTTATCAAACATGCACTAACTTTTGGCAGTATTTAAATTTCGATTGTACAACCATTGATTAATTACACTTCAGATAGCTTATTCATACGTCTGCCGGCGGACCCTCTAATACGCCGGCGAACGCCAGATGGCGCCACTACTTTCGACGGCGCCCGTGTTTGACAATGCGGCTCTAGATGGAGCTTGCGAGCCCAGGGTCTTCCAACGTCGCGTTGTTACCGGATTCATCTGACCCATTGCTTCAAGCTACTCTAATACAGATGGCACTCATTCAAATACGACGTCACGCATTAATAACTCATGACTTAAAACATTCTTTGAACAATTTTGAACTTAGGATCGTCCTCGGGATCGTCTTGTTTGGTCTTGGATGGTCTTATTAAGGACCAAAGGTTTAGAATAATTTAATCAATGAAATAATCAAAGAATTATTACTTATAATATAACTTTAGGAATGCCGAGATAGAAATTAAAGAATTGCTCCTTTATTAGATATTAGTCGATTTGAAAATATTAAAATAAAAATAGCTATTTGTGGTAAAAGTGTCTTAGAAGGCATATAAGTCACGCCATTGATTAAAGACACTTGGTCACGCAAAAAAAACAGGTAAATCACGAGTGAAACGAGTCAAATAGTCAAATAGTTTTTTAAAATTACATTAAACAATGTCAACTTTCAATGTTTCAATTTTTGGGTAATTTTGATTTAAAGTCATGTTAAGAGAATTTTCAAATTTTTAGTTTTGTAATTTTTTTAAAAAGAATTTCTTAACAACGGATTAAACTAAAATTCCTGTGGTTGTTTAGGACTTTGACAATGTTCTAACACATTTGATACAAGAGAAACCTTGTTATAGGTACCTAATTGAAAATACTTAATCAAAACTTTGTAGTCCTTTGTTATTATCGGTTCGTGGAACCATTGATTGTGGAATTACCTGTTCAAGGAAGGGGCGGCATCCCTCTTTAGAAGTACCATTGGTTAATCAGTGGAAATAGATTATCGGCATTAGGACCACAAATATATTACTTTTAAATTGCTATTTAATTTGAAATACAATTTGAAGAATGTTTAAAAGCAGAATAAATTGCATTTTGTTTTCATTCCGACAGTGGTGACCCTTTTTGTAAGGTGTATACTGTGCGTGAGTTTTCGATTGTGAGTTTTTGTTTTAAGTTGCTGTTTTGTGCTTCACTTAGTAGTCGCATTTGTTATCAGTGTAATTGATTAATTTGAGGTAAGTTTCTAATTTGTTACAATAATTTTTAATAAAGTTTTATTTTTAACAAACAAGAATTCTTCACATTCGACTTTTTATATCAGTTAATCAATATCAATCGAATTTACCTATTTAGATTTTTAAAAAATTGACATACTCTTCACAAAGTTTTTTTATTTTGCATCTCATTAGCGTACTGTCTTCTATTTTCAAATTTTGTGACATAGCTACATATTTCAATTAGCCATATATGTATACAGGCTGTTTGATAAAAAATGCTCCATTCCATAACTTCTTTATTTATTATCCGATTTTAATAACTAAAAAAAGTATAAAAATGGTTTGACAGGCTCTATAAAGTGGCCCCACTCACATTTTTTTCAACGTTGTCTTGAATATCTATATCCATTTAAGAAAAAACATCTGACTATCGTTACGTATTTAAGAAGGGAATGAAAAAATCAAGATTAGCACTATTTTGCAGAGTTTGGAAAACCATTTCTTTATTCTTATTTTTTTTAAATCCGATCATAAACAAGGAAGTTACGGGTTGAAACATTTTTCATCAAACAGCCTGTATGTATAGTGTTTAGTTATTTTCTAGAATAATCGTATTTAATGTTATTGATTAATGATTACTAAAGGCCGGATTTTGCCTATTTTGCCTGTTTATTTTGCTAATAGATATTGATAATTTAATAAATTATAAATTCGTTTTCAGAGGAGGGGATGCTTCTACAGATATTTTATTTTGCCTAAAATTGCCTGTTTTAAATGTTTTGCCTAAAATTTGCCTGAATTGACAATTTATAACAATATGGGCCTTTTTCGTTTCGTAATCGAAAATAACGCCTGAAAAATTTAAGTCGCACATTTTTTTTCTGGGAATTTTAAAACGGGCCAATAGGAACATTGTCCACAAGCGAGCACGTGCTTTTCTACTGCCTTCTTAGGCGTGAGTCACTAATGACGGGACAACCGATAAGCCGAAGGTCACTTCCGGATTTCAAAATAGGTACTAAATTAGCAATTAGCCCTCATAAAGTAAACATTTTTTCCAAGAAGTGTGTTTAAGAGAGCACGAAGTTGGTGAATCAAGCTTCATTGAACTTTCGTGGAGTCAAGGGAGAAAAAGTTCATCAGAAAATTCTTATGGTTCTGGAAAAAACCCAGGGTGGCAAAAACTTAACAACATCAAAAATGCCCTTGAGGGAGGGGTGTAGCAATAATGGATAGCTTGTCCCCTAAAGAAGTATCCTGTTTTAAATACGCGCCCATCACGTCTCGCGATGTGGAACGTTCGTTTTCACAACATAAACATATTTTAACTGATAGAAGACTGAATTTTACAGAAAATAATTTAGAGAAATACATAGTAGCGTATTCGGTTTACGTGTAAAAAAATAGTATAAATAAAACTTTAAAAAAATAAGCAATTTTTATTTTTTGCTTCAGGGTATTAATCAGATTGTCTTTGCCTGAAAAGTGCCTGTTTTTAATTTTTTTTTGCCTAATTTCATATTTTATTTTGCCTACAAATCCGGCCTTTAATGATTACATTATTTCACACTTTCATTACTGGTAGTAGTTTAATACTCCTATTAACGAAACTAATTACATTATTCTGTTTAATTTATAGGTTTTTCAACATGCCTGGCAACCGTTGTTCCTATGTTTCTTGTTTCAAGAAACAGGTTGATTTTCCGGGGCTGCGGATGTACCGCTTTCCATGCGACGAGCGATCTAAAGCGTGGATACTGAATTCAGGTAAATTGCTAAATACTCTAGTATCACAACAAAAATGAAAGAATTAGATGCCTAATACAATGCTAATACTGTTCGACTCGCAGAATTTAAAAAAACCTTTTTTTGCTTTCAGGAAACGTTAGTCTTCTGGATTTGGCAGAAAAGCAACTGCGTAATAAATATATATGCGAAAATCATTTTCAAGTCGACGCATTTGTAAATGAGTCTAAGCATCGGTTAATAAGTTCAGCAGTGCCAGTAGCATTTAATGAAGAATTTAATGGAGATAAAGGTTCCTCATCATCTGAAAAACTGAATGTGTCTGCCACTCAGAAAACTTACAGTGGACCACGTAGGCAAGAGAATACAACGATAATTAATAATATTGTTTATCAGAGTCCGAATCGTTCGTCCGATTGTTCAGAGGTATGTAGTCCATCCTCTATTGAAAAAATTATAAGCATGCCGTCCATGTTTGAACAAAATCAATTAAAACGAAGATGAGAATTTCTATTGCAGGTTATAAAACGAAAATCAAAAATTTGCGTAAAAAATTTTCTGGTGTTACCGTTAAGGTAAAAAATTTAAAAGAACAAACCAACGTCGACAATTTTTTCAATTCATTTCAATTCTCTTCTGAATCTTCGAAGACTTTTGCAAAAATGCAGTTTAAGGCAAAGAAAAACAAGTGGGCTGCTTCTGAAAAAAAATTCGCTTTAATGTTGTATTATAAGTCGTCATCGACATATAATTTTTTAAGGCGACAGGGGATTATTCTTCCGGGAAAATCGACAATTACTAAGTGGTTGGGTAAATCTCAGTTTAGGCCTGGATTTAATGATGAATTTTTTTATCAAGTTAAAAAAAAATTTGAAAATGCTGAAGTCAGAAAAAAAATGTGCAATATGTTTTGATGAAATGGCAATTGCGGAAAAAATTGAATTCAATAAACAAATGGATGTTTTTGAAGGGTTCGAAGATATGGGGCATTTAGGACGAAAAGGTGCACCTGCCAAACATGCACTAGTGTTTTTAGCTCGGGGTCTGTATTCACCCTGGAAGATGCCCCTGGCGTACTTTTTATCCGAGAAAGTAGTTAGTAAAGACGCGTTAAATATTTTGGTGCCAGAAATTGGGCAAAGATTACTAAATGCAGGTCTAAATCCTCGCCTGATAGTTTGTGACCAAGGCACAAACAACCAGGCAGCGTTTAAAAAATTAAAAATAACTAACGAAACTCCCTTTTTCATTTTAAATGAAGATAACGCAAGCAAAAAAAAAATTTTTGCAATACCGGATTCCATGCATATTGCTAAAAGCATGCGGAATAATCTTTTAAATGGAGATTTTGGGATGGAAAATGACCAAGACAAGAAAATTTCATTTGACGATGTTGTAAAAGTGTATGAAATTGATAAAAAAAAATGAAAAATGCAAAGCCTTAACTAAGTCGACAGAACCCCATGTAAGACCTAATTGCTTTCAAAAAATGAATGTCAAACTGGCCCTTCAAGTTTTTAGCCACTCAGTTGCTTCTGCGATTAGAACCTGTGTTTCAACGGGAGAATTAGTAAGTGCTACGGCTTTAAATACGGCAGATTTCATTGATTTTATGAATAAATTGTTCGATTGTTTAAATAGTCGTCTATTATATGACAAAGATCCCTACAAATCGGCTCTCTCCGCTGAAAATAATCATGTTTTAAACGTTCTCAACGAAGCAAAAACTCTTGTTTCAAACCTATATAAAATTGACAAAAAAACAAATAAAATTAGTAAACCACCCTGTTTTCAAGGTTTATTACACGTGATTGAAGGCATTTTGCAGCTATTTAAGGAAGAAAAAGAACAGGGAATGTCATATATGTTAACTAACCGATTGACCCAAGATGTGTTAGAAAATCAAATTTCTATATATAGGCAGCATTGTGGATATAATCGTAATCCAAGCGCCAGGGCACTTAGAACAATTTTTAGAAGCAATGCAATCAATTCTTTAATGAAATCCACAAACAGTAACTGCGAAACAGATAATGATAGCATTGTGGAATTAATACCGGAAAATGGTATTATCGGTTCTTCCGGTCCTCTGACTTCATCTGTTCAGGTTGTTTCTGAAAATTTAAGCGAAACCATTGATTGCGAAACCGATTGGGAGGATATCGATGATATCACTGAATATGATACCGACGATAATCCTTCCACTTTGGAAGACTGTGCGGTAACGTACTTTGCTGGATATTTAGCAAAAAAATGTTTAGATAAATTTGATTGTGAAGACTGTAAAACAAGTTTAGTTGTTTCCTCTGCACTTGATAATGAGAACGAGTTATTGTTGTTACACAAAACTTACTCCGATATCGCCGAACCAGATCTCTTTAGAGGTTTAAAAGCACCATCATTACAATTTCGAACAATAGTGGATAAGTGTTTGGATTCTTTTGAAAAAAATTATTCTAATTTTTATTACGTTTATGGTGTAAAATCGCATTTAATGAATCAAATTGTAGTGAATTTGCAGAAGTGGCTGAGTAGCGAAACATGTAGGGAGCACAGGATGTTTATTTTAGAGCTTTTGATAAAATGCAAATTATTTAAAAAGGGAAAATGGTTTCCAAAATCTTCAAGGAATCCAAATAAATTTGGAATTTTTAAAATTTCCCAATAATATTAACGTTCTCATTTTTCATTTTTTCTATTGTAGTATGGGTACCTGACCTACCTATATGAAATTTGATTTGTTTTCGCAATGAATATTATTATATGTATGTAATGTACATATATACATTTTGCTATACTTAAATCACTGATACTTGAATTAACGCTTATTCTTTACTGTGCAATTTGATTACACTTTATAATATAATAGTGCATTTAATCAATGATAGAAAAATCCTTATTTTATTAGTAAATAAATTAAAGCTTGTTTGTATATTAAATAATGGTTCCAAATTATTGTATGTATTATAATAAATTATTAATGTTATAAGTAATCATTTTTTGTAATAATAATAATTATTAATTATAATATTGACTCAATAATTTTCTTGTGGGCTTTTGTACGGCCATATATGGCCATATTTGTATTTTGGAATTTTCCCGTTTAAAATTAATAGGTATTTGTCTTATACTTTGTATAGGATAGAGAAGAGATGTCTAATTTCTGTAATAGATTTTTTCGCCTGTATGTTAAAACATGTTTTATAATACAATTATATATATATATATATATATATATATATTATAATAAATTATATATATATTATTATTGTGTTAATGTTATTATTATATTTTAATAAATTTATATCTAAAAATCTTTTGGTTTTGCTTTGCGTTATTTACTGCAACAAATTCCAACGAAAATGTTTTTACAATCTTATTGTGAAGTAGGCAAAGTTGAGTGAGTAATAAAGGTAATCGTTTCCAAGTAATCCCCAACTCCCAGGTAAATATGCAATTATGCAAATGAGATAGACCATGGTGCACAGATGAGACGAGCTATGTCCCCCCACTTAAATTTTTGTTGTGCCATCTGTGTGGGAATAGGATATTTTAAACAAACTTTGTATCCGCAAAATGGGGTTTGGGTCCCAGGTAACGACTGAGTATTTTTCTGAATTCGCGAGCGTTGCGCCAACTAGTGACCAATCATAGAACAATTTTCTCGACTCCGTTGTCGGCTATTACATTGAGTTATCTTAAGTGTAATTAATCAATGCTTCTAGGTAACGTTTTAAATACCATGATACAGAGATTTAATGCTAATGTTTCTAAAAAGGCGTTTTTAGCACATTAAGTTACCACAGAGTGCAATAAACGTTGGCCTGAGCATCTTCTGCGATGGATTCGCAATTCGCCATTGCATAACCATCTGACATAATAACTAGACATTGAAGAATTTCCAGAACTGCTTCCCGATAGTTATAAATTATGTGTATTAACACCCCTAGTTGCCCCATGCTCCGTATAAAAATTTCCTAGATTTAAATACCAATTTTTGAACGGTACAATAACTTCTAGACGACGTTTTAACATCCAAGATACAGAGCTTTAAACCTAATCTTTCTTAAAGGTGTTTTTAGCACGTACAATTACTACAGAATGCAATAGACGTTAGCCTGAGCATTCTGCGGTGGAATCTCCATTGGCCATTACATATCTTTCTGACATAAATACCATACATAGAAGAATTGCTAGAACTGGTCCCCGATAGTTATAAATTGTGTGTATTAACACCGCTAATTGCCCCATGCTCCTTGTAAAAATTTTCTACGTTAAAATACTAATTTCGGGACGCTACCATAACTTCTAGGTACCGTTTTAAATACCATGATACAGAGATTTAATGCTAATGTTTCTAAATAAGCGTTTTTAGCACATTAAGTTACCACATAGTGCAATAAACGTTGGCGTGAGCATCTTCTGCGATGGATTTGCAATTCGCCATTGCATAACCATCTGACATAATAACTAGACATTGAAGAATTTCCAGAACTGCTTCCCGATAGTTATAAATTATGTGTATTAACACCCCTAGTTGCCCCATGCTCCGTATAAAAATTTCCTAGATTTAAATACCAATTTTTGAACGGTACAATAACTTCTAGACGACGTTTTAACATCCAAGATACAGAGCTTTAAACTTAATCTTTCTTAAAGGTGTTTTTAGCACATAAAGTTGCAACAGAGTGCAATAGACGTTAGCCTGAGCATTCTGCGGTGGAATCTCCATTGGCCATTACATATCCTTCTGACATAAATACCATACATAGAAGAATTGCTAGAACTGCTCTCCGATAGTTATAAATTGTGTGTATTAACACCGCTAATTGCCCCATGCTCCTTGTAAAAATTTTCTAGGTTAAAATACTAACTTCGGGACGCTACCATAACTTCTAGGTAACGTTTTTAATTCCATGATACAGAGATTTAATGCTAATGTTCCTAAAAAGGAGTTTTTAGCACATCAAGTTACCACAGAGTGCAATAAACGTTAGCCTGAGCATCTTCTGCGATGGATTCGCAATTCGCCATTGCATATCCTTCTGACATAATAACTAGACATTGAAGAATTCCCAGAACTGCTCCCCGATAGTTATAATTATGTGTATTAACACCCTTAGTTGCCCCATGCTCCGTGTAAAAATTTCCTAGATTTAAATACCAATTTTTGAACGGTACAATAACTTCTAGACGACGCTTTAACATCAAAGATACAGAGCTTTAAACTTAATCTTTCTTAAAGGTGTTTTTAGCACACAAAGTTACTACAGAGTGCAATAGACGTTAGCCTGAGCATTCTGCGGTGGAATCTCGATTGGCCATTACATATCCTTCTGACATAAATACCATACATAGAAGAATTGCTAGAACTGCTCCCCGATAGTTATAACTTGTGTGTATTAACACCCCTAATTGCCCCATGCTCCGTGTAAAAATTTCCTAGATTAAATTCCAATTATGGGACGCTACAATAATTTCTAGGCGACGTTTGAACATCCAAGATACAGAGCTTTAAACCTAATTTTTCTTAAAGGTGTTTTTAGCACTTAAAGTTACTACAGAGTACAATAGACGTTCGCCTGAGCATTCTGCGGTGGAATCTCCATTGGCCATTACATATCCTGACATAAATACCATACATAGAAGAATTGCTAGAACTGCTCCCCGATAGTTATAAATTGTGTGTATTAACACCCTTAATTGCCCCATGCTCCTTGTAAAAATTTGATAGGTTAAAATACCAATTTCAGGACGCTACCATAACTTCTAGGTAACGTTTTAAATTCCATGATACAGAGATTTAATGCTAATATTTCTAAAAAGGTGTTTTTAGCACATTAAGTTACCACAGATTGCAAAAAATGTTAGCCTGAGCATCTTGCGCGATGGATTCGCAATTCGCCATTGCATATCCTTCTGACACAATAACTAGACATTGAAGAATTGCTAGAACTGCTCCCCGATAGTTATAAATTATGTGTATTAACACCCCTAGTTGCCCCATGCTCCGTGTAAAAATTTCCTAGATTAAATACCAATTTTGGGATGCTACAATAATTTCTATCCGACGTTTGAACATCCAAGATTCAGCGCTTTAAACCTAATCTTTCTTAACGGTGTTTTTAGCACATAAAGTTACAACAGAGTGCAATAGACGTTAGCCTGAGCATTCTGCGGTGGAATCTCCATTGGCCATTACATATCCTTCTGACATAAATACCATACATAAAAGAATTGCTAGAACTGCTCCCCGATTGTTATAAATTTTGTGTATTAACACCCTTAATTGCCCCATGCTAGTTGTAAACATTTTCTAGGTTAAAATACCAATTTCGGGACGCTACCATAACTTCTAGGTAACGTTTTAAATTCCATGATACAGAGATTTAATGCTAATGTTTCTAAAAAGTCGTTTTTAGCACATTAAGTTACCACAGAGTGCTATAAACGTTAGCCTGAGCATCTTCTGCGATGGATTCGCAATTCGCCATTGCATATCCTTCTGACATAATAACTAGACATTGAAGAATTTCCAGAACTGCTTCCCGATAGTTATAAATTATGTGTATTAACACCCCTAGTTGCCCCATGCTCCGTGTAAAAATTTCCTAGATTTAAATACCAATTTTTGAACGGTACAATAACTTCTAGACGACGTTTTAACATCCAAGATACAGAGCTTTAAACTTAACCTTTCTTAAAGGTGTTTTTAGCACGCAAAGTTACTACAGAGTGCAATAGACGTTAGCCTGAGCATTCTGCGGTGGAATCCCCATTGGCCATTACATATCCTTCTGACATAGATACCATACATTGAAGAATCGCTAAAACTGCTCCCCGATAGTTATAAATTGTGTGTATTAACACCCCTAATTGCCCCATGCTCCTTGTAAAAATTTTCTAGGTTGAAATTCCAATTTCAGGACGCTACCATAACTTCTAGGTAACATTTTAAATTCAATGATACAGAAATTTAAAGCTAATGTTTCTAAAAAGGCGTTTTTAGCACATTAAGTTACCACAGAGTGCTACAAACGTTAGCCTGAGCATCTTCCGCGATGGATTCGCAATTCGCCTTTGCATATCCTTCTGACATAATAACTAGATATTGAAGAATTCCCAGAACTGCTCCCCGATAGTTATTATTATGTGTATTAACACCCCTAATTGCCCCATGCTCCGTGTAAAAATTTCCTAGATTAAATACCAATTTTGGTACGCTACAATAACTTCTTGGCGACGTTTGAACATCCAAGATACAGAGTCTTAAACCTAATCTTTCTTAAAGGCGTTTTTAGCACATAAAGTTACCACAGAGTGCAATAGACGTTAGCCTGAGCATTCTGCGGTGGAATCTCCATTGGCCATTACATATCCTTCTGACATAAATACCATACATTGAAAAATCGCTAGAACTGCTCCCCGATAGTTATAAATTGTGTGTATTAACAGCCCTAGTTGCCCCATGCTCCTTGTAAAAATTTTCTAGGATAAAATACCAATTTCAGAACGCTACCATAACTTCTAGGTAACGGTTTAAATTCAATGATACAGAGATTTAATGCTAATGTATCGAAAAAAGCGTTTTTAGCACATTGAGTTACCACAGAGAGCAATAAACGTTAGCCTGAGCATCTTCCGCGATGGATTCGAAATTCGCCATTGCATATCCTTCTGACATAATAAATAGATATTGAAGAATTTCCAGAACTGCTCCCCGATAGTTATTTTTATGTGTATTAACACCCCTAGTTGCACCATGTTCCGTGTAAAAATTTCCTAGATTGACTACCAATTTTGGGACGCTACAATAATTTCTTGGCGACGTTTGAACATCCAAGATACAGAGCTTTAGACCTAATTTTTCTTAAAGGTGTTTTTAGCACATAAAGTTACTACAGAGTGCAATAGACGTTAGCCTGAGCATTCTGCAGTGGAATCTCCATTGGCCACTACATATCCTTCTGACATAAATACCATACATTGAAGAATCGCTAGAACTACTCCCCGATAGTTATAAATTGTGTGTATTAACACCGCTAATTGCCCCATGCTCCTTGTAAAAATTTTCTAGGTTAAAATACCAATTTCAGGAAGCTACCATAACTTCTAGGTAACGTTTTAAATTCAATGATACAGATATTTAATGCTAATGTTTCTAAAAAGGCGTTTTTAACACATTAAGTTACCACAGAGTGCAATAAACGTTAGCCTGAGCATCTTCCGCGATGGTTTCGCAATTCGCCATTGCATATCCTTCTGACATACTAACTAGATATTGAAGAATTTCCAGAACTGCTCCCCGATAGTTATTTTTATGTGTATTAACACCCCTAGTTGCCCCATGCTCCGTGTAAAAATTTCCTAGATTAACTACCAATTTTAGGACGCTACAATAATTTCTTGGCGACGTTTGAACATCCAAGATACAGAGCTTTACACCTAATCTTTCTTAAAGGTGTTTTTAGCACATAAAGTTACCACAGAGTGCAATAGACGTTAGCCTGAGCATTCTGCAGTGGAATCTCCATTGGCCATTACATATCCTTCTGACATAAATACCATACATTGAAGAATCGCTAGAACTGCTCCCCGATAGTTATAAATTGTGTGTATTAACACCGCTAATTGCCCCATGCTCCTTGTAAAAATTTTCTAGGTTAAAATACTAATTTCGGGACGCTACCATAACTTCTAGGTAACGTTTTAAATTCCATGATACAGAGATTTAATGCTAATGTTTCTAAAAGGGCGTTTTTAGCACATTAAGTTACCACAGAGAGCAATAAACGTTAGCCTGAGCATCTTCTGCGATGGATTCGCAATTCGCCATTGCTTATCCTTCTGACATAATAACTAGACATTGAAGAATTTCCAGAACTGCTCCCCGATAGTTATAAATTATGTGTATTAAGACCCCTAGTTGCCCCATGCTCCTTGTAAAAATTTTCTAGGTTAAAATACCAATTTCAGGACGCTACCATAACTTCTAGGTAATGTTTTAAATTCAATGATACAGAGATTTAATGCTAATGTTTCTAAAAAGGCGTTTTTAGCACATTAAGTTACCACAGAGAGCAATAAACGTTAGCCTGAGCATCTTCCACGATGGATTCGCAATTCGCCATTGCATATCCTTCTGACATAATAACTAGATATTGAAGAATTTCCTGAACTGCTTCCCGATAGTTATTTTTATGTGTATTAACACCCCTAGTTGCCCCATGCTCCGTGTAAAAATTTCCTAGATTAACTACCAATTTTAGGACGCTACAATAATTTCTTGGCAACGTTTGAACATCCAAGATACAGAGCTTTACACCTAATCTTTCTTAAAGGTGTTTTTAGCACATAAAGTTACCACAGAGTGCAATAGACGTTAGCCTGAGCATTCTGCGGTGGAATCTCTATTGGCCATTACATATCATTCTGACATAAATACCATACATAGAAGAATTGCTAGAACTGCTCCCCGATAGTTATAAATTGTGTGTCTTAACACCGCTAATTGCCCCATGCTCCTTGTAAAAATTTTCTAGGTTAAAATACTAATTTCGGGACGCTACCATAACTTCTAGGTAACGTTTTAAATTCCATGATACAGAGATTTAATGCTAATGTTTCTAAAAAGGCGTTTTTAGCACATTAAGTTACCACAGAGTGCAATAAACGTTAGCCTGAGCATCTTCCGCGATGGATTCGCAATTCGCCATGGCATATCCTTCTGACATACCTAATTACTAGATATTGAAGAATTTCCAGAACTGCTCCCCGATAGTTATTTTTATGTGTATTAACACCCCTAGTTGCCCCATGCTCCGTGTAAAAATTTCCTAGATTAACTACCAATTTTGGGACGCTACAATAATTTCTTGGCGACTTTTGAACATCCAAGATACAGAGCTTTAAACCTAATCTTTTTTAAGGGCGTTTTTAGCACATAAAGTTACCACAGAGTGCAATAGACGTTAGCCTGAGCATTCTGCGGTGGAAGCTCCATTGGCCATTACATATCCTTCTGACATAAATACCATACATTGAAGAATCGCTATAACTGCTCCCCGATAGTTATAAATTGTGTGTCTTAACACCGCTAATTGCCCCATGCTCCTTGTAAAAATTTTCTAGGTTAAAATACTAATTTCGGGACGCTACCATAACTTCTAGGTTATGTTTTAAATTCAATGATAAAGAGATATAATGCTAATGTTTCTAAAAATGCGTTTTTAGCACATTAAGTTACCACAGAGTGCAATAAACGTTAGCCTGAGCATCTTCCGCGATGGATTCGCAATTCGCCATTGCATATCCTTCTGACATAATAACTAGATATTGAAGAATTTCCTGAACTGCTTCCCGATAGTTATTTTTATGTGTATTAACACCCCTAGTTGCCCCATGCTCCGTGTAAAAATTTCCTAGATTAACTACCAATTTTAGGACGCTACAATAATTTCTTGGCAACGTTTGAACATCCAAGATACAGAGCTTTACACCTAATCTTTCTTAAAGGTGTTTTTAGCACATAAAGTTACCACAGAGTGCAATAGACGTTAGCCTGAGCATTCTGCGGTGGAATCTCTATTGGCCATTACATATCCTTCTGACATAAATACCATACATAGAAGAATTGCTAGAACTGCTCCCCGATAGTTATAAATTGTGTGTCTTAACACCGCTAATTGCCCCATGCTCCTTGTAAAAATTTTCTAGGTTAAAATACTAATTTCGGGACGCTACCATAACTTCTAGGTAACGTTTTAAATTCCATGATACAGAGATTTAATGCTAATGTTTCTAAAAGGGCGTTTTTAGCACATTAAGTTACCACAGAGTGCAATAAACGTTAGCCTGAGCATCTTCTGCGATGGATTCGCAATTCGCCATTGCTTATCCTTCTGACATAATAACTAGACATTGAAGAATTTCCAGAACTGCTCCCCGATAGTTATTAATTATGTGTATTAACACCCCTAGGTGCCCCATGCTCCGTGTAAAAATTTCCTAGATTAACTACCAATTTTAGGACGCTACAATAATTTCTTGGCGACGTTTGAACATCCAAGATACAGAGCTTTACACCTAATCTTTCTTAAAGGTGTTTTTAGCACATAAAGTTACCACAGAGTGCAATAGACGTTAGCCTGAGCATTCTGCGGTGGAATCTCTATTGGCCATTAGATATCCTTCTGACATAAATACCATACATAGAAGAATTGCTAGAACTGCTCCCCGATAGTTATAAATTGTGTGTCTTAACACCGCTAATTGCCCCATGCTCCTTGTAAAAATTTTCTAGGTTAAAATACTAATTTCGGGACGCTACCATAACTTCTAGGTAACGTTTTAAATTCCATGATACAGAGAGTTAATGCTAATGTTTCTAAAAGGGCGTTTTTAGCACATTAAGTTACCACAGAGTGCAATAAACGTTAGCCTGAGCATCTTCTGCGATGGATTCGCAATTCGCCATTGCTTATCCTTCTGACATAATAACTAGACATTGAAGAATTTCCAGAACTGCTCCCCGATAGTTATAAATTATGTGTATTAACACCGCTAATTGCCCCATGCTCCTTGTACAAATTTTCTAGGTTAAAATACTAATTTCGGGACGCTACCATAACTTCTAGGTAACGTTTTAAATTCCATGATACAGAGATTTAATGCTAATGTTTCTAAAAGGGCGTTTTTAGCACATTAAGTTACCACAGAGTGCAATAAACGTTAGCCTGAGCATCTTCTGCGATGGATTCGCCATTGCTTATCCTTCTGACATAATAACTAGACATTGAAGAATTTCCAGAACTGCTCCCCGATAGTTATAAATTATGTGTATTAACACCGATAATTGCCCCATGCTCCTTGTAAAAATTTTCTAGGTTAAAATACTAATTTCGGGACGCTACCATAACTTCTAGTTAACGTTTTAAATTCCATGATACAGAGATTTAATGCTAATGTTTCTAAAAGGGCGTTTTTAGCACATTAAGTTACCACAGAGTGCAATAAACGTTAGCCTGAGCATCTTCTGCGATGGATTCGCAATTCGCCATTGCTTATCCTTCTGACATAATAACTAGACATTGAAGAATTTCCAGAACTGCTCCCCGATAGTTATAAATTATGTGTATTAACACCCCTAGTTGCCCCATGCTCCGTGTAAAAATTTCCTAGATTTAAATACCAATTTTTGTACGGTACAATAACTTCTAGACGACGTTTTAACATCCAAGATACAGAACTTTAAACTTAATGTTTCTTGCAGGTGTTTTTAGCACGTAAAGTTACTACAGAGTGCAATAGACGTTAGCCTGAGCATTCTGCGGTGGAATCTCTATTGGCCATTGCATATCCTTCTGACATAAATACCATACATTGAAACATCGCTAAAACTGCTCCCCGATAGATATAAATTGTGTGTATTAACACCCCTAATTGCCCCATGCTCCTTGTAAAAATTTTCTAGGTTAAAATACCAAATTCGGGACGCTACCATAACTTCTAGGTAACGTTTTAAATTCAATGATACAGAGATTTAATGCTAATGTTTCTAAAAAGGCGTTTTTAGCACATTAAGTTACCACAGAGTGCAATAAACGTTAGCCTGAGCATCTTCCGCGATGGATTCGCAATTCGCCATGGCATATCCTTCTGACATACCTAATTACTAGATATTGAAGAATTTCCAGAACTGCTCCCCGATAGTTATTTTTATGTGTATTAACACCCCTAGTTGCCCCATGCTCCGTGTAAAAATTTCCTAGATTAACTACCAATTTTGGGACGCTACAATAATTTCTTGGCGACTTTTGAACATCCAAGATACAGAGCTTTAAACCTAATCTTTTTTAAAGGCGTTTTTAGCACATAAAGTTACCACAGAGTGCAATAGACGTTAGCCTGAGCATTCTGCGGTGGAAGCTCCATTGGCCATTACATATCCTTCTGACATAAATACCATACATTGAAGAATCGCTATAACTGCTCCCCGATAGTTATAAATTGTGTGTATTAACACCCCTAATTGCCCCATGATCCTTGTAAAAATTTTCTAGGTTAAAATACCAATTTCAGGAAGCTACCATAACTTTTAGGTAACGTTTTAAATTCAATGATACAGAGATTTAATGCTAATGTTTCTAAAAAGGCGTTTTTAGCACATTAAGTTACCACAGAGTGCAATAAACGTTAGCCTGAGCATCTTCCGCGATGGATTCGCAATTCGCCATGGCATATCCTTCTGACATAATAACTAGATATTGAAGAATTTCCAGAACTGCTCCCCGATAGTTATTTTTATGTGTATTAACCCCTCTAGTTGCCCCATGCTCCGTGTAAAAATTTCCTGATTAAATTCCAATTTCGGGAAGCTACAATAATTTCTAGGCGACGTTTGAACATCCAAGATAAAGAGCTTTAAACCTAATCTTTCTTAAAGGTGTTTTTAGCACATAAAGTTACCACAGAGTGCAATAGACGTTAGCCTGAGCATTCTGCGGTGGAATCTCCATTGGCCATTACATATCCTTCTGACATAAATACCATACATTGAAGAATCGCTAGAACTGCTTTTCGATAGTTATAAATTGTGTGTATTAACACCCCTAATTGCCCCATGCTCCTTGTAAAAATTTTCTAGGTTAAAATACCAATTTCAGGAAGCTACCATAACTTCTAGGTAACTTTTTAAATTCAATGATACAGAGATTTAATGCTAATGTTTCTAAAAAGGCGTTTTTAACACATTAAGTTACCACAGAGTGCAATAAACGTTAGCCTGAGCACTCTGCGGTGGAATCTTCATTGGCCATTACATATCCTTCTGACATAAATACCATACATAGAAGAATTGCTAGAACTGTTTTCCGATAGTTATAAATTGTGTGTATTAACACCTCTAGTTGCCCCATGCTCCGTGTAAAAATTTCCTAGATTAAATTCCAATTTTGGGACGCTACAATAATTTCTAGGCGACGTTTGAACATCCAAGATACAGAGCTTTAAACCTAATCTTTCTTAAAAGTGTTTTTAGCACATAAAGTAACTACAGAGTGCAATAGACGTTAGCCTGAGCATTCTGCGGTGGAATCTCCATTGGCCATTACATATAATTCTGACATAAATACCATACATAGATGAATTGCTAGAACTACTCCCCGAAAGTTATAAATTGTGTGTATTAACACCCTTAATTGCCCCATGCTCCTTGTAAAAATTTTCTAGGTTAAAATACCAATTTCAGGACGCTACCATAACTTCTAGGTAACGTTTTAAATTCCATGATACAGAGATTTAATGCTAATGTTTCTAAAAAGTCGTTTTTAGCACATTAAGTTACCACAGAGTGCTATAAACGTTAGCCTGAGCATCTTCTGCGATGGATTCGCAATTCGCCATTGCATATCCTTCTGACATAATAACTAGACACTGAAGAATTTCCAGAACTGCTCCCCGATAGTTATAAATTATGTGTATTAACACCCCTAGTTGCCCCATGCTCCGTGTAAAAATTTCCTAGATTTAAATACCAATTTTTGAACGGTACAATAATTTTTAGCACGCAAAGTTACTACAGAGTGCAATAGACGTTAGCCTGAGCATTCTGCGGTAGAATCCCCATTGGCCATTACATATCCTTCTGACATAAATACCATACATTGAAGAATCGCTAAAACTGCTCCCGGATTGTTATAAATTATGTGTATTAACACCCCTAGTTGCCCCATGCTCCGTGTAAAAATTTCCTAGATTTAAATACCAATTTTTGAACGGTACAATAACTTCTAGACGACGTTTTAACATCCAAGATACAGAGCTTTAAACTTAATCTTTCTTAAAGGTGTTTTTAGCACATAAAGTTACTACAGAGTGCAATAGACGTTAGCCTGAGCATTCTGCGGTGGAATCTCCATTGGATATTACATATCCTTCTGACATAAATACCATACATAGAAGAATTGCTAGAACTGCTCTCCGATAGTTATAAATTGTGTGTATTAACACCGCTAATTGCCCCATGCTCCTTGTAAAAATTTTCTAGGTTAAAATACCAATTTCAGGACGCTACCATAACTTCTAGGTAACATTTTAAATTCAATGATACAGAAATTTAAAGCTAATGTTTCTAAAAAGGCGTTTTAAGCACATTAAGTTACCACAGAGTGCTACAAACGTTAGCCTGAGCATCTTCCGCGATGGATTCGCAATTCACCTTTGCATATCCTTCTGACATAATAACTAGATATTGAAGAATTCCCAGAACTGCTCCCCGATAGTTATTATTATGTGTATTAACACCCCTAGTTGCCCCATGCTCCGTGTAAAAATTTCCTAGATTAAATACCAATTTTGGGACGCTACAATAATTTCTTGGCGACGTTTGAACATCCAAGATACAGAGCTTTAAACCTAATTTTTCTTAAAGGTGTTTTTAGCACATAAAGTTACTACAGAGTGCAGTAGACGTTAGCCTGAGCAATCTGCGGTGGAATCTCCATTGGCCATTACATATCCTTCTGACATAAATACCATACATAGAAGAATTGCTAGAACTGCTTGCTCCCCGATAGTTATAAATTGTGTGTATTAACACCCCTAATTGCCCCATGCTCATTGTAAAAATTTCCTAGGTTAAAATACCAATTTCAGGACGCTACCATAACTTCTAGGTAACGTTTTAAATTCCATGATACAGAGATTTAATGCTAATGTTTCTAAAAGGGCGTTTTTAGCACATTAAGTTACCACAAAGTGCAATAAACGTTAGCCTGAGCATCTTCTGCGATGGATTCGCAATTCGCCATTGCTTATCCTTCTGACATAATAACTAGATATTGAAGAATTCCCAGAACTGCTCCCCGATAGTTATTATTATGTGTATTAACACCCCTAGTTGCCCCATGCTCCGTGTAAAAATTTCCTAGATTAAATACCAATTATGGGACGCTACAATAATTTCTAGGCGACGTTTGAACATCCAAGATACAGAGCTTTAAACCTAATTTTTCTTAAAGGTGTTTTTAGCACATAAAGTTACTACAGAGTGCAGTAGACGTTAGCCTGAGCAATCTGCGGTGGAATCTCCATTGGCCATTACATATCCTTCTGACATAAATACCATACATAGAAGAATTGCTAGAACTGCTCCCCGATAGTTATAAATTGTGTGTATTAACACCCCTAATTGCCCCATGCTCATTGTAAAAATTTGCTAGGTTAAAATACCAATTTCAGGACGCTACCATAACTTCTAGGTAACGTTTTAAATTCCATGATACAGAGATTTAATGCTAATGTTTCTAAAAGGGCGTTTTTAGCACATTAAGTTACCACAAAGTGCAATAAACGTTAGCCTGAGCATCTTCTGCGATGGATCCGCAATTCGCCATTGCTTATCCTTCTGACATAATAACTAGATATTGAAGAATTCCCAGAACTGCTCCCCGATAGTTATTATTATGTGCATTAGCACCCCTAGTTGCCCCATGCTCCGTGTAAAAATTTCCTAGATTAAATACCAATTATGGGACGCTACAATAATTTCTAGGCGACGTTTGAACATCCAAGATACAGAGCTTTAAACCTAATTTTTCTTAAAGGTGTTTTTAGCACATAAAGTTACTACAGAGTGCAGTAGACGTTAGCCTGAGCAATCTGCGGTGGAATCTCCATTGGCCATTGCTTATCCTTCTGACATAATAACTAGACATTGAAGAATTTCCAGAACTGCTCCCCGATAGTTATAAATTATGTGTATTAACACCCCTAGTTGCCCCATGCCCCGTGTAAAAATTTCCTAGATTTAAATACCAATTTTTGAACGGTACAATAACTTCTAGACGACGTTTTAACATCCAAGATACAAAGCTTTAACTTAATCTTTCTTAAAGGTGTTTTTTAGCACATAAAGTTACCACAGAGTGCAATAGACGTTAGCCTGAGCATTCTGCGGTGGAATCTCCATTGGCCATTACATATCCTTCTGACATAAATACCATATATAGAAGAATTGCTAGAACTGCTCCCCGATAATTATAAATTGTGTGTATTAACACCCCTAATTGCCCCATGCTCATTGTAAAAATTTGCTAGGTTAAAATACCAATTTCAGGACGCTACCATAACTTCTAGGTAACGTTTTAAATTCCATGATACAGAGATTTAATGCTAATGTTCCTAAAAAGGAGTTTTTAGCAAATTAAGTTACCACAGAGTGCAATAAACGTTAGCCTGAGCATCTTCTGCGATAGATTCGCAATTCGCCATTGCATATCCTTCTGACATAATAACTAGACTTTGAAGAATTTCCAGAACTGCTCCCCGATAGTTATAAATTATGTGTATTGACACCCCTAGTTGCCCCATGCTCCGTGTAAAAATTTCCTAGATTTAAATACCAATTTTTGACGGTACAATAACTTCTAGACGACGTTTTAACATCCAAGATACAGAGCTTTAAACTTAATCTTTCTTAAAGGTGTTTTTAACACATTAAGTTACCACAGAGTGCAATAAACGTTAGCCTGAGCATCTTCCGCGATGGATTCGCAATTCGCCTTTGCATATCCTTCTGACATAATAACTAGACATTGAAGAATTTCCAGAACTGCTCCCCGATAGTTATAAATTATGTGTATTGACACCCCTAGTTGCCCCATGCTCCGTGTAAAAATTTCCTAGATTTAAATACCAATTTTTGAACGGTACAATAACTTCTAGACGACGTTTTAACATCCAAGATACAGAGCTTTAAACTTAATCTTTTTTAAAGGTGTTTTTAGCACATAAAGTTACTACAGAGTGCAATAGACGTTAGCCTGAGCATTCTGCGGTGGAATCTCCATTGGCCATTACATATCCTTCTGACATAAATACCATACATAGAAGAATTGCTAGAACTGCTCCCCGATAGTTATAAATTGTGTGTATTAGCACCTCTAATTGCCCCATGCTCATTGTAAAAATTTGCTAGGTTAAAATACCAATTTTAGGACGCTCCATAACTTCTAGGTAACGTTTTAAATTCCATGATACAGAGATTTAATGGTAATGTTCCTAAAAGGGAGTTTTTAGCAAATTAAGTTACCACAGAGTGCAATAAACGTTAGCCTGGGCATCTTCCGCGATGGATTCGCAATTCGCCTTTGCATATCCTTCTGACATAATAACTAGACATTGAAGAATTTCCAGAACTGCTCCCCGATAGTTATTATTATGTGTATTAACACCTCTAGTTGCCCCATGCTCCGTGTAAAAATTTCCTAGATTAAATACCAATTTTGGGACGCTACAATAATTTCTTGGCGACGTTTGAACATCCAAGATACAGAGCTTTAAACCTAATCTTTCTTAAAGGCGTTTTTAGCACATAAAGTTACCACAGAGTGCAATAGACGTTAGCCTGAGCATTCTGCGGTGGAATCTCCATTGGCCATTACATATCCTTCTGACATAAATACCATACATAGAAGAGTTGCTAGAACTGCTCCCCGATAGTTATAAATTGTGTGTATTAACACCTCTAATTGCCCCATGCTCCTTGTAAAGATTTTCTAGGTTAAAATACCAATTTCAGGACGCTACCATAACTTCTAGGTAACGTTTTAAATTCCATGATACAGAGATTTAATGCTAATGTTTCTAAAAAGGCGTTTTTAGCACATTAAGTTACCACAGAGTGCAATAGACGTTAGCCTGGGCATTCTGCGGTGGAATCTCCATTGGCCATTACATATCCTTCTGACATAAATACCATACATAGAAGAATTGCTAGAACTGCTCCCCGATAGTTATAAATTGTGTGCATTAACACCCCTAGTTGCCCCATGCTCCGTGTAAAAATTTCCTAGATTAAATTCCAGTTATGGGACGCTACAATAATTTCTAGGCGACGTTTGAACATCCAAGATACAGAGCTTTAAACCTAATCTTTCTTAAAGGTGTTTTTAGCACTTAAAGTTACTACAGAGTGCAATAGACGTTAGCCTGAGCATTCTGCGGTGGAATCTCCATTGGCCATTACATATCCTTCTGACATAAATACCATACATAGAAGAATTGCTAGAACTGCTCCCCGATAGTTATAAATTGTGTGTATTAACACCCCTAATTGCCCCATGCTCCTTGTAAAAATTTTCTAGGTTAAAATACCAATTTCAGGACGCTACCATAACTTCTAGGTAACGTTTTAAATTCCATGATACAGAGATTTAATGCTAATGTTTCTAAAAAGTCGTTTTTAGCACATTAAGTTACCACAGAGTGCAGTAGACTGTTAAGACTCCCGATTTTCGTTAAGAACCTATGTGTAATTCTGCATTCCGCTCCGCATATTGCAGCATAATTTAAGCCATCGGGCAGCTTTCCCAAATTCTTTAATTGTTTGGCACAAATGTAGGCCAAATCCCGACATCTGTCGCATAAAGTATCTTAATTAAGGCATTTGCTTCAATCTAGAGGCGAACGCTGTAACGCATGTTCATAACAGCAGAACCCTGCTAAGTGGCTTAGTAGATCGCTGGTAGATGGAGTCTGCATTTAGTCCACTAGTTAAAGAAAGGCGAGGCCTTGAGGATCAGATTACCGCGCCGGCGAGACGAGCGTGATGCACGGGGGAATCCCCGCGCCTGTTTGCGCGCTGTAGTTTGGCGAATGCAAGTCAGCACTTCAAACAATAGGTCCTTTATGTACCCGAATGAGTGGCCGATGGATGGAAAGGTTTACGCATGAGGCAATCATCGAATTAACGCCGCGTCCTGCGCGTTCCCTCCCGGGGAGTCCAATTTAAGCTTCGCTATCGCACGGATGTGCAAGTTAACTTAAGAACAAAGAACAACCCCTTTAGTTCTTAGGGACGCGTTGTACCCTTGGATTTGTGGCAGTTATAAGTGCTTTTCGTCCCTTAACGCCCTGAGTACCGTAGTGTACAATTCTTCGCCCAGGTCGGCGGATTCGTGTTGGGAACGAACATAAAGCATCAATATACAGGGTGAGCGGTTGTGAGTTATCGTTTGGCTCCACCCTGTTACTTCTTCGAAGGATCTTGCCGCCACAATTTCCCGAGGACGTCGTTCAACCGTCCCTACCTGTTCATCAACCCTTGCCGCATCTAAGCTGCTATCGCAACCCTCTTCTGTAAGCATCGCCAGAGCGTTGAATCTCCAGGTCGGAATCTTCCGGCATCAGCACTTCAACAACACAGTTGCTTGGAGCCCTAACAGTAAATCAAGGTATTGTACTAGTAGTTACATAAAACAGTGAATTGCGTATCATACAGTGACGTGCGAAGTTTTGGAACTCTCAATCTATCGTATATGCTATTTGTGGGCCGCGTGCTAATTACCCGAGCCCTAGTTATCGTCAAGTAACGTAAATAGAAGCCTTCAGCATAAGTTTATGAAAGCCTAGCTCCGGGAATTGTGGAGAGCCTTGAGGCAAATTAAATTAGCGAATTCCGGGACCTAGGTGACCAATATTCTCAGCGGATGCGCCGCTTTCTTGGCCTTCAGCCTTTATTGTGTTGCATTGTTTACTAACCCCAATTTGTAGCATTTGCTACTTGCACACTTGCCTTCGGGCCTGTACCTAGTATGGTAATAGATTACCCATTTTTACTTTACGTCTTGTTTTTCATTTCAATTATTTGTGTATTATTGTGACTGACAAGGATTGAGTTTCTTGTTGCGTTGTGTATGTATTCCTTTGTACAGGGCCTAAGCAACTGGAGAAAGGACACCCAAAAGGTAGGTGTAAAAGCCAGTGCCGTAGGAGCATCCCTTGGAGTGCAACGCAACACTACTGCGATTGGTTTTCGACGTTTGACCGGTCGTCAGCTAATTATTAATCTTAAACATCATTCAAATGTCGTGGCGCCCCATAATCTTGTCTTAATAACCCGATATCGATACCCCGTCGTGGCATTTCGCCCCAAGACGCACCCTAAACCTGTGAACCCTCCCACGCGATTGAGTTCTGGCCGGACATATGAGCTGTGGGGGTACGTACGAGGGGCGGACACTGCTACGAGCACCCCATGGGGTCTTAATGAACAATTTATCGTGTAACAAGACGTTAGCCTGAGCATTCTGCGGTGGAATCTCCATTGGCCATTACATATCCTTCTGACATAAATACCATACTTAGAAGAATTGCTAGAACTGCTCCCCGATAGTTATAAATTGTGTGTATTAACACCCTTAATTGCCCCATGCTCATTGTAAAAATTTGCTAGGTTAAAATACCAATTTCAGGACGCTCCATAACTTCTAGGTAACGTTTTAAATTCCATGATACAGAGATTTAATGCTAATGTTCCTAAAAAGGAGTTTTTAGCAAATTAAGTTACCACAGAGTGCAATAAACGTTAGCCTGAGCATCTTCTGCGATGGATTCGCAATTCGCCATTGCATATCCTTCTGACATAATAACTAGACATTGAAGAATTTCCAGAACTGCTCCCCGATAGTTATAAATTATGTGTATTGACACCCCTAGTTGCCCCATGCTCCGTGTAAAAGTTTCCTAGATTTAAATACCAATTTTTGACGGTACAATAACTTCTAGACGACGTTTTAACATCCAAGATACAGAGCTTTAAACTTAATCTTTCTTAAAGGTGTTTTTAGCACATAAAGTTACTACAGAGTGCAATAGACGTTAGCCTGAGCATTCTGCGGTGGAATCCCCATTGGCCATTACATATCCTTCTGACATAAATACCATACATAGAAGAATTGCTAGAACTGCTCCCCGATAGTTATAAATTGTGTGTATTAACACCCTTAATTGCCCCATGCTCATTGTAAAAATTTGCTAGGTTAAAATACCAATTTCAGGACGCTCCATAACTTCTAGGTAACGTTTTAAATTCCATGATACAGAGATTTAATGCTAATGTTCCTAAAAAGGAGTTTTTAGCAAATTAAGTTACCACAGAGTGCAATAAACGTTAGCCTGAGTATCTTCTGCGATGGATTCGCAATTCGCCATTGCATATCCTTCTGACATAATAACTAGACATTGAAGAATTTCCAGAACTGCTCCCCGATAGTTATAAATTATGTGTATTGACACCCCTAGTTGCCCCATGCTCCGTGTAAAAATTTCATAGATTTAAATACCAATTTTTGAACGGTACAATAACTTCTAGACGACGTTTTAATATCCAAGATACAGAGCTTTAAACTTAATCTTTCTTAAAGGTGTTTTTAGCACATTAAGTTACCACAGAGTGCAATAAACGTTAGCCTGAACATCTTCCGCGATGGATTCGCAATTCGCCTTTGCATATCCTTCCGACATAATAACTAGACTTTGAAGAATTTCCAGAACTGCTCCCCGATAGTTATTATTATGTGTATTAACACCTCTAGTTGCCCCATGCTCCGTGTAAAAATTTCCTAGATTAAATACCAATTTTGGGACGCTACAATAATTTTTTGGCGACGTTTGAACATCCAAGATACAGAGCTTTAAACTTAATCTTTCTTAAAGGTGTTTTTAGCACGTAAAGTTACTACAGAGTGCAATAGACGTTAGCCTGAGCATTCTGCGGTGGAATCTCCATTGGCCATTACATATCCTTCTGACATAAATACCATACATAGAAGAATTGCTAGAACTACTCCCCGATAGTTATAAATTGTGTGTATTAACACCCCTAGTTGCCCCATGCTCCGTGTAAAAATTTCCTAGATTAAATTCCAGTTATGGGACGCTACAATAATTTCTAGGCGACGTTTGAACATCCAAGATACAGAGCTTTATACCTAATCTTTCTTAAAGGTGTTTTTAGCACTTAAAGTTACTACAGAGTGCAATAGACGTTAGCTTGAGCATTTTGCGGTGGAATCTCCATTGGCCATTACATATCCTTCTGACATAAATACCATACATAGAAGAATTGCTAGAACTGCTCCCCGATAGTTATAAATTGTGTGTATTAACACCCCTAATTGCCCCATGCTCCTTGTAAAAATTTTATAGGTTAAAATACCAATTTCAGGACGCTACCATAACTTCTAGGTAACGTTTTAAATTCCATGATACAGAGATTTAATGCTAATGTTTCTAAAAAGGTGTTTTTAGCACATTAACTTACCACAGAGAGCAATAGACGTTAGCCTGAGCATTCTGCGGTGGAATCTCCATTGGCCATTACATATCCTTCTGACATAAATACCATACATAGAAGAATTGCTAGAACTGCTCTCCGATAGTTATAAATTGTGTGTATTAACACCCTTAATTGCCCCATGCTCCTTGTAAAAATTTGCTAGGTTAAAATACCAATTTCAGGACGCTACCATAACTTCTAGGTAACGTTTTAAGTTCCATGATACAGAAATTTAATGCTAATGTTTCTAAAAAGGCGTTTTTAGCACATTAAGTTACCACAGATTGCAATAAATGTTAGCCTGAGCATCTTCCGCGATGGATTCGCAATTCGCCATTGCATATACTTCTGACATAATAACTAGACATTGAAGAATTGCTAGAACTGCTCCCCGATAGTTATAAATTATGTGTATTAACACCCCTAGTTGCCCCATGCTCCGTGTGAAATTTCCTAGATTAAATACCAATTTTGGGATGTCACAATAATTTCTAGGCGACGTTTGAACATCCAAGATTAACAGCTTTAAACCTAATCTTCCTTAAAGGTGTTTTTAGCACATAAAGTTACAACAGAGTGCAATAGACGTTAGCCTGAGCATTCTGCGGTGGAATCTCTATTGGCCATTACATATCCTTCTGACATAAATACCATACATAGAAGAATTGCTAGAACTGCTCCCCGATTGTTATAAATTGTGTGTATTAACACCCTTAATTGCCCCATGCTCCTTGTAAAAATTTCTAGGTTCAAATACCAATTTCGGGACGCTACCATAACTTCTAGGTAACGTTTTAAATTCCATGATACAGAGATTTAATGCTAATGTTTCTAAAAAGTCGTTTTTAGCACATTAAGTTACCACAGAGCGCTTTAAACGATAGCCTGAGCATCTTCTGCGATGGAATCGCAATTCGCCATTGCATATCCTTCTGACATAATAACTAGACATTGAGAATTTCCAGAACTGCTCCCCGATAGTTATAAGTTATGTGTATTAACACCCCTAGTTGCCGCATGCTCCGTGTAAAAATTTCCTAGTTTTAAATACCAATTTTTGAACGGTACAATAACTTCTAGACGACGTTTTAACATCCAAGATACAGAGCTTTAAACTTAATCTTTCTTAAAGGTGTTTTTAGCACGTAAAGTTACTACAGAGTGCAATAGACGTTAGCCTGAGCATTCTGCGGTGGAATCTCCATTGGCCATTACATATCCTTCTGACATAAATACCATACATAAAAGAATTGCTAGAACTGCTCCCCGATAGTTATAAATTGTGTGTATTAACACCGCTAATTGCCCCATGCTCCTTGTAAAAATTTTCTAGGTTAAAATACTAATTTCGGGACGCTACCATAACTTCTAGGTAACGTTTTAAATACCATGATACAGAGATTTAATGCTAATGTTTCTAAAAAGGCGTGTTTAGCACATTAAGTTACCACAGAGTGCAATAAACGATGGCCTGAGCATCTTCTGCGATGGATTCGCAATTCGCCATTGCATAACCATCTGACATAATAACTAGACATTGAAGAATTTCCAGAACTGCTTCCCGATAGTTATAAATTATGTGTATTAACACCCCTAGTTGCCCCATGCTCCGTATAAAAATTTCCTAGATTTAAATACCAATTTTTGAACGGTACAATAACTTCTAGACGACGTTTTAACATCCAAGATACAGAGCTTTAAACTTAATCTTTCTTAAAGGTGTTTTTAGCACGTAAAGTTACTACAGAGTGCAATAGACGTTAGCCTGAGCATTGTGCGGTGGAATCTCCATTGGCCATTACATATCCTTCTGACATAAATACCATACATTGAAGAATCGCTAAAACTGCTCCCCGAAAGATATAAATTGTGTGTATTAACACCCCTAATTGCCCCATGCTCCTTGTAAAAATTTTCTAGGTTAAAATACCATTTTCGGGACGCTACCATAACTTCTAGGTAACGTTTTAAATTACATGATACAGAGATTTAATGCTAATGTCCCTAAAAAGGAGTTTTTAGCACATTAAGTTACCACAGAGTGCAATAAACGTTAGCCTGAGCATCTTCTGCGATGGATTCGCAATTCGCCATTGCATATCCTTCTGACATAATAACTAGACATTGAAGAATTCCCAGAACTGCACCCCGATAGTTATAAATTATGTGTATTAACACCCCTAGTTGCCCCATGCTCCGTGTAAAAATTTCCTAGATTTAAATACCAATTTTTGAACGGTACAATAACTTCTAGACGACGTTTTAACATCAAAGATACAGAGCTTTAAACCTAATCTTTCTTAAAGGTGTTTTTAGCACACAAAGTTACACCAGAGTGCAATAGACGTTAGCCTGAGCATTCTGCGGTGGAATCTCCATTGGCCATTACATATCCTTCTGACATAAATACCATACATAGAAGAATTGCTAGAACTGCTCCCCGATAGTTATAAATTGTGTGTATTAACACCCCTAATTGCCCCATGCTC
Source organism: Agriotes lineatus (assembly GCA_940337035.1). Lineage (NCBI taxonomy): Eukaryota > Metazoa > Arthropoda > Insecta > Coleoptera > Elateridae > Agriotes > Agriotes lineatus. Next base: position 182,712 of record CALNHX010000063.1, on the reverse strand, counting down.
CGTGTAAAAATTTCCTAGATTAAATTCCAATTATGGGACGCTACAATAATTTCTAGGCGACGCTTGAACATCCAAGATACAGAGCTTTAAACCTAATCTTTCTTAAAGGTGTTTTTAGCACTTAAAGTTACTACAGAGTACAATAGACGTTTGCCTGAGCATTCTGCGGTGGAATCTCAATTGGCCATTACATATCCTTCTGACATAAATACCATACCTAGAAGAATTGCTCGAACTGCTCCCCGATAGTTATAAATTGTGTGTATTAACACCCATAATTGCCCCATGCTCCTTGTAAAAATTTTCTAGGTTAAAATACCATTTTCGGGACGCTACCATAACTTCTAGGTAACGTTTTAAATTACATGATACCGAGATTTAATGCTAATGTCCCTAAAAAGGAGTTTTTAGCACATTAAGTTACCACAGAGTGCAATAAACGTTAGCCTGAGCATCTTCTGCGATGGATTCGCAATTCGCCATTGCATATCCTTCTGACATAATAACTAGACATTGAGAATTTCCAGAACTGCTCCCCGATAGTTATAAATTATGTGTATTAACACCCCTAGTTGCCCCATGCTCCGTGTAAAAATTTCCTAGATTTAAATACCAATTTTTGAACGGTACAATAACTTCTAGACGACGTTTTAACATCAAAGATATAGAGCTTTAAACCTAATCTTTCTTAAAGGTGTTTTTAGCACACAAAGTTATACCAGAGTGCAATAGACGTTAGCCTGAGCATTCTGCGGTGGAATCTCCATTGGCCATTACATATCCTTCTGACATAAATACCATACATAGAAGAATTGCTAGAACTGCTCCCCGATAGTTATAAATTGTGTGTATTAACACCCCTAGTTACCCCATGCTCCGTGTAAAAATTTCCTAGATTAAATTCCAATTATGGGACGCTACAATAATTTCTAGGCGACGTTTGAACATCCAAGATAGAGAGCTTTAAACCTAATCTTTCTTAAAGGTGTTGTTAGCACTTAAAGTTACTACAGAGTGCAATAGACGTTAGCCTGAGCATCTGCGGTGGAATCTCCATTGGCCATTACATATCCTTCTGACATAAATACCATACATAGAAGAATTGCTAGAACTGTTCCCCGATAGTTATTATTATGTGTATTAACACCCCTAGTTACCCCATGCTCCGTGTAAAAATTTCCTAGATTAAATACCAATTTTGGGACGCTACAATAATTTCTTGGCGAAGTTTGAACATCCAAGATACAGAGCTTTAAACCTAATCTTTCTTAAAGGTGTTGTTAGCACTTAAAGTTACTACAGAGTGCAATAGACGTTAGCCTGAGCATCTGCGGTGGAATCTCCATTGGCCATTACATATCCTTCTGATATAAATACCATACATAGAAGAATTGCTAGAACTGCTCCCCGATAGTTATAAATTGTGTGCATTAACACCCCTAATTGCCCCATGCTCCTTGTAAAAATTTTCTAGGTTAAAATACCAATTTCAAGACGCTCCATAACTTCTAGGTAACGTTTTAAATTCCATGATACAGAGATTTAATGCTAATGTTCCTAAAAAGGAGTTTTTAGCAAATTAAGTTACCACAGAGTGCAATAAACGTTAGCCCGAGCATCTTCTGCGATGGATTCGCAATTCGCCATTGCATATCCTTCTGACATAATAACTAGACATTGAAGAATTTTCAGAACTGCTCCCCGATAGTTATAAATTATGTGTATTGACACCCCTAATTGCCCCATGCTCCTTGTAAAAATTTTCTAGGTTAAAATACCAATTTCAAGACGCTCCATAACTTCTAGGTCACGTTTTAAATTCCATGATACAGAGATTTAATGCTAATGTTCCTAAAAAGGAGTTTTTAGCAAATTAAGTTACCACAGAGTGCAATAAACGTTAGCCTGAGCATCTGCGGTGGAATCTCCATTGGCCATTACATATCCTTCTGACATAAATACCATACATAGAAGAATTGCTAGAACTGTTCCCCGATAGTTATAAATTGTGTGTATTAACACCCCTAGTTGCCCCATGCTCCGTGTAAAAATTTCCTAGATTAAATTCCAGTTATGGGACGCTACAATAATTTCTAGGCGACGTTTGAACATCCAAGATACAGAGCTTTAAACCTAATCTTTCTTAAAGGTGTTGTTAGCACTTAAAGTTACTACAGAGTGCAATAGACGTTAGCCTGAGCATCTGCGGTGGAATCTCCATTGGCCATTACATATCCTTCTGACATAAATACCGTACATAGAAGAATTGCTAGAACTGTTCCCCGATAGTTATAAATTGTGTGTATTAACACCCCTAGTTCCCCATGCTCCGTGTAAAAATTTCCTAGATTTAAATACCAATTTTTGAACGGTACAATAACTTCTAGATGACGTTTTAACATCCAAGATACAGACCTTTAAACTTAATCTTTCTTAAAGGTGTTTTTAGCACACAAAGTTACTACAGAGTGCAATAGACGTTAGCCTGAGCATTCTGCGTTGGAATCTCCATTGCCCATTACATATCCTTCTGACATAAATACCATACATTGAAGAATCGCTATAACTGCTCCCCGATAGTTATAAATTGTGTGTATTAACACCCCTAATTGCCCCATGCTCCTTGTAAAAATTTTCTAGGTTAAAATACCAATTTCAGGAAGCTACCATAACTTCTAGGTAACGTTTTAAATTCAATGTTACAGAGATTTAATGCTAATGTTTCTAAAAAGGCGTTTTTAGCACATTAAGTTACCACAGAGTGCAATAAACGTTTGCCTGAGCATCTTCCGCGATGGATTCGCAATTCACCATTGCATATCCTTCTGACATAAATACCATACATAGAAGAATTGCCAGAACTTCTCCCCGATAGTTATTATTATGTGTATTAACACCCCTAGTTGCCCCATGCTCCGTGTAAAAATTTCCTAGATTAAATACCAATTTTGGGACGCTACAATAATTTCTTGGCGATGTTTGAACATCCAAGATACAGAGCTTTAAACCTAATCTTTCTTAAAGGTGTTTTTAGCACATAAAGTTACCACAGAGTGCAATAGACGTTAGCCTGAGCATTCTGCGGTGGAATCTCCATTGGCCATTACATATCCTTCTGACATAAATACTATACATTGAAGAATCGCTAGTACTGCTCTTCGATAGTTATAAATTGTGTGTATTAACACCCCTAATTGCCCCATGCTCCTTGTAAAAATTTTCTAGGTTAAAATACCAATTTCAGGACGCTACCATAACTACTAGGTAACGTTTTAAATTCCATGATACAGAGATTTAATGCTAATGTTTCTAAAAAGGCGTTTTTACAGCATTAAGTTACCACAGAGTGCAATAGACGTTAGCCTGAGCATTCTGCGGTGGAATCTCCATTGGCCATTACATATCCTTCTGACATAAATACCATACATAGAAGAATTGCTAGAACTGCTCCCCGATAGTTATAAATTATGTGTATTAACACCCCTAGTTGCCCCATGCTCCGTGTAAAAATTTCCTAGATATAATTAATAATTTTTGAACGGTACAATAACTTCTAGACGACGTTTTAACATCAAAGATACAGAGCTTTAAACTTAATCTTTCTTAAAGGTGTTTTTAGCACATAAAGTTACTACAGAGTGCAATAGACGTTAGCCTGAGCATTCTGCGGTGGAATCTCCATTGGATATTACATATCCTTCTCACATAAATACCATACATTGAAGAATCGCTAAAACTGCTCCCCGATAGTTATAAATTGTGTGTATTAACACCCCTAATTGCCCCATGCTCCTTGTAAAAGTTTTCTAGGTTGAAATACCAATTTCGGGACGCTACAATAACTTCTAGGCAACGGTTTAAATCCATTATACAGAGAATTAATGCTAATGTTTCTAAAAAGGCGTTTTTAGCACATTAAGTTACCACAGTGTGCAATAAACGTTAGTCTGAGCATCTTCTGCAATGGATTCGCAATTCGCCATTGCATATCCTTCTGACATAATAACTAGACATTGAAGAATTGCTAGAACTGCTCCCCGATAGTTATAAATTATGTGGAGTAACACCCGTAGTTGCCCCATGCTCCGTGAAAAAATTTCCTAGATTAAATTCCAATTATGGGACGCTACAATAATTTCTAGGCGACGTTTGAACATCCAAGATACAGAGCTTTAAACCTAATCTTTCTTAAAGGTGTTTTTAGCACATAAAGTTACTACAGAGTGCAATAGACGTTAGCCTGAGCATTCTGCGGTGGAATTTCCATTGGCCATTACATATCCTTCTGACGTAAATACTAGACATTGAATAATTGCTAGAACTGCTCCCCGATAGTTATAAATAGTGTTTATTTACTCTACTCTTTGCCCCATGCTCCATGTAAAAATTTTCTTGGTTAAAATACCATTTTCGGGAAGCTACAATAACTTCTAGGCAACGGTTTAAATCCATTATACAGATAATTAATGCTAATGTTTCTAAAAAGGCGTTTTTAGCACATTAAGTACCACAGTGTGCTATAAACGTTAGTCTGAGCATCTTCTGCAATGGATTCGCAATTCGCCATTGCATATCCTTCTGACATAATAACTAGATATTGAAGAATTGCTAGAACTGCTCCCCGATAGTTATAAATTATGTGTAGTAACACCCGTAGTTGCCCCATGCTTCGTGAAAAAATTTCCTAGATTTAAATACCTATTTTTGAACGGTACTATAACTTCTAGACGACGTTTTAACATCCAAGACACAGAGCTTTAAACTTAATCTATCTTAAAGCTGTTTTTAGCACATACAGTTACCACCGAGTGCAATAGACGCTAGCCTGAGCATTCTGCGGTGGAATCTGCATTGGCTATTACATATCCTTCTGACATAAATACCATACATAGAAGAATTGCTAGAACTGTTCCCCGATAGTTATAAATTGTGTGTATTAACACCCCTAGTTGCCGCATGCTCCGTGTAAAAATTTCCTAGATTAAATTCCAGTTATGGGACTCTACAATAATTTCTAGGCGACGTTTGAACATCCAAGATACAGAGCTTTAAACCTAATCTTTCTTAAAGGTGTTGTTAGCACTTAAAGTTACTACAGAGTGCAATAGACGTTAGCCTGAGCATTCTGCGGTGCAATCTCCATTGGCCATTACATATCCTTCTGACATAAATACCATACATAGAAGAATTGCTAGAACTGCTCCCCGATAGTTATAAATTGTGTGTATTAACACCCCTAGTTGCCCCATGCTCCGTGTAAAAATTTCCTAGATTAAATTCCAGTTATGGCGCTACAATAATTTCTAGGCGACGTCTCAACATCCAAGATACAGAGCTTTAAACCTAATCTTTCTTAAAGGTGTTTTTAGCACTTAAAGTTATTACAGAGTGCAATAGACGTTAGCCTGAGCATTCTGCGGTGCAATCTCCATTGGCCATTACATATCCTTCTGACATAAATACCATACATAGAAGAATTGCTAGAACTGCTCCCCGATAGTTATAAATTGTGTGTATTAACACCCCTAGTTGCCCCATGCTCCGTGTAAAAATTTCCTAGATTAAATTCCAGTTATGGGACGCTACAATAATTTCTAGGCGACGTTTGAACATCCAAGATACCGAGCTTTAAACCTAATTTTTTTTAAAGGTGTTTTTAGCACTTAAAGTTACTACAGAGTGCAATAGACGTTAGCCTGAGCATTCTGCGGTGGAATCTCCATTGGCCATTACATATCCTTCTGACATAAATACCATACATAGAAGAATTGCTAGAACTGTTCCCCGATAGTTATAAATTGTGTGTATTAACACCCCTAGTTGCCCCATGCTCCGTGTAAAAATTTCCTAGATTAAATTCCAGTTATGGGACTCTACAATAATTTCTAGGCGACGTTTGAACATCCAAGATACCGAGCTTTAAACCTAATTTTTTTTAAAGGTGTTTTTAGCACTTAAAGTTACTACAGAGTGCAATAAACGTTAGCCCGAGCATTTTCTGCGATGGATTCGCAATTCGCCATTGCATATCCTTCTGACATAATAACTAGACATTGAAGAATTTCCAGAACTGCTCCCCGATAGTTATAAATAATGTGTATTGACACCCCTAGTTGCCCCATGCTCCGTTTAAAAATTTCCTAGATTTAAATACCAATTTTTAAACGGTACAATAACTTCTAGACGACGTTTTAACATCCAAGATACAGAGCTTTAAACTTAATCTTTCTTAAAGGTGTTTTTAGCACATTAAGTTACCACAGAGTGCAATAAACGTAAGCCTGAGCATCTTCCACGATGGATTCGCAATTCGCCTTTGCATATCCTTCTGACATAATAACTAGACTTTGAAGAATTTCCAGAACTGCTCCCCGATAGTTATTATTATGTGTATAACACCTCTAGTTGCCCCATGCTCCGTGTAAAAATTGCCTAGATGAAATACCAATTTTGGGACGCTACAATAATTTCTTGGCGACGTTTGAACATCCAAGATACAGAGCTTTAAACCTAATCTTTCTTAAAGGTGTTTTTAGCACTTAAAGTTACTACAGAGTGCAATAGACGTTAGCCTGAGCATTCTGCGGTGGAATCTCCATTGGCCATTACATATCCTTCTGACATAAATACCATACATAGAAGAATTGCTAGAACTGTTCCCCGATAGTTATAAATTGTGTGTATTAACACCCCTAGTTGCCCCATGCTCCGTGTAAAAATTTCCTAGATTAAATTCCAGTTATGGGACGCTACAATAATTTCTAGGCGACCTCTGAACATCCAAGATACAGAGCTTTAAACCTAATCTTTCTTAAAGGTGTTTTTAGCACTTAAAGTTACTACAGAGTGCAATAGACGTTAGCCTGAGCATTCTGCGGTGGAATCTCCATTGGCCATTACATATCCTTCTGACATAAATACCATACATAGAAGAATTGCTAGAACTGCTCCCCGATAGTTATAAATTGTGTGTATTAACACCCCTAGTTGCCCCATGCTCCGTGTAAAAATTTCCTAGATTAAATTCCAGTTATGGGACGCTACAATAATTTCTAGGCGACGTTTGAACATCCAAGATACCGAGCTTTAAACCTAATCTTTCTTAAAGGTGTTTTTAGCACTTAAAGTTACTACAGAGTGCAATAGACGTTAGCCTGAGCATTCTGCGGTGGAATCTCCATTGGCCATTACATATCCTTCTGACATAAATACCATACATAGAAGAATTGCTAGAACTGCTCCCCGATAGTTATAAATTGTGTGTATTAACACCCCTAATTGCCCCATGCTCCTTGTAAAAATTTTCTATGTTAAAATAGCAATTTCAGGACTCTACCATAACTTCTAGGTAACGTTTTAAATTCCATGATACAGAGATTTAATGCTAATGTTTCTAAAAAGGCGTTTTTAGCGCATTAAGTTACCACAGAGTGCAATAGACGTTAGCCTGAGCATTCTGCGGTGGAATCTCCATTGGCCATTACATATCCTTCTGACATAAATACCATACATAGAAGAATTGCTAGAACTGCTCCCCGATAGTTATAAATTGTGTGTATTAACACCCCTAGTTGCCCCATGCTCCGTGTAAAAATTTCCTAGATTAAATTCCAGTTATGGGGCGCTTCAATAATTTCTAGGCGACGTCTGAACTTCCAAGACACAGAGCTTTAAACCTAATCTTTCTTAAAGGTGTTTTTAGCACTTAAAGTTACTACAGAGTGCAATAGACGTTAGCCTGAGCATTCTGCGGTGGAATCTCCATTGGCCATTACATATCCTTCTGACATAAATACCATACATAGAAGAATTGCTAGAACTGCTCCCCGATAGTTCTAAATTGTGTGTATTAACACCCCTAGTTGCATCATGCTCCGTGTAAAAATTTCCTAGATTAAATTCCAGTTATGGGACGCTACAATAATTTCTAGGCGACGTTTGAACATCCAAGATACAGAGCTTTAAACCTAATCTTTCTTAAAGGTGTTTTTAGCACTTAAAGTTACTACAGAGTGCAATAGATGTTAGCCTGAGCATTCTGCGGTGGAATCTCCATTGGCCATTACATATCCTTCCGACATAAATACCATACATAGAAGAATTGCTAGAACTGCTCCCCGATAGTTATAAATTGTGTGTATTAACACCCCTAATTGCCCCATGCTCCTTGTAAAAATTTTCTATGTTAAAATAGCAATTTCAGGACTCTACCATAACTTCTAGATAAGCGTTTTAAATTCCATGATACAGAGATTTAATGCTAATGTTTCTAAAAAGGCGTTTTTAGCGCATTAAGTTACCACAGAGTGCAATAGACGTTAGCCTGAGCATTCTGCGGTGGAATCTCCATTGGCCATTACATATCCTTCTGACATAAATACCATACATAGAAGAATTGCTAGAACTGCTCCCCGATAGTTATAAATTGTGTGTATTAACACCCCTAGTTGCCCCATGCTCCGTGTAAAAATTTCCTAGATTAAATTCCAGTTATGGGACGCTACAATAATTTCTAGGCGACGTTTGAACATCCAAGATACCGAGCTTTAAACCTAATCTTTCTTAAAGGTGTTTTTAGCACTTAAAGTTACTACAGAGTGCAATAGACGTTAGCCTGAGCATTCTGCGGTGGAATCTCCATTGGCCATTACATATCCTTCTGACATAAATACCATACATAGAAGAATTGCTAGAACTGTTCCCCGATAGTTATAAATTGTGTGTATTAACACCCCTAGTTGCCCCATGCTCCGTGTAAAAATTTCCTAGATTAAATTCCAGTTATGGGACGCTACAATAATTTCTAGGCGACCTCTGAACATCCAAGATACAGAGCTTTAAACCTAATCTTTCTTAAAGGTGTTTTTAGCACTTAAAGTTACTACAGAGTGCAATAGACGTTAGCCTGAGCATTCTGCGGTGGAATCTCCATTGGCCATTACATATCCTTCTGACATAAATACCATACATAGAAGAATTGCTAGAACTGCTCCCCGATAGTTATAAATTGTGTGTATTAACACCCCTAGTTGCCCCATGCTCCGTGTAAAAATTTCCTAGATTAAATTCCAGTTATGGGACGCTACAATAATTTCTAGGCGACGTTTGAACATCCAAGATACCGAGCTTTAAACCTAATCTTTCTTAAAGGTGTTTTTAGCACTTAAAGTTACTACAGAGTGCAATAGACGTTAGCCTGAGCATTCTGCGGTGGAATCTCCATTGGCCATTACATATCCTTCTGACATAAATACCATACATAGAAGAATTGCTAGAACTGCTCCCCGATAGTTATAAATTGTGTGTATTAACACCCCTAATTGCCCCATGCTCCTTGTAAAAATTTTCTATGTTAAAATAGCAATTTCAGGACTCTACCATAACTTCTAGGTAACGTTTTAAATTCCATGATACAGAGATTTAATGCTAATGTTTCTAAAAAGGCGTTTTTAGCGCATTAAGTTACCACAGAGTGCAATAGACGTTAGCCTGAGCATTCTGCGGTGGAATCTCCATTGGCCATTACATATCCTTCTGACATAAATACCATACATAGAAGAATTGCTAGAACTGCTCCCCGATAGTTATAAATTGTGTGTATTAACACCCCTAGTTGCCCCATGCTCCGTGTAAAAATTTCCTAGATGAAATTCCAGTTATGGGGCGCTTCAATAATTTCTAGGCGACGTCTGAACATCCAAGACACAGAGCTTTAAACCTAATCTTTCTTAAAGGTGTTTTTAGCACTTAAAGTTACTACAGAGTGCAATAGACGTTAGCCTGAGCATTCTGCGGTGGAATCTCCATTGGCCATTACATATCCTTCTGACATAAATACCATACATAGAAGAATTGCTAGAACTGCTCCCCGATAGTTCTAAATTGTGTGTATTAACACCCCTAGTTGCCCCATGCTCCGTGTAAAAATTTCCTAGATTAAATTCCAGTTATGGGACGCTACAATAATTTCTAGGCGACGTTTGAACATCCAAGATACAGAGCTTTAAACCTAATCTTTCTTAAAGGTGTTTTTAGCACTTAAAGTTACTACAGAGTGCAATAGATGTTAGCCTGAGCATTCTGCGGTGGAATCTCCATTGGCCATTACATATCCTTCTGACATAAATACCATACATAGAAGAATTGCTAGAACTGCTCCCCGATAGTTATAAATTGTGTGTATTAACACCCCTAATTGCCCCATGCTCCTTGTAAAAATTTTCTAGGCTAAAATACCAATTTCAGGACGCTACCATAACTTCTAGGTAACGTTTTAAATTCCATGATACAGAGATTTAATGCTAATGTTTCTAAAAAGGCGTTTTTAGCGCATTAAGTTACCACAGAGTGCAATAGATGTTAGCCTGAGCATTCTGCGGTGGAATCTCCATTGGCCATTACATATCCTTCTGACATAAATACCATACATAGAAGAATTGCTAGAACTGCTCCCCGATAGTTATAAATTGTTTGTATTAACACCCCTAATTGCCCCATGCTCCTTGTAAAAATTTTCTAGGTTAAAATACCAATTTCAGGAAGCTACCATAACTTCTAGGTAACGTTTTAAATTCCATGATACAGAGATTTAATGCTAATGTTTCTAAAAAGGCGTTTTTAGCGCATTAAGTTACCACAGATTGCAATAGACGTTAGCCTGAGCATTCTGCGGTGGAATCTCCATTGGCCATTACATATCCTTCTGACATAAATACCATACATAGAAGAATTGCTAGAACTGCTCCCCGATAGTTATAAATTGTGTGTATTAACACCCCTAATTGCCCCATGCTCCTTGTAAAAATTTTCTAGGTTAAAATACCAATTTCAGGACGCTACCATAACTTCTAGGTAACGTTTTAAATTCCGTGATACAGAGATTTAATGCTAATGTTTCTAAAAAGGCGTTTTTAGCGCATAACGTTACCACAGAGTGCAATAGACGTTAGCCTGAGCATCTTCTGCGATGGATTCGCAATTCGCCATTGCATATCCTTCTGACATAAATACCATACATAGAAGAATTGCCAGAACTTCTCCCCGATAGTTATTATTATGTGTATTAACACCCCTAGTTGCCCCATGCTCCGTGTAAAAATTTCCTAGATTAAATACCAATTTTGGGACGCTACAATAATTTCTTGGCGATGTTTGAACATCCAATATACAGAGCTTTAATCCTAATCTCTCTTAAAGGTGTTTTTAGCACATAAAGTTACCACAGAGTGCAATAGACGTTAGCCTGAGCATTCTGCGGTGGAATCTCCATTGGCCATTACATATCCTTCTGACATAAATACCATACATTGAAGAATCGCTAGAACTGCTCTTCGATAGTTATAAATTGTGTGTATTAACACCCCTAATTGCCCCATGCTCCTTGTAAAAATTTTCTAGGTTAAAATACCAATTTCAGGACGCTACCATAACTTCTAGGTAACGTTTTAAATTCCATGATACAGAGATTTAATGCTAATGTTTCTAAAAAGGCGTTTTTAGCGCATTAAGTTACCACAGAGTGCAATAGACGTTAGCCTGAGCATTCTGCGGTGGAATCTCCATTGGCCATTACATATCCTTCTGACATAAATACCATACATAGAAGAATTGCTAGAACTGCTCCCCGATAGTTATAAATTATGTGTATTAACACCCCTAGTTGCCCCATGCTCCGTGTAAAAATTTCCTAGATATAATTAATAATTTTTGAACGGTACAATAACTTCTAGACGACGTTTTAACATCAAAGATACAGAGCTTTAAACTTAATCTTTCTTAAAGGTGTTTTTAGCACATAAAGTTACTACAGCGTGCAATAGACGTTAGCCTGAGCATTCTGCGGTGGAATCTCCATTGGATATTACATATCCTTCTCACATAAATACCATACATTGAAGAATCGCTAAAACTGCTCCCCGATAGTTATAAATTGTGTGTATTAACACCCCTAATTGCCCCATGCTCCTTGTAAAAGTTTTCTAGGTTGAAATACCAATTTCGGGACGCTACAATAACTTCTAGGCAACGGTTTAAATCCATTATACAGAGAATTAATGCTAATGTTTCTAAAAAGGCGTTTTTAGCACATTAAGTTACCACAGTGTGCAATAAACGTTAGTCTGAGCATCTTCTGCAATGGATTCGCAATTCGCCATTGCATATCCTTCTGACATAATAACTAGACATTGAAGAATTGCTAGAACTGCTCCCCGATAGGTATAAATTATGTGTAGTAACACCCGTAGTTGCCCCATGCTCCGTGTAAAAATTTCCTAGTTTAAATTCCAATTATGGGACGCTACAATAATTTCTAGGTGACGTTTGAACATCCAAGATACAGAGCTTTAAACCTAATATTTCTTAAAGGTGTTTTTAGCACATAAAGTTACTACAGAGTGCAATAGACGTTAGCCTGAGCATTCTGCGGTGGAATTTCCATTGGCCATTACATATCCTTCTGACATAAATACTAGACATTGAATAATTGCTAGAACTGCGCCCCGATAGTTATAAATTGAGTTTATTTACTCTACTCTTTGCCCCATGCTCCATGTAAAAATTTTCTTGGTTAAAATACCAATTTCGGGAAGCTACAATAACTTCTAGGCAACGGTTTAAATCCATTATACAGATAATTAATGCTAATGTTTCTAAAAAGGCGTTTTTAGCACATTAAGTTACCACAGTGTGCAATAAACGTTAGTCTGAGCATCTTCTGCAATGGATTCGCAATTCGCCATTGCATATCCTTCTGACATAATAACTAGACATTGAAGAATTGCTAGAACTGCTCCCCGATAGGTATAAATTATGTGTAGTAACACCCGTAGTTGCCCCATGCTCCGTGTAAAAATTTCCTAGTTTAAATTCCAATTATGGGACGCTACAATAATTTCTAGGCGACGTTTGAACATCCAAGATACAGAGCTTTAAACCTAATCTTTCTTAAAGGTGTTTTTAGCACTTAAAGTTACCACAGAGTGTTATAGACGTTGTCCTGACCATTCTGCGGTGGAATTTCCATTGGCCATTACATATCCTTCTGACATAAATACTAGACATTGAATAATTGCTAGAACTGCTCCCCGATAGTTATAAATTGTGTTTATTTACTCTACTATTTGCCCCATGCTCCATGTAAAAATTTTCTTGGTTAAAATACCAATTTCGGGACGCTGCAATAACTTCTAGGCAACGGTTTAATCCATTATACAGAGAATTAATGCTAATGTTTCTAAAAAGGCGTTTTTAGCACATTAAGTTACCACAGTGTGCAATAAACGTTAGTCTGAGCATCTTCTGCAATGGATTCGCAATTCGCCATTGCATATCCTTCTGACATAATAACTAGATATTGAAGAATTGCTAGAACTGCTCCCCGATAGTTATAAATTATGTGTAGTAACACCCGTAGTTGCCCCATGCTCCTTGTAAAAATTTTCTAGGTTAAAATACCAATTTCAGGACGCTACCATAACTTTTAGGTAACGTTTTAAATTCCATGATACAGAGATTTAATGCTAATGTTTCTAAAAAGGCGTTTTTAGCGCATTAAGTTACCACCGAGTGCAATAGACGCTAGCCTGAGCATTCTGCGGTGGAATCTGCATTGGCTATTACATATCCTTCTGACATAAATACCATACATAGAAGAATTGCTAGAACTGTTCCCCGATAGTTATAAATTGTGTGTATTAACACCCCTAGTTGCCCCATGCTCCGTGTAAAAATTTCCTAGATTAAATTCCAGTTATGGGACGCTACAATAATTTCTAGGCGACGTCTGAACATCCAAGATACAGAGCTTTAAACCTAATCTTTCTTAAAGGTGTTTTTAGCACTTAAAGTTACTACAGAGTGCAATAGACGTTAGCCTGAGCATTCTGCGGTGGAATCTCCATTGTCCATTACATATCCTTCTGACATAAATACCATACATAGAAGAATTGCTAGAACTGCTCCCCGATAGTTATAAATTGTGTGTATTAACACCACTAGTTGCCCCATGCTCCGTGTAAAAATTTCCTAGTTTAAATTCCAATTATGGGACGCTACAATAATTTCTAGGCGACGTTTGAACATCCAAGATACAGAGCTTTAAACCTAATCTTTCTTAAAGGTGTTTTTAGCACTTAAAGTTACCACAGAGTGCAATAGACGTTATCCTGAGCATTCTGCGGTGGAATTTCCATTGGCCATTACATATCCTTCTGACATAAATACTAGACATTGAATAATTGCTAGAACTGCTCCCCGATAGTTATAAATTGTGTTTATTTACTCTACTATTTGCCCCATGCTCCATGTAAAAATTTTCTTGGTTAAAATACCAATTTCGGGACGCTGCAATAACTTCTAGGCAACGGTTTAATCCATTATACAGAGAATTAATGCTAATGTTTCTAAAAAGGCGTTTTTAGCACATTAAGTACCACAGTGTGCAATAAACGTTAGTCTGAGCATCTTCTGCAATGGATTCGCAATTCGCCATTGCATATCCTTCTGACATAATAACTAGACATTGAAGAATTGCTAGAACTGCTCCCCGATAGGTATAAATTATGTGTAGTAACACCCGTAGTTGCCCCATGCTCCGTGTAAAAATTTCCTAGTTTAAATTCCAATTATGGGACGCTACAATAATTTCTAGGCGCCGTTTGAACATCCAAGATACAGAGCTTTAAACCTAATCTTTCTTAAAGGTGTTTTTAGCACTTAAAGTTACCACAGAGTGCAATAGACGTTATCCTGAGCATTCTGCGGTGGAATTTCCATTGGCCATTACATATCCTTCTGACATAAATACTAGACATTGAATAATTGCTAGAACTGCTCCCCGATAGTTATAAATTGTGTTTATTTACTCTACTATTTGCCCCATGCTCCATGTAAAAATTTTCTTGGTTAAAATACCAATTTCGGGACGCTGCAATAACTTCTAGGCAACGGTTTAATCCATTATACAGAGAATTAATGCTAATGTTTCTAAAAAGGCGTTTTTAGCACATTAAGTACCACAGTGTGCAATAAACGTTAGTCTGAGCATCTTCTGCAATGGATTCGCAATTCGCCATTGCATATCCTTCTGACATAATAACTAGATATTAAAGAATTGCTAGAACTGCTCCCCGATAGTTATAAATTATGTGTAGTAACACCCGTAGTTGCCCCATGCTTCGTGAAAAAAATTCCTAGATTTAAATACCTATTTTTGAACGGTACAATAACTTCTAGACGACGTTTTAACATCCAAGACACAGAGCTTTAAACTTAATCTTTCTTAAAGCTGTTTTTAGCACATACAGTTACCACCGAGTGCAATAGACGCTAGCCTGAGCATTCTGCGGTGGAATCTGCATTGGCTATTACATATCCTTCTGACATAAATACCATACATAGAAGAATTGCTAGAACTGTTCCCCGATAGTTATAAATTGTGTGTATTAACACCCCTAGTTGCCCCATGCTCCGTGTAAAAATTTCCTAGATTAAATTCCAGTTATGGGACGCTACAATAATTTCTAGGCGACGTTTGAACATCCAAGATACAGAGCTTTAAACCTAATCTTTCTTAAAGGTGTTTTTAGCACTTAAAGTTACTACAGAGTGCAATAGACGTTAGCCTGAGCATTCTGCGGTGGAATCTCCATTGGCCATTACATATCCTTCTGACATAAATACCATACATAGAAGAATTGCTAGAACTGCTCCCCGATAGTTCTAAATTGTGTGTATTAACACCCCTAGTTGCCCCATGCTCCGTGTAAAAATTTCCTAGATTAAATTCCAGTTATGGGACGCTACAATAATTTCTAGGCGACGTTTGAACATCCAAGATACAGAGCTTTAAACCTAATCTTTCTTAAAGGTGTTTTTAGCACTTAAAGTTACTACAGAGTGCAATAGATGTTAGCCTGAGCATTCTGCGGTGGAATCTCCATTGGCCATTACATATCCTTCTGACATAAATACCATACATAGAAGAATTGCTAGAACTGCTCCCCGATAGTTATAAATTGTGTGTATTAACACCCCTAATTGCCCCATGCTCCTTGTAAAAATTTTCTAGGCTAAAATACCAATTTCAGGACGCTACCATAACTTCTAGGTAACGTTTTAAATTCCATGATACAGAGATTTAATGCTAATGTTTCTAAAAAGGCGTTTTTAGCGCATTAAGTTACCACAGAGTGCAATAGATGTTAGCCTGAGCATTCTGCGGTGGAATCTCCATTGGCCATTACATATCCTTCTGACATAAATACCATACATAGAAGAATTGCTAGAACTGCTCCCCGATAGTTATAAATTGTGTGTATTAACACCCCTAATTGCCCCATGCTCCTTGTAAAAATTTTCTAAGTTAAAATACCAATTTCAGGACGCTACCATAACTTCTAGGTAACGTTTTAAATTCCATGATACAGAGATTTAATGCTAATGTTTCTAAAAAGGCGTTTTTAGCGCATTAAGTTACCACAGATTGCAATAGACGTTAGCCTGAGCATTCTGCGGTGGAATCTCCATTGGCCATTACATATCCTTCTGACATAAATACCATACATAGAAGAATTGCTAGAACTGCTCCCCGATAGTTATAAATTGTGTGTATTAACACCCCTAATTGCCCCATGCTCCTTGTAAAAATTTTCTAGGTTAAAATACCAATTTCAGGACGCTACCATAACTTCTAGGTAACGTTTTAAATTCCATGATACAGAGATTTAATTCTAATGTTTCTAAAAAGGCGTTTTTAGCGCATAACGTTACCACAGAGTGCAATAGACGTTAGCCTGAGCATCTTCTGCGATGGATTCGCAATTCGCCATTGCATATCCTTCTGACATAATAACTAGACATTGAAGAATTTCCAGAACTGCTCCCCGATAGTTATAAATTATGTGTATTGACACCCCTAGTTGCCCCATGCTCCGTGTAAAAATTTCCTAGATTTAAATACCAATTTTTAAACGGTACAATAACTTCTAGACGACGTTTTAACATCCAAGATACAGAGCTTTAAACTTAATCTTTCTTAAAGGTGTTTTTAGCACATTAAGTTACCACAGAGTGCAATAAACGTTAGCCTGAGCATCTTCCGCGATGGATTCGCAATTCGCCATTGCATATCCTTCTGACATAAATACCATACATAGAAGAATTGCCAGAACTTCTCCCCGATAGTTATAAATTATGTGTATTAACACCCCTAGTTGCCCCATGCTCCGTGTAAAAATTTCCTAGATTAAATACCAATTTTGGGACGCTACAATAATTTGTTGGCGATGTTTGAACATCCAATATACAGAGCTTTAAACCTAATCTTTCTTAAAGGTGTTTTTAGCACATAAAGTTACCACAGAGTGCAATAGACGTTAGCCTGAGCATTCTGCGGTGGAATCTCCATTGGCCATTACATATCCTTCTGACATAAATACCATACATTGAAGAATCGCTAGAACTGCTCTTCGATAGTTATAAATTGTGTGTATTAACACCCCTAATTGCCCCATGCTCCTTGTAAAAATTTTTTGGTTAAAATACCAATTTCAGGACGCTACCATAACTTCTAGGTAACGTTTTAAATTCCATGATACAGAGATTTAATGCTAATGTTTCTAAAAAGGCGTTTTTAGCGCATTAAGTTACCACAGAGTGCAATAGACGTTAGCCTGAGCATTCTGCGGTGGAATCTCCATTGGCCATTACATATCCTTCTGACATAAATACCATACATAGAAGAATTGCTAGAACTGCTCCCCGATAGTTATAAATTATGTGTATTAACACCCCTAGTTGCCCCATGCTCCGTGTAAAAATTTCCTAGATATAATTAATAATTTTTGAACGGTACAATAACTTCTAGACGACGTTTTAACATCAAAGATACAGAGCTTTAAACTTAATCTTTCTTAAAGGTGTTTTTAGCACATAAAGTTACTACAGCGTGCAATAGACGTTAGCCTGAGCATTCTGCGGTGGAATCTCCATTGGATATTACATATCCTTCTCACATAAATACCATACATTGAAGAATCGCTAAAACTGCTCCCCGATAGTTATAAATTGTGTGTATTAACACCCCTAATTGCCCCATGCTCCTTGTAAAAATTTTCTAGGTTGAAATACCAATTTCGGGACGCTACAATAACTTCTAGGCAACGGTTTAAATCCATTATACAGAGAATTAATGCTAATGTTTCTAAAAAGGCGTTTTTAGCACATTAAGTTACCACAGTGTGCAATAAACGTTAGTCTGAGCATCTTCTGCAATGGATTCGCAATTCGCCATTGCATATCCTTCTGACATAATAACTAGACATTGAAGAATTGCTAGAACTGCTTTCCGATAGTTATAAATTATGTGGAGTAACACCCGTAGTTGCCCCATGCTCCGTGAAAAAATTTCCTAAATTAAATTCCAATTATGGGACGCTACAATAATTTCTAGGCGACGTTTGAACATCCAAGATACAGAGCTTTAAACCTAATATTTCTTAAAGGTGTTTTTAGCACATAAAGTTACTACAGAGTGCAATAGACGTTAGCCTGAGCATTCTGCGGTGGAATTTCCATTGGCCATTACATATCCTTCTGACATAAATACTAGACATTGAATAATTGCTAGAACTGCTCCCCGATAGTTATAAATTGTGTTTATTTACTCTACTCTTTGCCCCATGCTCCATGTAAAAATTTTCTTGGTTAAAATACCAATTTCGGGAAGCTACAATAACTTCTAGGTAACGGTTTAAATCCATTAAACAGATAATTAATGCTAATGTTTCTAAAAAGGCGTTTTTAGCACATTAAGTACCACAGTGTGCTATAAACGTTAGTCTGAGCATCTTCTGCAATGGATTCGCAATTCGCCATTGCATATCCTTCTGACATAATAACTAGACATTGAAGAATTGCTAGAACTGCTCCCCGATAGGTATAAATTATGTGTAGTAACACCCGTAGTTGCCCCATGCTCCGTGTAAAAATTTCCTAGTTTAAATTCCAATTATGGGACGCTACAATAATTTCTAGGCGACGTTTGAACATCCAAGATACAGAGCTTTAAACCTAATCTTTCTTAAAGGTGTTTTTAGCACTTAAAGTTACCACAGAGTGCAATAGACGTTATCCTGACCATTCTGCGGTGGAATTTCCATTGGTCATTACATATCCTTCTGACATAAATACTAGACATTGAATAATTGCTAGAACTGCTCCCCGATAGTTATAAATTGTGTTTATTTACTCTACTATTTGCCCCATGCTCCATGTAAAAATTTTCTTGGTTAAAATACCAATTTCGGGACGCTGCAATAACTTCTAGGCAACGGTTTAATCCATTATACAGAGAATTAATGCTAATGTTTCTAAAAAGGCGTTTTTAGCACATTAAGTACCACAGTGTGCAATAAACGTTAGTCTGAGCATCTTCTGCAATGGATTCGCAATTCGCCATTGCATATCCTTCTGACATAATAACTAGACATTGAAGAATTGCTAGAACTGCTCCCCGATAGGTATAAATTATGTGTAGTAACACCCGTAGTTGCCCCATGCTCCGTGTAAAAATTTCCTAGTTTAAATTCCAATTATGGGACGCTACAATAATTTCTAGGCGACGTTTGAACATCCAAGATACAGAGCTTTAAACCTAATCTTTCTTAAAGGTGTTTTTAGCACTTAAAGTTACCACAGAGTGCAATAGACGTTATCCTGACCATTCTGCGGTGGAATTTCCATTGGTCATTACATATCCTTCTGACATAAATACTAGACATTGAATAATTGCTAGAACTGCTCCCCGATAGTTATAAATTGTGTTTATTTACTCTACTCTTTGCCCCATGCTCCATGTAAAAATTTTCTTGGTTAAAATACCAATTTCGGGAAGCTACAATAACTTCTAGGTAACGGTTTAAATCCATTAAACAGATAATTAATGCTAATGTGTTTAAAAAGGCGTTTTTAGCACATTAAGTACCACAGTGTGCTATAAACGTTAGTCTGAGCATCTTCTGCAATGGATTCGCAATTCGCCATTGCATATCCTTCTGACATAATAACTAGACATTGAAGAATTGCTAGAACTGCTCCCCGATAGGTATAAATTATGTGTAGTAACACCCGTAGTTGCCCCATGCTCCGTGTAAAAATTTCCTAGTTTAAATTCCAATTATGGGACGCTACAATAATTTCTAGGCGACGTTTGAACATCCAAGATACAGAGCTTTAAACCTAATCTTTCTTAAAGGTGTTTTTAGCACTTAAAGTTACCACAGAGTGCAATAGACGTTATCCTGACCATTCTGCGGTGGAATTTCCATTGGTCATTACATATCCTTCTGACATAAATACTAGACATTGAATAATTGCTAGAACTGCTCCCCGATAGTTATAAATTGTGTTTATTTACTCTACTCTTTGCCCCATGCTCCATGTAAAAATTTTCTTGGTTAAAATACCAATTTCGGGAAGCTACAATAACTTCTAGGTAACGGTTTAAATCCATTAAACAGATAATTAATGCTAATGTTTCTAAAAAGGCGTTTTTAGCACATTAAGTACCACAGTGTGCTATAAACGTTAGTCTGAGCATCTTCTGCAATGGATTCGCAATTCGCCATTGCATATCCTTCTGACATAATAACTAGACATTGAAGAATTGCTAGAACTGCTCCCCGATAGGTATAAATTATGTGTAGTAACACCCGTAGTTGCCCCATGCTCCGTGTAAAAATTTTCTAGTTTAAATTCCAATTATGGGACGCTACAATAATTTCTAGGCGACGTTTGAACATCCAAGATACAGAGCTTTAAACCTAATCTTTCTTAAAGGTGTTTTTAGCACATAAAGTTACTACAGAGTGCAATAGACGTTAGCCTGAGCATTCTGCGGTGGAATTTCCATTGGCCATTACATATCCTTCTGACATAAATACTAGACATTGAATAATTGCTAGAACTGCTCCCCGATAGTTATAAATTGTGTTTATTTACTCTACTCTTTGCCCCATGCTCCATGTAAAAATTTTCTTGGTTAAAATACCAATTTCGGGAAGCTACAATAACTTCTAGGTAACGGTTTAAATCCATTAAACAGATAATTAATGCTAATGTTTCTAAAAAGGCGTTTTTAGCACATTAAGTACCACAGTGTGCTATAAACGTTAGTCTGAGCATCTTCTGCAATGGATTCGCAATTCGCCATTGCATATCCTTCTGACATAATAACTAGACATTGAAGAATTGCTAGAACTGCTCCCCGATAGGTATAAATTATGTGTAGTAACACCCGTAGTTGCCCCATGCTCCGTGTAAAAATTTCCTAGTTTAAATTCCAATTATGGGACGCTACAATAATTTCTAGGCGACGTTTGAACATCCAAGATACAGAGCTTTAAACCTAATCTTTCTTAAAGGTGTTTTTAGCACATAAAGTTACTACAGAGTGCAATAGACGTTAGCCTGAGCATTCTGCGGTGGAATTTCCATTGGCCATTACATATCCTTCTGACATAAATACTAGACATTGAATAATTGCTAGAACTGCTCCCCGATAGTTATAAATTGTGTTTATTTACTCTACTCTCTGCCCCATGCTCCATGTAAAAATGTTCTTGGTTAAAATACCAATTTCGGGAAGCTACAATAACTTCTAGGTAACGGTTTAAATCCATTAAACAGATAATTAATGCTAATGTTTCTAAAAAGGCGTTTTTAGCACATTAAGTACCACAGTGTGCTATAAACGTTAGTCTGAGCATCTTCTGCAATGGATTCGCAATTCGCCATTGCATATCCTTCTGACATAATAACTAGACATTGAAGAATTGCTAGAACTGCTCCCCGATAGGTATAAATTATGTGTAGTAACACCCGTAGTTGCCCCATGCTCCGTGTAAAAATTTCCTAGTTTAAATTCCAATTATGGGACGCTACAATAATTTCTAGGCGACGTTTGAACATCCAAGATACAGAGCTTTAAACCTAATCTTTCTTAAAGGTGTTTTTAGCACATAAAGTTACTACAGAGTGCAATAGACGTTAGCCTGAGCATTCTGCGGTGGAATTTCCATTGGCCATTACATATCCTTCTGACATAAATACTAGACATTGAATAATTGCTAGAACTGCTCCCCGATAGTTATAAATTGTGTTTATTTACTCTACTCTTTGCCCCATGCTCCATGTAAAAATTTTCTTGGTTAAAATACCAATTTCGGGAAGCTACAATAACTTCTAGGTAACGGTTTAAATCCATTAAACAGATAATTAATGCTAATGTTTCTAAAAAGGCGTTTTTAGCACATTAAGTACCACAGTGTGCTATAAACGTTAGTCTGAGCATCTTCTGCAATGGATTCGCAATTCGCCATTGCATATCCTTCTGACATAATAACTAGACATTGAAGAATTGCTAGAACTGCTCCCCGATAGGTATAAATTATGTGTAGTAACACCCGTAGTTGCCCCATGCTCCGTGTAAAAATTTCCTAGTTTAAATTCCAATTATGGGACGCTACAATAATTTCTAGGCGACGTTTGAACATCCAAGATACAGAGCTTTAAACCTAATCTTTCTTAAAGGTGTTTTTAGCACATAAAGTTACTACAGAGTGCAATAGACGTTAGCCTGAGCATTCTGCGGTGGAATTTCCATTGGCCATTACATATCCTTCTGACATAAATACTAGACATTGAATAATTGCTAGAACTGCTCCCCGATAGTTATAAATTGTGTTTATTTACTCTACTCTTTGCCCCATGCTCCATGTAAAAATTTTCTTGGTTAAAATACCAATTTCGGGAAGCTACAATAACTTCTAGGTAACGGTTTAAATCCATTAAACAGATAATTAATGCTAATGTTTCTAAAAAGGCGTTTTTAGCACATTAAGTACCACAGTGTGCTATAAACGTTAGTCTGAGCATCTTCTGCAATGGATTCGCAATTCGCCATTGCATATCCTTCTGACATAATAACTAGACATTGAAGAATTGCTAGAACTGCTCCCCGATAGGTATAAATTATGTGTAGTAACACCCGTAGTTGCCCCATGCTCCGTGTAAAAATTTCCTAGTTTAAATTCCAATTATGGGACGCTACAATAATTTCTAGGCGACGTTTGAACATCCAAGATACAGAGCTTTAAACCTAATCTTTCTTAAAGGTGTTTTTAGCACATAAAGTTACTACAGAGTGCAATAGACGTTAGCCTGAGCATTCTGCGGTGGAATTTCCATTGGCCATTACATATCCTTCTGACATAAATACTAGACATTGAATAATTGCTAGAACTGCTCCCCGATAGTTATAAATTGTGTTTATTTACTCTACTCTTTGCCCCATGCTCCATGTAAAAATTTTCTTGGTTAAAATACCAATTTCGGGAAGCTACAATAACTTCTAGGTAACGGTTTAAATCCATTAAACAGATAATTAATGCTAATGTTTCTAAAAAGGCGTTTTTAGCACATTAAGTACCACAGTGTGCTATAAACGTTAGTCTGAGCATCTTCTGCAATGGATTCGCAATTCGCCATTGCATATCCTTCTGACATAATAACTAGACATTGAAGAATTGCTAGAACTGCTCCCCGATAGGTATAAATTATGTGTAGTAACACCCGTAGTTGCCCCATGCTCCGTGTAAAAATTTCCTAGTTTAAATTCCAATTATGGGACGCTACAATAATTTCTAGGCGACGTTTGAACATCCAAGATACAGAGCTTTAACCCTAATCTTTCTTAAAGGTGTTTTTAGCACTTAAAGTTACCACAGAGTGCAATAGACGTTATCCTGACCATTCTGCGGTGGAATTTCCATTGGTCATTACATATCCTTCTGACATAAATACTAGACATTGAATAATTGCTAGAACTGCTCCCCGATAGTTATAAATTGTGTTTATTTACTCTACTATTTGCCCCATGCTCCATGTAAAAATTTTCTTGGTTAAAATACCAATTTCGGGACGCTGCAATAACTTCTAGGCAACGGTTTAATCCATTATACAGAGAATTAATGCTAATGTTTCTAAAAAGGCGTTTTTAGCACATTAAGTACCACAGTGTGCAATAAACGTTAGTCTGAGCATCTTCTGCAATGGATTCGCAATTCGCCATTGCATATCCTTCTGACATAATAACTAGACATTGAAGAATTGCTAGAACTGCTCCCCGATAGGTATAAATTATGTGTAGTAACACCCGTAGTTGCCCCATGCTCCGTGTAAAAATTTCCTAGTTTAAATTCCAATTATGGGACGCTACAATAATTTCTAGGCGACGTTTGAACATCCAAGATACAGAGCTTTAAACCTAATCTTTCTTAAAGGTGTTTTTAGCACTTAAAGTTACCACAGAGTGCAATAGACGTTATCCTGAGCATTCTGCGGTGGAATTTCCATTGGCCATTACATATCCTTCTGACATAAATACTAGACATTGAATAATTGCTAGAACTGCTCCCCGATAGTTATAAATTGTGTTTATTTACTCTACTATTTGCCCCATGCTCCATGTAAAAATTTTCTTGGTTAAATACCAATTTCGGGACGCTGCAATAACTTCTAGGCAACGGTTTAATCCATTATACAGAGAATTAATGCTAATGTTTCTAAAAAGGCGTTTTTAGCACATTAAGTACCACAGTGTGCAATGAACGTTAGTCTGAGCATCTTCTGCAATGGATTCGCAATTCGCCATTGCATATCCTTCTGACATAATAACTAGATATTGCAGAATTGCTAGAACTGCTCCCCGATAGTTATAAATTATGTGTAGTAACACCCGTAGTTGCCCCATGCTTCGTGAAAAAAATTCCTAGATTTAAATACCTATTTTTGAACGGTACAATAACTTCTAGACGACGTTTTAACATCCAAGACACAGAGCTTTAAACTTAATCTTTCTTAAAGCTGTTTTTAGCACATACAGTTACCACCGAGTGCAATAGACGCTAGCCTGAGCATTCTGCGGTGGAATCTGCATTGGCTATTACATATCCTTCTGACATAAATACCATACATAGAAGAATTGCTAGAACTGTTCCCCGATAGTTATAAATTGTGTGTATTAACACCCCTAGTTGCCCCATGCTCCGTGTAAAAATTTCCTAGATTAAATTCCAGTTATGGGACGCTACAATAATTTCTAGGCGACGTTTGAACATCCAAGATACAGAGCTTTAAACCTAATCTTTCTTAAAGGTGTTTTTAGCACTTAAAGTTACTACAGAGTGCAATAGATGTTAGCCTGAGCATTCTGCGGTGGAATCTCCATTGGCCATTACATATCCTTCTGACATAAATACCATACATAGAAGAATTGCTAGAACTGCTCCCCGATAGTTATAAATTGTGTGTATTAACACCCCTAATTGCCCCATGCTCCTTGTAAAACTTTTCTAGGCTAAAATACCAATTTCAGGACGCTACCATAAC
This sequence comes from Agriotes lineatus, assembly GCA_940337035.1. Classification (NCBI taxonomy): domain Eukaryota; kingdom Metazoa; phylum Arthropoda; class Insecta; order Coleoptera; family Elateridae; genus Agriotes; species Agriotes lineatus. Next base: position 157,263 of record CALNHX010000063.1, on the reverse strand, counting down.
TTCTAGGTAACGTTTTAAATTCCATGATACAGAGATTTAATGCTAATGTTTCTAAAAAGGCGTTTTTAGCGCATTAAGTTACCACAGAGTGCAATAGATGTTAGCCTGAGCATTCTGCGGTGGAATCTCCATTGGCCATTACATATCCTTCTGACATAAATACCATACATAGAAGAATTGCTAGAACTGCTCCCGATAGTTATAAATTGTGTGTATTAACACCCCTAATTGCCCCATGCTCCTTGTAAAAATTTTCTAAGTTAAAATAACAATTTCAGGACGCTACCATAACTTCTAGGTAACGTTTTAAATTCCATGATACAGAGATTTAATGCTAATGTTTCTAAAAAGGCGTTTTAGCGCATTAAGTTACCACAGATTGCAATAGACGTTAGCCTGAGCATTCTGCGGTGGAATCTCCATTGGCCATTACATATCCTTCTGACATAAATACCATACATAGAAGAATTGCTAGAACTGCTCCCCGATAGTTATAAAATGTGTGTATTAACACCCCTAATTGCCCCATGCTCCTTGTAAAAATTTTCTAGGTTAAAATACCAATTTCAGGACGCTACCATAACTTCTAGGTAACGTTTTAAATTCCATGATACAGAGATTTAATGCTAATGTTTCTAAAAAGGCGTTTTTAGCGCATAACGTTACCACAGAGTGCAATAGACGTTAGCCTGAGCATCTTCTGCGATGGATTCGCAATTCGCCATTGCATATCCTTCTGACATAATAACTAGACATTGAAGAATTTCCAGAACTGCTCCCCGATAGTTATAAATTATGTGTATTGACACCCCTAGTTGCCCCATGCTCCGTGTAAAAATTTCCTAGATTTAAATACCAATTTTTAAACGGTACAATAACTTCTAGACGACGTTTTAACATCCAAGATACAGAGCTTTAAACTTAATCTTTCTTAAAGGTGTTTTTAGCACATTAAGTTACCACAGAGTGCAATAAACGTTAGCCTGAGCATCTTCCGCGATGGATTCGCAATTCGCCATTGCATATCCTTCTGACATAATAACTAGACATTGAAGAATTTCCAGAACTGCTCCCCGATAGTTATAAATTGTGTGTATTAACACCCCTAGTTGCCCCATGCTCCGTGTAAAAATTTCCTAGATTAAATACCAATTTTGGGACGCTACAATAATTTGTTGGCGATGTTTGAACATCCAATATACAGAGCTTTAAACCTAATCTTTCTTAAAGGTGTTTTTAGCACATAAAGTTACCACAGAGTGCAATAGACGTTAGCCTGAGCATTCTGCGGTGGAATCTCCATTGGCCATTACATATCCTTCTGACATAAATACCATACATTGAAGAATCGCTAGAACTGCTCTTCGATAGTTATAAATTGTGTGTATTAATACCCCTAATTGCCCCATGCTCCTTGTAAAAATTTTCTAGGTTAAAATACCAATTTCAGGACGCTACCATAACTTCTAGGTAACGTTTTAAATTCCATGATACAGAGATTTAATGCTAATGTTTCTAAAAAGGCGTTTTTAGCGCATTAAGTTACCACAGAGTGCAATAGACGTTAGCCTGAGCATTCTGCGGTGGAATCTCCATTGGCCATTACATATCCTTCTGACATAAATACCATACATAGAAGAATTGCTAGAACTGCTCCCCGATAGTTATAAATTATGTGTATTAACACCCCTAGTTGCCCCATGCTCCGTGTAAAAATTTCCTAGATATAATTAATAATTTTTGAACGGTACAATAACTTCTAGACGACGTTTTAACATCAAAGATACAGAGCTTTAAACTTAATCTTTCTTAAAGGTGTTTTTAGCACATAAAGTTACTACAGCGTGCAATAGACGTTAGCCTGAGCATTCTGCGGTGGAATCTCCATTGGATATTACATATCCTTCTCACATAAATACCATACATTGAAGAATCGCTAAAACTGCTCCCCGATAGTTATAAATTGTGTGTATTAACACCCCTAATTGCCCCATGCTCCTTGTAAAAGTTTTCTAGGTTGAAATACCAATTTCGGGACGCTACAATAACTTCTAGGCAACGGTTTAAATCCATTATACAGAGAATTAATGCTAATGTTTCTAAAAGGCGTTTTTAGCACATTAAGTTACCACAGTGTGCAATAAACGTTAGTCTGAGCATCTTCTGCAATGGATTCGCAATTCGCCATTGCATATCCTTCTGACATAATAACTAGACATTGAAGAATTGCTAGAACTGCTCCCCGATAGTTATAAATTATGTGGAGTAACACCGTAGTTGCCCCATGCTCCGTGAAAAAATTTCCTAAATTAAATTCCAATTATGGGACGCTACAATAATTTCTAGGCGACGTTTGAACATCCAAGATACAGAGCTTTAAACCTAATATTTCTTAAAGGTGTTTTTAGCACATAAAGTTACTACAGAGTGCAATAGACGTTAGCCTGAGCATTCTGCGGTGGAATTTCCATTGGCCATTACATATCCTTCTGACATAAATACTAGACATTGAATAATTGCTAGAACTGCTCCCCGATAGTTATAAATTGTGTTTATTTACTCTACTCTTTGCCCCATGCTCCATGTAAAAATTTTCTTGGTTAAAATACCAATTTCGGGAAGCTACAATAACTTCTAGGCAACGGTTTAAATCCATTATACAGAGAATTAATGCTAATGTTTCTAAAAAGGCGTTTTTAGCACATTAAGTACCACAGTGTGCTATAAACGTTAGTCTGAGCATCTTCTGCAATGGATTCGCAATTCGCCATTGCATATCCTTCTGACATAATAACTAGACATTGAAGAATTGCTAGAACTGCTCCCCGATAGGTATAAATTATGTGTAGTAACACCCGTAGTTGCCCCATGCTCCGTGTAAAAATTTCCTAGTTTAAATTCCAATTATGGGACGCTACAATAATTTCTAGGCGACGTTTGAACATCCAAGATACAGAGCTTTAAACCTAATCTTTCTTAAAGGTGTTTTTAGCACTTAAAGTTACCACAGAGTGCAATAGACGTTATCCTGACCATTCTGCGGTGGAATTTCCATTGGTCATTACATATCCTTCTGACATAAATACTAGACATTGAATAATTGCTAGAACTGCTCCCCGATAGTTATAAATTGTGTTTATTTACTCTACTCTTTGCCCCATGCTCCATGTAAAAATTTTCTTGGTTAAAATACCAATTTCGGGACGCTGCAATAACTTCTAGGCAACGGTTTAATCCATTATACAGAGAATTAATGCTAATGTTTCTAAAAAGGCGTTTTTAGCACATTAAGTTACCACAGTGTGCAATAAACGTTAGTCTGAGCATCTTCTGCAATGGATTCGCAATTCGCCATTGCATATCCTTCTGACATAATAACTAGATATTGAAGAATTGCTAGAACTGCTCCCCGATAGTTATAAATTATGTGTAGTAACACCCGTAGTTGCCCCATGCTTCGTGAAAAAAATTCCTAGATTTAAATACCTATTTTTGAACGGTACAATAACTTCTAGACGACGTTTTAACATCCAAGACACAGAGCTTTAAACTTAATCTTTCTTAAAGCTGTTTTTAGCACATACAGTTACCACCGAGTGCAATAGACGCTAGCCTGAGCATTCTGCGGTGGAATCTGCATTGGCTATTACATATCCTTCTGACATAAATACCATACATAGAAGAATTGCTAGAACTGTTCCCCGATAGTTATAAATTGTGTGTATTAACACCCCTAGTTGCCCCATGCTCCGTGTAAAAATTTCCTAGATTAAATTCCAGTTATGGACGCTACAATAATTTCTAGGCGACGTTTGAACATCCAAGATACAGAGCTTTAAACATAATCTTTCTTAAAGGTGTTTTTAGCACCTAAAGTTACTACAGAGTGCAATAGACGTTAGCCTGAGCATTCTGCGGTGGAATCTCCATTGGCCATTACATATCCTTCTGACATAAATACCATACATAGAAGAATTGCTAGAACTGTTCCCCGATAGTTATAAATTGTGTGTATTAACACCCCTAGTTGCACCATGCTCCGTGTAAAAATTTCCTAGATTAAATTCCAGTTATGGGACGCTACAATAATTTCTAGGCGACGTCTGAACATCCAAGATACAGAGCTTTAAACCTAATCTTTCTTAAAGGTGTTTTTAGCACCTAAAGTTACTACAGAGTGCAATAGACGTTAGCCTGAGCATTCTGCGGTGGAATCTCCATTGGCCATTACATATCCCTCTGACATAAATACCATACATAGAAGAATTGCTAGAACTGCTCCCCGATAGTTATAAATTGTGTGTATTAACACTCCTAGTTGCCCCATGCTCCGTGTAAAAATTTCCTAGATTAAATTCCAGTTATGGGACGCTACAATAATTTCTAGGCGACGTTTGAACATCCAAGATACCGAGCTTTAAACCTAATCTTTCTTAAAGGTGTTTTTAGCACCTAAAGTTACTACAGAGTGCAATAGACGTTAGCCTGAGCATTCTGCGGTGGAATCTCCATTGGCCATTACATATCCTTCTGACATAAATACCATACATAGAAGATTTGCTAGAACTGCTCCCCGATAGTTATAAATTGTGTGTATTAACACCCCTAGTTGCCCCATGCTCCGTGTAAAAATTTCCTAGATTAAATTCCAGTTATGGGACGCTACAATAATTTCTAGGCGACGTTTGAACATCCAAGATACCGAGCTTTAAACCTAATCTTTCTTAAAGGTGTTTTTAGCACTTAAAGTTACTACAGAGTGCAATAGACGTTAGCCTGAGCATTCTGCGGTGGAATCTCCATTGGCCATTACATATCCTTCTGACATAAATACCATACATAGAAGAATTGCTAGAACTGCTCCCCGATAGTTATAAATTGTGTGTATTAACACCCCTAATTGCCCCATGCTCCTTGAAAAAATTTTCTAGGTTAAAATACCAATTTCAGGACGCTACCATAACTTCTAGGTAACGTTTTAAATTCCATGATACAGAGATTTAATGCTAATGTTTCTAAAAAGGCGTTTTTAGCGCATTAAGTTACCACAGAGTGCAATAGACGTTAGCCTGAGCATTCTGCGGTGGAATATCCATTGGCCATTACATATCCTTCTGACATAAATACCATACATAGAAGAATTGCTAGAACTGCTCCCCGATAGTTATAAATTGTGTGTATTAACACCCCTAATTGCCCCATGCTCATTGTAAAAATTTGCTAGGTTAAAATACCAATTTCAGGACGCTCCATAACTTCTAGGTAACGTTTTAAATTCCATGATACAGAGATTTAATGCTAATGTTCCTAAAAAGGAGTTTTTAGCAAATTAAGTTACCACAGAGTGCAATAAACGTTAGCATGAGTATCTTCTGCGATGGATTCGCAATTCGCCCTTGCATATCCTTCTGACATAATAACTAGACATTGAAGAATTTCCAGAACTGCTCCCCGATAGTTATAAATTATGTGTATTGACACCCCTAGTTGCCCCATGCTCCGTGTAAAAATTTCCTAGATTTAAATACCAATTTTTGAACGGGACAATAACTTCTAGACGACGTTTTAACATCCAAGATACAGAGCTTTAAACTTAATCTTTCTTAAAGGTGTTTTTAGCACATTAAGTTACCACAGAGTGCAATAAACGTTAGCCTGAGCATCTTCCGCGATGGATTCGCAATTCGCCTTTGCATATCCTTCTGACATAATAACTAGACTTTGAAGAATTTCCAGAACTGCTCCCCGATAGTTATTATTATGTGTATTAACACCTCTAGTTGCCACATGCTCCGTGTAAAAATTTCCTAAATGAAATACCAATTTTGGGACGCTACGATAATTTCTTGGCGACGTTTGAACATCCAAGATACAGAGCTTTAAACCTAATCTTTCTTAAAGGCGTTTTTAGCACATAAAGTTACCACAGAGTGCAATAGACGTTAGCCTGAGCATCTGCGGTGGAATCTCCATTGGCCATTACATATCCTTCTGACATAAATACCATACATAGAAGAATTGCTAGAACTGTTCCCCGATAGTTATAAATTGTGTGTATTAACACCCCTAGATGCCCCATGCTCCGTGTAAAAATTTCCTAGATTAAATTCCAGTTATGGGACGCTACAATAATTTCTAGGCGACGTTTGAACATCCAAGATACAGAGCTTTAAACCTAATCTTTCTTAAAGGTGTTGTTAGCACTTAAAGTTACTACAGAGTGCAATAGACGTTAGCCTGAGCATCTGCGGTGGAATCTCCATTGGCCATTACATATCCTTCTGACATAAATACCATACATAGAAGAATTGCTAGAACTGTTCCCCGATAGTTATAAATTGTGTGTATTAACACCCCTAGTTGCCCCATGCTCCGTGTAAAAATTTCCTAGATTAAATTCCAGTTATGGGACGCTACAATAATTTCTAGGCGACGTTTGAACATCCAAGATACAGAGCTTTAAACCTAATCTTTCTTAAAAGTGTTGTTAGCACTTAAAGTTACTACAGAGTGCAATAGACGTTAGCCTGAGCATCTGCGGTGGAATCTCCATTGGCCATTACATATCCTTCTGACATAAATACCATACATTGAAGAATCGCTATAACTGCTCCCCGACAGTTATAAATTGTGTGTATTAACACCCCTAATTGCCCCATGATCGGTGTAAAAATTTCCTAGATTTAAATACCAATTTTTGAACGGTACAATAACTTCTAGACGACGTTTTAACATCCAAGATACAGACCTTTAAACTTAATCTTTCTTAAAGGTGTTTTTAGCACACAAAGTTACTACAGAGTGCAATAGACGTTAGCCTGAGCATTCTGCGGTGGAATCTCCATTGCCCATTACATATCCTTCTGACATAAATACCATACATTGAAGAATCGCTATAACTGCTCCCCGACAGTTATAAATTGTGTGTATTAACACCCCTAATTGCCCCATGCTCCTTGTAAAAATTTTCTAGGTTAAAATACCAATTTCAGGAAGCTACCATAACTTCTAGGTAACGTTTTAAATTCAATGTTACAGAGATTTAATGCTAATGTTTCTAAAAAGGCGTTTTTAGCACATTCAGTTACCATAGAGTGCAATAAACGTTAGCCTGAGCATCTTCCGCGATGGATTCGCAATTCGCCATGGCATATCCTTCTGACATACCTAATAACTAGATATTGAAGAATTTCCAGAACTGCTACCCGATAGTTATATTTATGTGTATTAACACCCCTAGTTGCCCCATGCTCCGTGTAAAAATTTCCTAGATTAACTACCAATTTTGGGACGCTACAATAATTTTTTGGCGACTTTTGAACATCCAAGATACAGAGCTTTAAACCTAATCTTTTTTAAAGGCGTTTTTAGCACATAAAGTTACCACAGAGTGCAATAGACGTTAGCCTGAGCATTCTGCGGTGGAATCTCTATTGGCCATTACATATCCTTCTGACATAAATACCATACATTGAAGAATCGCTATAACTGCTTCCCGATAGTTATAAATTGTGTGTATTAACACCCCTAATTGCCCCATGCTCCTTGTAAAAATTTTCTAGGTTAAAATACCAATTTCAGGAAGCGACCATAACTTCTAGGTAACGTTTTAAATTCAATGATACAGAGATTTAATGCTAATGTTTCTAAAAAGGCGTTTTTAGCACATTAAGTTACCACAGAGTGCAATAAACGTTAGCCTGAGCATCTTCCGCGATGGATTCGCAATTCGCTATGGCATATCCTTCTGACATAATAACTAGATATTGAAGAATTTCCAGAACTGCTCCCCGATAGTTATTTTTATGTGTATTAACACCTCTAGCTGCCCCATGCTCCGTGTAAAAATTTCCTAGATTAAATTCCAATTTTGGGAAGCTACAATAATTTCTAGGCGACGTTTGAACATCCAAGATAAAGAGCTTTAAACTTAATCTTTCTTAAAGGTGTTTTTAGCAAATAAAGTAACTACAGAGTGCAATAAACGTTAGCCTGAGCATTTTCCGCGATGGATTCGCAATTCGCCATTGCATATTCTTCTGACATAATAACTAGACATTGAAGAATTGCTAGAACTGCTTCCCGAAATTTATTATTATGTGTATTACCACCCCTAGTTGCCCCATGCTCGGTGTAAAAATTTCCTAGATTAAAAATCAATTTTGGGACGCTACAATAATTTCTTGGCGACGTTTGAACATCCAAGATACAGAGCTTTAAACCTAATCTTTCTTAAAGGTGTTTTTAGCACATAAAGTTACTACAGAGTGCAATAGACGTTAGCCTGAGCATTCTGCGGTGGAATCTCCATTGGCCATTACATATCCTTCTTACATAAATACCATACATAGAAGAATTGCTAGAACTGCTCCCCGATAGTTATACATTGTGTGTATTAACACCGCTAATTGCCCCATGCTCCTTGTAAAAGTTTTCTAGGTTAAAATACCAATTTCAGGACGCTACCATAACTTCTAGGTAACGTTTTAAATTCCATGATACAGAGATTTAATGCTAATGTTTCTAAAAAGGCATTTTTAGCACATTAAGTTACCACAGAGTGCAATAAACTTTAGCCTGAGCATTTTCCGCGATGGATTCGCAATTCGCCATTGCATATCCTTATGACATAATAACTAGACATTGAAGAATTGCTAGAACTGCTCCCCGAAAGTTATTATTATGTGTATTAACACCCCTAGTTGCCCCATGCTCGGTGTAAATAATTCCTAGATTAAATACCAATTTTGGGACGCTACAATAATTTCTTGGCGACGTTTGAACATCCAAGATAAAGAGCTTTAAACCTAATCTTTCTTAAAGGTGTTTTTGCAAATAAAGTAACTACAGAGTGCAATAAACGTTAGCCTGAGCATTTTCCGCGATGGATTCGCAATTCGCCATTGCATATCCTTCTGACATAAATACCATACATAGAAGAATTTCCAGAACTTCTCCCCGATAGTTATTATTATGTGTATTAACACCCCTAGTTGCCCCATGCTCCGTGTAAAAATTTCCTAGATTAAATACCAATTTTGGGACGCTACAATAATTTCTTGGCGATGTTTGAACATCCAAGATACAGAGCTTTAAACCTAATCTTTCTTAAAGCTGTTTTTAGCACATAAAGTTACCACAGAGTGCAATTGACGTTAGCCTGAGCATTCTGCGGTGGAATCTCCATTGGCCATTACATATCCTTCTGACATAAATACCATACATTGAAGAATCGCTAGAACTGCTCTTCGATAGTTATAAATTGTGTGTATTAACACCCCTAATTGCCCCATGCTCTTGTAAAAATTTTCTAGGTTAAAATACCAATTTCAGGAAGCTACCATAACTTCTAGGTAACGTTTTAAATTCAATGATACAGAGATTTAATGCTAATGTTTCTAAAAAGGCGTTTTTAACACATTAAGTTACCACAGAGTGCAATAAACGTTAGCCTGAGCACTCTGCGGTGGAATCTTCATTGGCCATTACATATCCTTCTGACATAAATACCATACATAGAAGAATTGCTAGAACTGCTTTCCGATAGTTATAAATTGTGTGTATTAACACCTCTAGTTGCCCCATGCTCCGTGTAAAAATTTCCTAGATTAAATACCAATTTTGGGACGCTACAATAATTTCTTGGCGATGTTTGAACATCCAAGATACAGAGCTTTAAACCTAATCTTTCTTAAAGGTGTTTTTAGCACATAAAGTTACCACAGAGTGCAATAGACGTTAGCCTGAGCATTCTGCGGTGGAATCTCCATTGGCCATTACATATCCTTCTGACATAAATACCATACATTGAAGAATCGCTAGAACTGCTCTTCGATAGTTATAAATTGTGTGTATTAACACCCCTAATTGCCCCATGCTCCTTGTAAAAATTTTCTAGGTTAAAATACCAATTTCAGGTAGCTACCATAACTTCTAGGTAACGTTTTAAATTCAATGATACAGAGATTTAATGGTAATGTTTCTAAAAAGGCGTTTTTAACACATTAAGTTACCACAGAGTGCAATAAACGTTAGCCTGAGCACTCTGCGGTGGAATCTCCATTGGCCATTACATATCCTTCTGACATAAATACCATACATTGAAGAATCGCTAAAACTGCCCCCCGATAGTTATAAATTGTGCGTATTAACACCCCTAATTGCCCCATGCTCCTTGTAAAAATTTCCTAAATGAAATACCAATTTTGGGACGCTACAATAATTTCTTGGCGACGTTTGAACATTCAAGATACAGAGCTTTAAACCTAATCTTTCTTAAAGGCGTTTTTAGCACATAGAGTTACCACAGAGTGCAATAGACGTTAGCCTGAGCATCTGCGGTGGAATCTCCATTGGCCATTACATATCCTTCTGACATAAATACCATACATAGAAGAATTGCTAGAACTGTTCCCCGATAGTTATAAATTGTGTGTATTAACACCCCTAGTTGCCCCATGCTCTGTGTAAAAATTTCCTAGATTAAATTCCAGTTATGGGACACTACAATAATTTCTAGGCGACGTTTGAACATCCAAGATACAGAGCTTTAAACCTAATCTTTCTTAAAGGTGTTGTTAGCACTTAAAGTTACTACAGAGTGCAATAGACGTTAGCCTGAGCATCTGCGGTGGAATCTCCATTGGCCATTACATATCCTTCTGACATAAATACCATACATAGAAGAATTGCTAGAACTGTTCCCCGATAGTTATAAATTGTGTGTATTAACACCCCTAGTTGCCCCATGCTCCGTGTAAAAATTTCCTAGATTAAATTCCAGTTATGGGACGCTACAATAATTTCTAGGCGACGTTTGAACATCCAAGATACAGAGCTTTAAACCTAATCTTTCTTAAAGGTGTTGTTAGCACTTAAAGTTACTACAGAGTGCAATAGACGTTAGTCTGAGCATCTGCGGTGGAATCTCCATTGGCCATTACATATCCTTCTGACATAAATACCATACATAGAAGAATTGCTAGAACTGTTCCCCGATAGTTATAAACTGTGTGTATTAACACTCCTAGTTGCCCCATGCTCCGTGTAAAAATTTCCTAGATTTAAATACCAATTTTTGAACGGTACAATAACTTCTAGACGACGTTTTAACATCCAAGATACAGACCTTTAAACTTAATCTTTCTTAAAGGTGTTTTTAGCACACAAAGTTACTACAGAGTGCAATAGACGTTAGCCTGAGCATTCTGCGGTGGAATCTCAATTGCCCATTACATATCCTTCTGACATAAATACCATACATTGAAGAATCGCTATAACTGCTCCCCGACAGTTATAAATTGTGTGTATTAACACCCCTAATTGCCCCATGCTCCTTGTAAAAATTTTCTAGGTTAAAATACCAATTTCAGAAAGCTACCATAACTTCTAGGTAACGTTTTAAATTCAATGTTACAGAGATTTAATGCTAATGTTTCTAAAAAGGCGTTTTTAGCACATTAAGTTACCACAGAGTGCAATAAACGTTAGCCTGAGCATCTTCCGCGATGGATTCGCAATTCGCCATGGCATATCCTTCTGACATACCTAATAACTAGATATTGAAGAATTTCCAGAACTGCTACCCGATAGTTATATTTATGTGTATTAACACCCCTAGTTGCCCCATGCTCCGTGTAAAAATTTCCTAGATTAACTACCAATTTTGGGACGCTACAATAATTTTTTGGCGACTTTTGAACATCCAAGATACAGAGCTTTAAACCTAATCTTTTTTAAAGGCGTTTTTAGCACATAAAGTTACCACAGAGTGCAATAGACGTTAGCCTGAGCATTCTGCGGTGGAATCTCCATTGGCCATTACATATCCTTCTGACATAAATACCATACATTGAAGAATCGCTATAACTGCTTCCCGATAGTTATAAATTGTGTGTATTAACACCCCTAATTGCCCCATGCTCCTTGTAAAAATTTTCTAGGTTAAAATACCAATTTCAGGAAGCTACCATAACTTCTAGGTAACGTTTTAAATTCAATGATACAGAGATTTAATGCTAATGTTTCTAAAAAGGCGTTTTTAGCACATTAAGTTACCACAGAGTGCAATAAACGTTAGCCTGAGCATCTTCCGCGATGGATTCGCAATTCGCTATGGCATATCCTTCTGACATAATAACTAGATATTGAAGAATTTCCAGAACTGCTCCCCGATAGTTATTTTTATGTGTATTAACACCTCTAGCTGCCCCATGCTCCGTGTAAAAATTTCCTAGATTAAATTCCAATTTTGGGAAGCTACAATAATTTCTAGGCGACGTTTGAACATCCAAGATAAAGAGCTTTAAACTTAATCTTTCTTAAAGGTGTTTTTAGCAAATAAAGTAACTACAGAGTGCAATAAACGTTAGCCTGAGCTTTTTCCGCGATGGATTCGCAATTCGCCATTGCATATTCTTCTGACATAATAACTAGACATTGAAGAATTGCTAGAACTGCTTCCCGAAATTTATTATTATGTGTATTAACACCCCTAGTTGCCCCATGTTCGGTGTAAAAATTTCCTAGATTAAAAATCAATTTTGGGACGCTACAATAATTTCTTGGCGACGTTTGAACATCCAAGATACAGAGCTTTAAACCTAATCTTTCTTAAAGGTGTTTTTAGCACATAAAGTTACTACAGAGTGCAATAGACGTTAGCCTGAGCATTCTGCGGTGGAATCTCCATTGGCCATTACATATCCTTCTTACATAAATACCATACATAGAAGAATTGCTAGAACTGCTCCCCGATAGTTATACATTGTGTGTATTAACACTGCTAATTGCCCCATGCTCCTTGTAAAAGTTTTCTAGGTTAAAATACCAATTTCAGGACGCTACCATAACTTCTAGGTAACGTTTTAAATTCCATGATACAGAGATTTAATGCTAATGTTTCTAAAAAGGCGTTTTTAGCACATTAAGTTACCACAGAGTGCAATAAACTTTAGCCTGAGCATTTTCCGCGATGGATTCGCAATTCGCCATTGCATATCCTTATGACATAATAACTAGACATTGAAGAATTGCTAGAACTGCTCCCCGAAGGTTATTATTATGTGTATTAACACCCCTAGTTGCCCCATGCTCGGTGTAAAAATTTCCTAGATTAAATACCAATTTTGGGACGCTACAATAATTTCTTGGCGACGTTTGAACATCCAAGATAAAGAGCTTTAAACCTAATCTTTCTTAAAGGTGTTTTTGCAAATAAAGTAACTACAGAGTGCAATAAACGTTAGCCTGAGCATTTTCCGCGATGGATTCGCAATTCGCCATTGCATATCCTTCTGACATAAATACCATACATAGAAGAATTTCCAGAACCTCTCCCCGATAGTTATTATTATGTGTATTAACACCCCTAGTTGCCCCATGCTCCGTGTAAAAATTTCCTAGAATAAATACCAATTTTGGGACGCTACAATAATTTCTTGGCGATGTTTGAACATCCAAGATACAGAGCTTTAAACCTAATCTTTCTTAAAGCTGTTTTTAGCACATAAAGTTACCACAGAGTGCAATAGACGTTAGCCTGAGCATTCTGCGGTGGAATCTCCATTGGCCATTACATATCCTTCTGACATAAATACCATACATTGAAGAATCGCTAGAACTGCTCTTCGATAGTTATAAATTGTGTGTATTAACACCCCTAATTGCCCCATGCTCCTTGTAAAAATTTTCTAGGTTAAAATACCAATTTCAGGAAGCTACCATAACTTCTAGGTAACGTTTTAAATTCAATGATACAGAGATTTAATGCTAATGTTTCTAAAAAGGCGTTTTTAACACATTAAGTTACCACAGAGTGCAATAAACGTTAGCCTGAGCACTCTGCGGTGGAATCTTTATTGGCCATTACATATCCTTCTGACATAAATACCATACATAGAAGAATTGCTAGAACTGCTTTCCGATAGTTATAAATTGTGTGTATTAACACCTCTAGTTGCCCCATGCTCCGTGTAAAAATTTCCTAGATTAAATACCAATTTTGGGTCGCTACAATAATTTCTTGGCGATGTTTGAACATCCAAGATACAGAGCTTTAAACCTAATCTTTCTTAAAGGTGTTTTTAGCACATAAAGTTACCACAGAGTGCAATAGACGTTAGCCTGAGCATTCTGCGGTGGAAACTCCATTGGCCATTACATATCCTTCTGACATAAATACCATACATTGAAGAATCACTAGAACTGCTCTTCGATAGTTATAAATTGTGTGTATTAACACCCCTAATTGCCCCATGCTCCTTGTAAAAATTTTCTAGGTTAAAATACCAATTTCAGGTAGCTACCATAACTTCTAGGTAACGTTTTAAATTCAATGATACAGAGATTTAATGGTAATATTTCTAAAAAGGCGTTTTTAACACATTAAGTTACCACAGAGTGCAATAAACGTTAGCCTGAGCACTCTGCGGTGGAATCTCCATTGGCCATTACATATCCTTCTGACATAAATACCATACATTGAAGAATCGCTAAAACTCTCCCCGATAGTTATAAATTGTGTGTATTAACACCCCTAATTGCCCTATGCTCCTTGTAAAAGTTTTCTAGGTTGAAATACCAATTTCGGGACTCTACCATAACTTCTAGGTAACGTTTTGTATTCCATGATACAGTGATTTAATGCTAATGTTCCAAAAAAGAAGTTTTTAGCACATTAAGTTACCACAGAGAGCAATAAACGTTAGCCTGAGCATCTTCCGCGATGGATTCGCAATTCGCCATTGCATATCCTTCTGACATAATAACTAGATATTGAAGAATTTCCAGAACTGCTCCCCGATAGTTATTTTTATGTGTATTAACACCCCTAGTTGCACCATGCTCCGTGTAAAAATTTCCTAGATTAACTACCAATTTTGGGACGCTACAATAATTTCTTGGCGACGTTTGAACATCCAAGATACAGAGCTTTAGACCTAATCTTTCTTAAAAGTGTTTTTAGCACGTAAAGTTACTACAGAGTGCAATAGACGTTAGCCTGAGCATTCTACATGTCTTTCTGACATAAATACCATACATAGAAGAATTGCTAGAACTGCTCCCCGATAGTTATAAATTGTGTGTCTTAACACCGCTAATTGCCCCATGCTCCTTGTAAAAATTTTCTATGTTAAAATACTAATTTCGGGACGCTACCATATCTTCTAGGTAACGTTTTAAATTCCATGATACAGAGATTTAATGCTAATGTTTCTAAAAGGGCGTTTTTAGCACATTAAGTTACCACAGAGTGCAATAAACGTTATCCTGAGCATCTTCTGCGATGGATTCGCAATTCGCCATTGCTTATCCTTCTGACATAATAACTAGACATTGAAGAATTTCCAGAACTGCTCCCCGATAGTTATAAATTATGTGTATTAACACCCCTAGTTGCCCCATGCTCTGTGTAAAAATTTCCTAGATTTAAATACTAATTTTTGAACGGTACAATAACTTCTAGACGACGTTTTAACATCCAAGATACAAAGCTTTAAACTTAATCTTTCTTAAAGATGTTTTTAGCACGTAAAGTTACTACAGAGTGCAATAGACGTTAGCCTGAGCATTCTGCGGTGGAATCTCTATTGGCCATTACATATCCTTCTGACATAAATACCATACATAGAAGAATTGCTAGAACTGCTCCCCGATAGTTATAAATTGTGTGTATTAACACCCCTAATTGCCCCATGGTTCTTGTAAAAATTTTCTATTTTAAAATACCAATTTCAGGACGCTACCATAACTTCTAGGTAACGTTTTAAATTCCATGATACAGAGATTTAATGCGAATGTTTCTAAAAAGGCGTTTTTAGCACATTAAGTTACCACAGAGTGCAATAAACGTTAGCCTGAGCATTCTGCGGTGGAATATTCATTGGCCATTACATATCCTTCTGACATAAATACCATACATACAAGAATTGCTAGAACTGCTTTCCGATAGTTATAAATTGTGTGTATTAACACCCTTAATTGCCCCATGCTCCTTGTAAAAATTTTCTAGGTTAAAATACCAATTTCGGGATGCTACCATAACTTCTAGGTAACGTTTTAAATTCCATGATACAGAGATTTAATGCTAATGTTTCTAAAAAGTCGTTTTTAGCACATTAATTTACCACAGAGTGCTATAAACGTTAGCCTGAGCATCTTCTGCGATGGATTTGCAATTCCCAATTGCATATCCTTCTGACATAATAACTAGACATTGAAGAATTGCTAGAACTGCTCCCCGATAGTTATAAATTGTGTGTCTTAACACCCCTAGTTGCCCCATGCTCCGTGTAAAACTTTCCTAGATTAAATTCCAATTATGGGACGCTACAATAAATTCTAGGCGACGTTCGAACATCCAAGATACAGAGCTTTAAACCTAATCTTTCTTAAAGGTGTCTTTAGCACATAAAGTTACTACCGAGTGCAATAGACGTTAGCTTGAGCATTCTGCGGTGGAATCTCCATTGGCCATTACATATGTTTCTGACATAAATACCATACATAGAAGAATTGCTAGAACTGCTCCCCGATAGTTATAAATTGTGTGTATTAACACCCCTAATTGCCCCATGCTTTTTGTAAAAATTTTCTAGGTTAAAATACCAATTTAAGGACGCTCTCATAACTTCTAGGTAACGTTTTAAATTCCATGATACAGAAATTTAATGCGAATGTTTCTAAAAAGGCGTTTTTAGCACATTAAGTTACCACAGAGTGCAATAGACGTTAGCCTGAGCATTCTGCGGTGGAATATCCATTGGCCATTACATATCCTTCTGACGTAAATACCATACATAGAAGAATTGCTAGAACTGCTCCCCGATAGTTATAAATTGTGTGTCTTAACACCCCTAGTTGCCCCATGTTCCGTGTAAAAATTTCCTAGATTAAATTCCAATTTTGGGACGCTACAATAATTTCTAGGCGACGTTTGAACATCCAAGATACAGAGCTTTAAACCTAATCTTTCTTAAAGGTGTTTTTAGCACATAAAGTTACCACAGAGTGCAATAGACGTTAGCCTGAGCATTCTGCGGAGGAATCTCCATTGGCCATTACATATCCTTCTGAAATAAATACCATACATAGAAGAATTGCTAGAACTGCTTCCCGATAGTTATAAATTGTGTGTATTAACACCCCTAGTTGCCCCATGCTCCGTGTAAAAATTTCCTAGATTAAATTCCAATTATGGGACGCTACAATAATTTCTAGGCGACGTTTGCACATCCAAGATACAGAGCTTTAAACCTAATCTTTCTTAAAGGTGTTTTTAGCACATAAAGTTACTACAGAGTGCAACAAACGTTAGCCTGAGCATTCTGCGGTGGAATCTCCATTGGCCATTACATATCCTTCTGACATAAATACCATACATAGAAGAATTGCTAGAACTGCTCCCCGATAGTTATAAATTGTGTGTATTAACACCCCTAATTGCCCCATGCTTCTTGTAAAAATTTTCTAGGTTAAAATACCAATTTAAGGACGCTATCATAACTTCTAGGTAACGTTTTAAATTCCATGATACAGAGATTTAATGCGAATGTTTCTAAAAAGGCGTTTTTAGCACATTAAGTTACCACAGAGTGCAATAGACGTTAGCCTGAGCATTCTGCGGTGGAATATCCATTGGCCATTACATATCCTTCTGACATAAATACCATACATAGAAGAATTGCTAGAACTGCTTTCCGATAGTTATAAATTGTGTGTATTAACACCCCTAATTGCCCCATGCTTCTTGTAAAAATTTTCTAGGTTAAAATACCAATTTAAGGACGCTATCATAACTTCTAGGTAACGTTTTAAATTCCATGATACAGAGATTTAATGCGAATGTTTCTAAAAAGGCGTTTTTAGCACATTAAGTTACCACAGAGTGCAATAGACGTTAGCCCTGAGCATTCTGCGGTGGAATATCCATTGGCCATTACATATCCTTCTGACATAAATACCATACATTGAAGAAATTGCTAGAACTGCTTTCCGATAGTTATAAATTGTGTGTATTAACACTCTTAATTGCCCCATGCTTCTTGTAAAAATTTTCTAGGTTAAAATACCAATTTCGGGACCGCTACCCATAACTTCTTAGGTAATCGTTTAAATTCCATGATAACAGAGATTTAATGCTAATGTTCTAAAAGGAGGTTTTTAGCACTTTGAGTTACCACAGAGTGCAATAAACGTTAGCCTGGAGCATCTCTGCGATGGATTCGCAATTCGCCATTGCATATCCTTCTGACATAATAACTAGACATTGAAGAATTTCCAGAACTGCTTCCCGATAGTTATAAATTATGTGTATTAACACCCCTAGTTGCCCCATGCTCCGTGTAAAAATTTCCTAGATTTAAATGCACATGAGCCGCGTTGCAGTGTAGACGTGTTTTCTTGTGGTGTCGCTTAGTACATTTATAACAATAAAAGATGCCATTTACACGGGACCAGCTTGAAGATATCAACAGGATTATATCCGACACTACCGCCGCGCTGTGCAGTGATAAGAATTTCTTAAGTACAATTGCTGCAGCTGTATCAGACACAGTGATAGAAAAATTAAATGAGAAATTCAAGGTCCAAGGTGACAAAATTGATTCATTGGAGAAGGAAATTAATGTGCTCAAATCTGAAAACGACATGCTGAAAAAATCTTGTATTAATTTAGAACAGTATACACGTAGAAATTCTGTGCGCGTTTTCGGACTCAAAAAAGAAACTAACGAAAATTGTGAGGAATTGGTTAAAGAACTGTTTAAAACAAAGCTCAATGTTGACATTAACAATTGCTACTTTAATCGTGTACATCGTGTGGGAGTACCGAACGCTTCAAAAAACGAGCCATTATAGTGAGTTTCACCAGTTATAAATACCGACAGTTAGTGTTTTCAAAAAAGAAACTGCTACGAAATACTGGTATAATAATCAGAGAAGATCTTTCAAAGGAGCCTTTGGAACTACTGATTGAAGCACAAAAACGAGTTGGACGAGATAAAGCCTGGACCCGAGATGGTAGAGTGTTCGTTAGTGTAAATACTGTCATAAAACCTATAAGTTCAATTGGCGATTTACACAACCTTGAATAGCATTCTGGTGCGGCTTTATCTTTATGCCCACATTTTAGTTTAATTTCCTCGAAACTCTAATTTCTGTTTTGAAAGTGTGAATAATTTCATCTGTTGTTATGCAGATAAATTGATTACTTTTTTTTTGTTTGTGAAGGGCGTAATGCTGCATACTTCTATTTTGTTTGTCAAAACTTGGCATTAATATACATATAAGATTACCCAGTGCCTTCTATCGGAGATGCTTTTTGACTTTGGCATGTAGAATTTACATTTGGCGATAACATTTTCGTTGTAACTTCATTTATTTTTCTACCTGTCTTTTAAAATAAAAATAGTATTTAATTTGGCCCGGTTACGCATATTATTGAATTAAATGTTAAATATTTGGCGTGTAAAATTCTCCAAATAGTTTATATCTGCTCTATTGTCTTTGTTTTTTGTAAATAATAATTAATAATATTGTTCAACTTTTTATTCTGTTAGATAGATAATTGTTTGGTTTTGTAAAAAATCAAAATTTTAGTAAATTTCTTGTTTTTGTTTGTAATGTGGCATTATTTTATTTTATTTCATTAATTAATTTTGTATCTTTGGGAATGGCACCACAATGAAGATACTAATGTAGTCAGCTGTTGTAGCTGCTAATGTTAAATACTTTAAAATGCGCCCACCTAAATGTACGTTCTATCTTAAATAATTTCGATAACTTTAAGCAGCAGGTGTTGTCTTGTCAATACGATTTGGTCGCTTGTACCGAAACTTGGTTGACCGCAGATATTTCGACCAGTGCGATATGTATTGATGGTTATAACGTTGTGCGTAGAGATAGAGTGACACGTGGAGGCGGTGTTGCTTTTTATATTAAGTCACCCTTTTCTTTTTCCATTTTAGAGAGTAGTTCTGATATTGAACAACTTTGGATACAAATGACATTTCAAAAATGTAAATATGCATTTGGAGTTGTGTACAACCCGCACAGAAGATTTTATATGGAATTTATAAACACTTTGGAAACTACATTATCAATGATGTTATCGGCGAATAAACATTTTTCTTTGGTGACGTCAATATCGACATGGCAGATACGGAAAGCTGTTCTACTTTGCATATGGCTGATTTTCTCGAGAGCCTTGGTTTAAAACAGGTAATTAGCGAACCTACCCGTATTACACAATCATCGTTTTCTCTAATTGACTTAATAATCGTTTCAAACAGGAAGCTTGTTTCCAACAAAGTAGTAGTGTGAACGTTGCCGGGTGCGGACGTGTGTGAGTACTCGTCCAAATCCACAGTGTTAATCTTTGGGCAAGTATTGCCCATTGGGAAATGAAAAAAAAACCATGGCGGGAAATTGTGGAAAGTGTTTTTCTGAACTAAAAAGAACGGACAAAATATTGCCATGTGCTGGCATGTGCGACAAAAATTACCATTCAAAATGTGTGAACATTGGCAGTGACGATTATGCGTACATTACGAGCAAAAAGTGGATCGGTTGGTTTTGTGAGCAGTGCGCCGATAAGAAAAATCAGAATATACGGAGTGTACTAGAGAAATTGAAGGAAGCTTGGAACAGCGTATCTGGAAGATTAAGTGAACAGAACGAGAAACTGAAGGATCAATCACAAAAATTAGTTGAGTTACAGGGAATTATAAATTCGCGCAACGAACAAATACAAACCAGCATTCAACAAGTAATCGAAAAACAAGATACGGCGGAAATGAGTTATGCTGAAAAACTTAAAATTAAGAAACACGATCCAGTTGTCTTAATAAAGCCGAAGAATCAGGAACAGACAAGTACGGACACGAAAAAGGAAATAAAAAAATCCATTGATCCTACTGACTTAGAATTCTCAGGACTTCGACATGTTAGCAAAGGTGGTATTGTAATAGAGTGTAAAAATAGAGAGGCAATGAACAAAGTACAAGAAAAGGTAGCAAACAAACTTGGAGAAAATTATGAAGTAACCATTCCGAAAAAAAGATTACCCAGGATCAAAATAGTTGGACTAAGCGAAAAATTGTCATTTGAAGCCATAGAAGATAAAATAAGAAGTCAAAATAATTATTTAGATGTGCAAGAAGCTGACTTTAAAGTAGTACATATTAAAGAAAATAAAAGTAAAGCTGGAAGAAAATATTATACGGTGTATGCAGAAGTTAATGCAATGGCGTACAGGTTAATGATGAGAGAAGAAAAACTAAATATTAGTTGGGATAGATGCAGAATTTACGATGCTGTAGAGGTCACCAGGTGTTTTTCGTGCAGTGGATTTAATCACAAAGCCAGCGAATGTAAGTCAAATAAAGCTTGCCCAAAATGTTCAGGGTCACATCTATTGAGTGAATGTCGAGCGACAGATAATGACCTAAAATGTGTAAACTGTGCACATGCTGTGGAAAAATTGAGAATGAAATTAGACACAAATCATCCAGCGTGGAGTACCGACTGTGCAGTTTATAAACGTAAATTGGAACAAGCCAGAAGCAAAATTGATTTTTTAGAGTAGGCGAAAGAAGTTCTGAAATCATATATTTTAATTCCCAAAGTATGTTAAAACATATAGAAGAATTGGAAATTTTAATCTTATTGAGGCGCCCAGCGTTGCTATTCTTAAGTGAAGCTCGCATTACAGATGAAATAGAGGATTGTGAAATACAGTTTCCAGGATATAGTACAATAAGGTGTAATTCTACAAGTCGAAAGACCGGGGCCGTAGTTATAGTGTTGAAAAACAATATCGAATTTAGGGTAATATCGAATATCACATATAACAAGAACTTATGGCTACTTTCAATCTATATATCAAAAGGGTTTCATCAAGGTATGTACACGGTAGTGTACCACTCTCCGAGCTCAAGCGATGGTGAATTTTTAATGAAATTTGAAGAATGGTGCGACGAATATGTAGCAGACCGCAGCAAACATTTAATTTTAGGTGATTTTAATATTGACATGTCCAAGGACACTTTCTATGCGAAACGTTTAACAAATCTAATTCAACAGCTAGGTATGAAACAATTAGTTCGCGATTGTACACGGGTGACTGCAACTTCGAACACATTAATAGATTTGGTAATAACTAACATTTCGAATTTAAATGCTGATGTCCTAGATACACCGAAAATCACTGACCATTCCTGTATAGAGGTGAGGTTTCGCAAACAATGCATAACCAGCGAGTTCAAATCGGTTCGTAGGAAATTCTTTGATGATTATTCACAAAATGGTTTATTAAATAAATTGGCTAAGTATAATTACGATATGAGTAAAAATGTACATATTGCAGCGGCAGGCATTGTGCAGTCTTTGCATAATTGCTTAGCTGACCTCATTACATACCGCATTAGCAAGGTAAAAAACTCTTGCCCATGGTTTTCCGCAGAGTTGCATCAATTACAGAAATATCGGGACACGTTATACAAAAAGGCTAGATTATCTGCAAATGCAAGTGATTGGAAACACTATAAAGAAATTAGAAACAAATATAGCAACTTGATTAAAGAGAAAAAAAATTGCTACTATGAAAATAAAATAACAGAAAGTCAAGGCGACTCAAAAAATATGTGGAAAGTTATTAAGCATATCGTTAAAAAGCCGGAAGCAGAGTGTACACCGAAAAACATTGTATTCCAAGGAGTAGAAGTAACCGATTCCAAAGAGATAGCTGAAAATTTTAACCAATACTTCATAAATAGTATTGTCGACATAAATCGTGATATACTAAACACCGATTTTGAAGAGGCATTCATACCTGATCCTGTTAACATCTTTAAATTTAAGGAGATTTCTGTAATCGATCTTGAGAAAACAATTACGAGCATAAAAAGAAAGGGTAGCACGGATGGCATTTCTGTTCAGGTTCTAAGGGATGCATTGCCAATTATAGGAAATCCTCTGGTAAAACTAATAAATGAGTCGTTAAAGAGTGGAATTTTCCCAGATTCCTGGAAGAAATCCAAAGTAATTCCTATCAGAAAAATTGTGGGTACAAAGAAATGTGAAGAATTTAGACCAATTAATACGTTGCCGGTGTACGAACAAATTTTAGAAAAAATTGTCAAAGACCAATTGCAGGAGTTTATCGAAGCAAATAAGATTATAAGTGGCAAACAATCCGGATTCAGAAGCAAACATTCGTGTGAAACGGCATTAAATCTAGTCCTAGCAAATTGGAAAAGTGAACTTGATCAACAGAAAAGTGTAGTGGGAGTGTTTCTAGATTATAAGCGTGCTTTTGAAACAATCGATAGGGAAAAATTAATTACAAAATTGGACAAATATGGAATACAGGGAAACGAGAAACAATGGTTCGAGAGTTATCTATCTTCGCGAACCCAAACAACTGTGTACAACGAAGAGGAATCGACGGAAATTCTTAACACATTGGGGGTTCCTCAGGGATCCGTATTAGGTCCATTGCTATTTCTACTGTACATCAATGATCTGGAAATAAATATTAAACACTGCTCGCTAAATTTGTTTGCTGACGACACATTAGTTTGGGTAACTGCGGAAAATACTACTGATGCCGTCAACAAAATAAATACAGATCTTGAGATGATATCAAAGTGGTTACAAATAAATAAACTAAAATTAAATATTGCCAAAACAAAGTGCATAATCGTATCAAATAAAATTAATAGTGAAAATATAACTGTTAAAGTAAAAATAGACGGTCTAGAAATAGAACAAGTGCCTGAAATTAAATATCTGGGAGTTATTATAGATAATAGACTTACTTTTCGTAGTTATATAAATTTTATCATTAAGAAAGTCGCTAAAAAAATTGGATTTTTGGGGAGAATAGCCAGTAAACTAAGTATTAATGCTAGAATTCTAGTCTATAAAACCATTATTGCGCCACACTTTGATTACTGTGCAAGTATCCTCTTTCTTTGTTATGAATCGGATTTACAAAGGTTGCAAAAACAACAAAACAGAGCGATGCGAAATATTTTACGATGTTCTAAATATACGAATATTAAGTTAATGCTGAATACGTTACAGTGGCTAAGTATCAAACAACGTATTTATTTTAATACGTTGGTTTTGATTTACAAAGCTGTTAACAATTTATTACCAAATTATATGTCGGATCACTTGATACTAAATTCTGACGTTCATCAATATAAAACAAGGAATCGATTTGATTTTAGGCTGCCTAAATTAAATAAAGCGAGTACACAAAATTCTCTGTATTACAAGGGACTAAAAGTCTATAATTCGCTTCCACAAGATGTAAAACAAATGACAAATATTTATAGTTTTAAAAAATATTTAAGCAGCTTTGTTAAACAATACTATTAATTTTAATGTTAGTAAGGATAAATAAGTTAAGATATATAATAATAATGATTCTATGTACTAGTATATTATACTAAATAAACTTACTTACTTACTTACTTACTTACTTACATTGGCGTCTTAAGTATGCACGAAATATCTGATCACCACTTAATATATTGTTCAATAAATGTACCTCATGTAGTTCCTGTATCAGTTATACGAACATATAGAGATTTTAAAAATTTCGATTATTCTCAATTCGATGCCGATTTACGCTCAATACCGTGGAATAACGTTTATAGCATTAATAATATAGATGGTAAAGTTAAGTTTTTTGTTGACAGCCTAAATACGCTTCTTAATATCCATGCACCAATTATTTCTTCCAGAGTTACCAAACCTCACGCTCCTTGGTTAACAAATAATATTAAAAATATGATAAGTACACGTGATAAGGCTCTCAGTCGATTCAAGAAAAGTAAGAACCCGGAACACTGGAAATATTACAAACAACTTAGAAATCATACGAATAGCGCAATAAAACGGGAAAGGAAAGCATATTATAATTGCAACTTTAGAGCTGATTCTGCTTCACTCTGGAGTGACTTTAAAAATCTGAATATTTCTAATAAACAGCATAAACGCGAATTTCCTCCTCATCTATCCGACTGCGGCCAACTATATAATTTTTTTATTAATAGCATACCTAAGGTAAACATTGATGGTCAGGTAATAGATTTTTATTTAAATAAAACAAAAGCACATATATCAGATGTCTTCAACTTTATGCCTACGGACGAAATTGAGGTGTTGAAAATAATTTCATCAATCAAGACTAAAGCTATTGGAGTGGATGGTTTGAGTATTTCCATTATTAAATTTTGTATTCCGTTTTTGCTTTCAATAATTACCCATTTAATGAATTATTGTCTAACTAATTCCGTATTTCCCAAGTGTTGGAAACAAGCTCTTGTCAAACCTTTACCCAAAGTCACATCACCAACTGAATTTAAAGAATTAAGGCCAATAAGTATTCTTCCCGTTTTGTCAAAAGTTGTAGAAAAAATAATGGAGCGACAACTACGACAACATATTGAGCGGTTTAAGGTATTGCCTGATGTACAGTCAGGTTTTCGGAAAGGATACAGTTGCAGTACGGCATTACTAAAAATTACTAACGATATAATTCTAGCTACTGATGAAGGTAAGCTAACAGTGCTTGTTCTGCTTGATTATTCTAAGGCTTTTGACACTATCAACCATGATGTATTACTTTCAATTTTTCATTATATTGGCTTAAGTAAACAGGCTATTACTTTGTTAGCAGCTTATCTCTCAGACCGCTGTCAGGCTGTTAGTCTTAATGATAAGCAATCCAAATTTTGTAAAATTTCTTCTGGAGTACCGCAGGGGTCTATTCTGGGACCACTTTTTTTCACAATTTATACTTCGTTATTCCCATCAGTTTTGCAATCCAGTACATCCCACTTTTATGCAGACGACTCGCAAATTTATAAATCTTTCAAACCCGACGAAATTGTAGAGTCGTGTGAAGCTATAAATTTAGATCTTGAGAACCTGGCAAACATTTCTGAGCAACATGCCTTACAATTAAATCCAAATAAATCAGCTGTTTTAATTTTTGGCAAAAAAAATGACAGACAAAAACTTTCAAATTTAGTAAATATTAGGATACAAAATAAAACTCTCCCATTAGTTGATTCTGCTAAAAATCTGGGTTTAACACTTGACAGCGGCCTGCGTTTTAAGCAGCATGTGTCTAGGTGCTTGCAGAGTGCATACTGTAACCTTCGGCTTATTTTTCAAAACCGACATGTTCTAAATAAACAAATTAAAGTTATGCTGTGTAATAGCCTAGTTTTGTCTAAATTCGATTTCTGTGATACAGTTTATGGTCCTTGCTTAGATTATCAAGATAAATCCAGAATTCAAAAGCTGCAAAATTCTTGTTTACGGCTAATATTTGGGATAAGAAAGTACGAAAGAATATCACATAAACTAAAGGAAGTGAGTTGGCTTGATATGAGTAGCAGGCGTTTTTTGCACTCCGCTTGTCTGTCACAAAATTATAATCTCAGAATGTCCACCTTATCTCTACAATACAATTACATATCGTACTGATGTACATCACTTAAATTTAAGGTTCAGGGGTAGATTGAGTATACCATTGTTGTCCAGTGAGCAAGCTAAACGGTGCTTCTCTTATTCGATTGCAAAAATTTACAATGCTTTGCCCCTGGATATTAAAACTTTAACACCAGCCAGGTTTCGGTGCCAGCTTAAGAAATTACTTTTAAATTGTACGTTGCGTGCTATCTCGTAGTATCTAATGTTGTGTGTATATTTTTTCCCTCAACTTAGAATGTTTTATTTTAATTGAAATCTACGTTTTTATTTACATATGGTCTCATGTGCGGTACATAGGGCTTAGGTTTAAGTTTTTTTTTTTCTGCGGGGTTAGGTGGAAGAACGGCCCAGCTATATTTGGTAGCTGTGCTGAATCTCGCCTCGCGAAAACAAAATAATATGTGTTGTTTTTATCATTATCAATAAAGGCGATTTATTATTATTATTATTATTATTAAATACCAATTTTTGAACGGTACAATAACACCTAGACGACGTTTTAACATCCAAGATACAGATCTTTAAACTTAATCTTTCTTAAAGGTGTTTTTAGCACATAAAGTTACTACAGAATGCAATAGACGTTAGCCTGAGCATTCTGCGGTGGAATCTCCATTGGCCATTACATATCCTTTTGACATAAATACCATACATAGAAGAATTGCTAGAACTGCTCCCCGATAGTTATAAATTGTGTGTATTAACAACCCCAATTGCCCCATGCTCCTTGTAAAAATTATATAGGTTAAAATACCAATTTCGGGACGCTACCATAACTTCTAGGTAACGTTTTAAATTCCATGATACAGAGATTTAATGCTAATGTTTCTAAAAAGGCGTTTTTAGCACATTAAGTTACCACAGAGTGCAATAAACGTTAGCCTGAGCATCTTCCGCGATGGATTCGCAATTCGCCTTAGCATATCCTTCTGACATAATAACTAGATATTGAAGAATTTCCAGAACTGCTCCCCGATAGTTATTATTATGTGTATTAACACCCCTAGTTGCCCCATGCTCCGTGTAGAAATTTCCTAGATTAAATACCAATTTTTGAACGGTACAATAACTTCTAGACGACGTTTTAACATCCAAGATACAGAGCTTCAAACTTAATCTTTCTTAAAGGTGTTTTTAGCACATAAAATTACCACAGAGTGCAATAGACGTTAGCCTGAGCATTCTGCGGTGGAATCTCTATTGGCCATTACATATCCTTCTGACATAAATACCATACATAGAAGAATCGCTAGAACTGCTCCCCGATAGTTATAAATTGTGTGTATTAACACCCCTAATTGCCCCATGCTCCTTGTAAAAATTTTCTAGGTTAAAAGACCAATTTCAGGGCTCTACCATAACTTCTAGGTAACGTTTTAAATTCAATGATACAGAGATTTAATGCTAATGTTACTAAAAAGGCGTTTTTAGCACATTAAGTTACCACAGAGTGCAATAGACGTTAGCCTGAGCATCTTCCGCGATGGATTCGCAATTTGCCATTGCATATCCTTCTGACATAATAACTAGACATTGAAGAATTCCAAGAACTGCTCCCCGATAATTATTATTATGTGTAATAACACCCCTAGTTGCCCCATGCTCCGTGTAAAAATTTCCTATATTTCAATACCAATTTTTGAACGGTACAATAAATTCTAGACGACGTTTTAACATCCAAGATACAGAGCTTTAAACTTAATCTTTCTTAAAGGTGTTTTTAGCACATAAAGTTACTACAGAGTGCAATAGACGTTAGCCTGAGCATTCTGTGGAATCTCCATTGGCCATTACATATCCTTCTGACATAAATACCATACATTGAAGAATCGCTAGAATTGCTCCCCGATAGTTATAAATTGTGCGTATTAACACCCCTAATTGCCCCACGCTCCTTGTAAAATTTTTCTAGGTTAAAATACCAATTTCAGGACGCTACAATAACTTCTAGGTAACGTTTTAAATTCCATGATACAGAGATTTAATGCTAATGTTTGTAAAAAGGCGTTTTTAGCACATTAAGTGACCACAGAGTGCAATAAACGTTAGCCTGATAATCTTCCGCGATGGATTCGCAATTCGCCATTGCATATCCTTCTGACATAATAACTAGACATTGAAGAATTGCTAGAACTGCTCCCCGATAGTTATAAATTATGTGTATTAACCCCCCTAGTTGCCCCATGCTCCGTGAAAAAATTTCCAAGATTAAATACCAATTTTGGGACGCTACAATAATTTCTAGGCGACGTTTGAACATCCAAGATACAGAGCTTTAAACCTAATCTTTCTTAAAGGTGTTTTTAGCACATAAAGTTACCACAGAGTGCAATAGACGTTAGCCTGAGCATCTTCCGCGATGGATTCGCAATTTGCCATTGCATATCCTTCTGACATAATAACTAGACATTGAAGAATTCCAAGAACTGCTCCCCGATAATTATTATTATGTGTAATAACACCCCTAGTTGCCCCATGCTCCGTGTAAAAATTTCCTATATTTCAATACCAATTTTTGAACGGTACAATAAATTCTAGACGACGTTTTAACATCCAAGATACAGAGCTTTAAACTTAATCTTTCTTAAAGGTGTTTTTAGCACATAAAGTTACTACAGAGTGCAATAGACGTTAGCCTGAGCATTCTGTGGAATCTCCATTGGCCATTACATATCCTTCTGACATAAATACCATACATTGAAGAATCGCTAGAATTGCTCCCCGATAGTTATAAATTGTGCGTATTAACACCCCTAATTGCCCCACGCTCCTTGTAAAATTTTTCTAGGTTAAAATACCAATTTCAGGACGCTACAAT
This sequence comes from Agriotes lineatus, assembly GCA_940337035.1. NCBI lineage: Eukaryota > Metazoa > Arthropoda > Insecta > Coleoptera > Elateridae > Agriotes > Agriotes lineatus. The sequence goes on along the minus strand of CALNHX010000063.1, from coordinate 127,931 downwards.
AACTTCTAGGTAACGTTTTAAATTCCATGATACAGAGATTTAATGCTAATGTTTGTAAAAAGGCGTTTTTAGCACATTAAGTGACCACAGAGTGCAATAAACGTTAGCCTGATAATCTTCCGCGATGGATTCGCAATTCGCCATTGCATATCCTTCTGACATAATAACTAGACATTGAAGAATTGCTAGAACTGCTCCCCGATAGTTATAAATTATGTGTATTAACCCCCCTAGTTGCCCCATGCTCCGTGAAAAAATTTCCAAGATTAAATACCAATTTTGGGACGCTACAATAATTTCTAGGCGACGTTTGAACATCCAAGATACAGAGCTTTAAACCTAATCTTTCTTAAAGGTGTTTTTAGCACATAAAGTTACCACAGAGTGCAATAGACGTTAGCCTGAGCATTCTGCGGTGGAATCTCCATTGGCCATTACATATATTTCTGACATAAATACCATACATTGAAGAATCGCTAGAACTGTTCCCCAATAGTTATAAATTGTACGTATTAACACCCCTAATTGCGCCATGCTCCTTGTAAAAATTTTCTACTTTAAAATACCAATTTCGGGACGCTACCATAACTTCTAGGTAACGTTTTAAATTCCATGATACGGAGATTTAATGCTAATGTTTCTAAATAGGCGTTTTTAGCACATTAAGTTACCACAGAGTGCAATAAATGTTAGCCTGAGCATCTTCCGCGATGGATTCGCAATTCGCCATTGCATATCCTTCTGACATAATAACTAGACATTGAAGAATTTCCTGAACTGCTCCCCGATAGTTATAAATTATGTGTATTAACACCCCTAGTTGCCCCATGCCCTGTGAAAAAATTTCGTAGATTTAAATACCTATTTTTGAACGGTACAATAATTTCTAGGCGACGTTTGAACATCCAAGATACAGAGCTTTAAACCTGATCTTTCTTAAAGGTGTTTTTAGCACATTAAGTTACCACAGTGTGCAATAAACGTTAATCTGAGCATCTTCTGCAATGGATTTGCAATTCGCCATTGCATATCCTTCTGACATAATAACTAGACATTGAAGAATTGCTAGAACTGCTCCCCGATAGTTATAAATTATGTGTATTAACACCCCTAGTTGCCCCATGCTCCGTGAAAAAATTTCCTAGATTTAAATACCTATTTTTGAACGGTACAATAATTTCTAGGCGACGTTTGAACATCCAAGATACAGAGCTTTAAACCTGATCTTTCTTAAAGGTGTTTTTAGCACATTAAGTTAGCACAGAGTGCAACAAATGTTAGCCTGAGCATCTTCCGCGATGGATTCGCAATTCGCCATTGCATATCCTTCTGACATAATAAGTAGACATTGAAGAATTTCCAGAACTGCTCCCCGATAGTTATAAATTATGTGTATTAACACCCCTAGTTGCCCCATGCCCTGTGAAAAAATTTCCTAGATTTAAATACCTATTTTTGAACGGTACAATAATTTCTAGGCGACGTTTGAGCATCCAAGATACAGAGCTTTAAACCTGATCTTTCTTAAAGGTGTTTTTAGCACATTAAGTTACCACAGTGTGCAATAAACGTTAATCTGAGCATCTTCTGCAATGGATTCGCAATTCGCCATTGCATATCCTTCTGACATAATAACTAGACATTGAAGAATTGCTAGAACTGCTCCCCGATAGTTATAAATTATGTGTATTAACACCCGTAGTTGCCCCATGCCCCGTGTAAAAATTTCCTATATTTCAATACCAATTTTTGAACGGTACAATAACTTCTAGACGACGTTTTAACATCCAAGATACAGAGCTTTAAACTTAATCTATCTTAAAGGTGTTTTTAGCACATTAAGTTACCACAGAGTGCAATAGACGTTAGCCTGAGCATTCTGCGGTGGAATCTCCATTGGCCATTACATATCCTTCTGACATAAATACCATACATTGAAGAATCGTTAGAACTGCTTACCGATAGTTATAAATTGTTTGTAATAACACCCCTAATTGCCCCATGCTCCTTGTAAAAATTTTCTAGGTTAAAATACCATTTTCAGGAAACTACCATAACTTCTAGGTAACGTTCTAAATTCAATGATACAGTGATTTAATATTAATGTTTCTAAAAAAAGGCGTTTTTAGCACATTAAGTTACCACAGAGTGCAATAAACATTAGCCTGAGCATCTTCCGCGATGGATTCGCAATTCGCAATTGCATATCCTTCTGACATAATAACTGGACATTGAATAATTGCTAGAACTGCTCCCCGATAGATATTATTATGTGTATTAGCACCCCTAGTTGCCCCATGCTCCGTGTAAAAATTTCCTAGATTAAATACGAATTTTGGGACGCTACAATAATTTCTAGGCGACGTTTGAACATCCAAGATACAGAGCTTTAAACCTAATCTTTCTTAAAGGTGTTTTTAGCACATAAAGTTACCACCGAGTGCAATAGACGTTAGCCTGAGCATTCTGCGGTGGAATATCCATTGGCAATTACATATCTTTCTGACATAAATACCGTACATAGAAGAATTGCTAGAACTGCTCCCCGATAGTTATAAATTGTGTGTATTAACACCCCTAATTGCCCCATGCTCCTTGTAAAAATTTTCTAGGTTAAAATACCAATTTCAAGACGCTACCGTAACTTCTAGGTAACGTTTTAAATTCCATGATACAGAGATTTAATGCTAATGTTTCTAAAAAGGCGTTTTTAGCTCATTAAGTTACTACAGAGTGCAATAAACGTTAGCCTGAGCATCTTCCGCGATGGATTCGCAATTCGCCATTGCATATCATTCTGATATAATAACTAGACATTGAAGAATTGCTAGAACTGCTCCCCGATAGTTATAAATTATGTGTATTAACACCCCTAGTTGCCTCATGCACCGTGGCGACTTTTTAACATCCAAGATACAAAGCTTTAAACCTAATCTTTCTTAAAGGGGTTTCTAGCACATAAAGTAGTCACAGACTGCAATAGACGTTAGCCTGAGCATCTTCTGCGCTAAATTCTCCATTCAACATTACATATCCTTCTGACATAAATACTAGACATTGAATAATTATTTCATCTCCTTTTGGAACCAGATCAGCAATCCAGTTGTTATGCATGGTTGGGTTGTGAGTAGAATGGCTGTGGCTGGATTGACTGGAATGAGGACATCTAACAAGGATTCCTCTGTATCTGACTTGTTAATCGTTGTCGGATTCACTGGAACTTATCCAAATGTCTTGAGGGAGTTGGCGTTTCAGTCGCGTGTGTAAATGTCTTACTCCGAGGGAGTACGGCTGCTCCATCGAAAAACACAGTATCCAACATTTTTTGTGAAATTGAGCTGAATGTTCCTATGTAGATACTGTGTTGTCCCGCATCTTTCTAGCTAATCAGATTTGAGCTATCTATACTGGTTACGTATTTAGAGCTACCCATAAACACAGTATCTGCATGCATGTCTTCTGTTCTCCAATTCAAAGCACAGCAAGTCATTATAATGTTCGAAAGAACCAAAGAAAACACAGTATCTGGTAGTTACTGTGTTTTAGAAAAACAACGAGCAAACTTTTTTTGTCAAAATTCTGTGTATAACACAGTATCTACGAGATACTGTGTTTTGTTGCAGATCATAAATTTTGAATATTTTTATTGTTTTTGTATTTGTTTAAGTTGTCCATCATATCTTTTTGATAAAAAAAATTCGTATAGCTATCGTAAAAAAAATAATAAAGCTGTTCTTGTAGATACTGTGTAGAAAATTAATTTTATTCTCACTTCCGCCCACCCATTGGATTTCAAAACACAGTAACTACATTTTACCATGAAACTTTAGGGTTGCAAGATTTTTGGTCAGACAGTAAAAATTATACTTTAATACAGACTGCAAATATGCGGGATTTAACTTTGGGAATGCATGCAGAGTGTGGGGCCATCGATCTAAAGTGTTTCCTTGTTTCCCAACATTTTACTCATTATCACATACTGTGTTATTCGATGGAGCAGCCGAGTAGTTAACAGCACTCGCGCACTTATTGATTTTTGTTAGAAAAGTTTTGGTCAGTTTCCGAATGTGTTGCTCAATGGTAGGTATTTGTAAGTCATTATGGATTTGTGTGTTTCGCACGAACCAAGGGGCGTTCACAGCAGATCTCAAAACTTTATTCTGTAGCACTTGTAACTTGTTTATGTTGGTTTTACTAGTGGCGCTCCACACCGGACACCCATAAGTGATTATAGGTCTTAGAATAGATTGGTATATTAGAATGGCGCATCTAGTTTTTAGGGGTGATTTACGGTTTATGAGTGGGTAGAACATACTAAGACGGGCGTAGCACTCGATGAGCTTGTTGTTGATGTGATGGCTCCAAGTGAGTCTCCTGTCGAGGTGTACTCCTAAGTATTTTACTGATTGATCGGGCGGGTTCCAGTCTACTATGCTATTGTTTATTGTTATTTGGCTAGGGTTAGCTGGCCGCCGGAGCGTAAATATTTTTGTTTCACATTTATCTGGATTGATTGCAATGCTCCATTTATTAAACCATTCGAGGGTTTCATTTACAGTTGCTTGGAGGTTTCGCGCTGCAGTATTTATGTCGCAATGCTGCGCTATTAGGGCTGTGTCGTCGGCAAACATCGAGATGGTTGAATTAGGCAGTTGTGGTATATCGCTGACATAAATGTTAAAGAGGTGTGGAGCCAGTACAGAGCCTTGAGGTACGCCGGCAGTAATTTTTGAAGTATCAGAAATTTCTGAGTTGATTTTTATGGCAAATGTTCTTTTGGTTAGGAATGAAGCTATAATATTTATTAGATAGGCAGGGAGTTGTAGCTGTAATAATTTATAAATGAGGCCGTTGGTCCAGACTTTGTCGAATGCTTTGGATATGTCTAGGAAAGCAACTGCAGTGTGAAGTTTGTTTTCGTAGCCTTGTTCGATGATTTGCGTGAGCCGTAGTAGCTGGTGATTGGCTGAGTAGTTTTCTCGAAATCCGAACTGGAATGGTGGTATAATATTTTTTTCTTTTAGTTCATTATGTAGTCTGGACTGTATAATCTTTTCAAAGAGTTTGGACATCGTTGGTAATAGGCTTATGGGTCTGTAGCTGTCAACTGAGTGACCATTTTTTCTTGGTTTTTTAAATAACAGTATATGGGCAAATTTCCAATAGTCGGGGAAGTAGCCTAATCGTAGGCATGCATTGAAGACTGAGGCAAGGTAAGCCAATGCTTTTTTTGTAAAGTTCTTGAGGACTACATTTGGTATCATATCGTGTCCGGGGGATTTTCTGATAGGAAGTTTATTTATTTCCCGTTGTATTTCTCTAGGCGACGTATGCTTGAAGTTAAGGCTGTTTAGAGGTATGCTTGAGATTACGTGGTTTTCCACATCTTCATGGAGCCTTTGGTAATTGTTATGGTAGGCTGTAGTAAAAGTTTCTTCAAAGTAACTTACGAAAACCTTGCATTTTTCTTCGTCGGTGCTGTATGTAGAGCCATTGTTGCTGATTGCGGGCATTACTGTGTTTTTTTAAAGTATTTTTCTAGTGGCGCTCCACATTGCTCGATCATTGGGCTGTAGTTCTTCCACATATTTTCTATAGTTGGAGATTCTGTAGTTGTCGAGTTCCCATTTGACTTTGTGCGTAAGTTGATTGAGCAATGTTTTCGTTTGAGGATTTCGGGTATTTAGCCAGGCCCGGCGCATTTTATGCTTTTCTTTTATTAAGCTGAGGATGTGTGAGGGTGGATGTGAATACGTAGGTGTACGTCTTCTGGCTGGGTTTGTTGTGGATTCTTTTACCGCTAGTTTAATGTTTTCTGTGAAGCTGTTTATGTAGTGATCAAGGTCTGCTGAAGCATTAAGGGGAGGGGGTGGTTGGAGTTTGCTGTCTAGCTGTATTTGAAATTCATCCCAATCGATCTTTCCGGTAATTAGCATTGGCGGTCTGGATAGATATGCCGGCGTACTTAGGAAGGAGATCAACACGGGGAGGTGGTCTGAATCAAGTTCGTTAACAACATTTTGGTATATTGGGCGGCTGAAGTTTTTTTGTAGTAGGATATCAAGAATGTCAGGAAGTCGATTTCTTTGATAAGGGTAGTAAGTTGGCTCGCTAGGAGCAGCGACTTGAATGCCTAGCTGCGTGGTGTAAGCTAGGAGTCGTTGTCCGTTCGGATTGTTCGCCCGGCATCCCCAAGTTGTGCTCTTACAGTTCAAGTCTCCTAAAAGTATAGTGGGTTCATTAGAAAAGAGGGTGAGGATATCTGTTTCAGCTAGTCTTTTATTCGGTTGCTTGTATGCACATATAATTGTGAGTGAACTTTTGTCATTAAATGTTATTTTGACTGCTGTAGCTTCTATTGTGGTAAGTTGTGGGGATTGTAGTTCAGTCAATAAAAGGTGTCGTTTGGCGATAATTGCTACTCCTCCAGAGGCTAGCTCTCCTTCTCTGTCTTTTCTGTAGATATTATACCCTGGGATTTTGAAGGTTTCATTATTGATCAAATGAGTTTCAGACACGCATGCAATATCTATAGAGTGTCTAGCTAGAAAAGCAATAAATATTGATCTTTGTAATTTGATGCCGTTAGCGTTCCAGTTTGCTATTGTTAAGTTTTGGATAATATGTAAATTATTTACCGCCATTGAAGAGCAGGGCTGGTATTAGTGAAGAGATGAATGACTTTATTTGGTCCATATAGGGAGTTATTAGTTCAATAATCATTTTAATTCTACTACTAATTGGTGTATTATCAGTGTTGGATGAATTTGTTTCGTTTGGTTGGTTTGGTAGAGATCTTGTGTGTTGGCGTAGTTGGTTGGCGTATGTGTTTTGGTTGTTGATTGTGCTGGAGCGTTGAGTGTGAGGGGTCTCGGGGAGAGTGGGCTTTTGGTTATTCGTTTGTTGTCGTTGATTGATATTCGGTTGATTTCGGTAGTAGGGGCATCCTTTGTAACTGGCGGGGTGTTCTCCTCCACAGTTTACACATTGTGGCTTATCGTCTGGTTTTTTCGGGAAATCTTTATAATGGTGATTGCCTGTGCACTTGACGCATCTGGGGTCTAGACGACAGTAGTTTTTGGTGTGGCCATAACGTTGGCAACGGGTGCATTGTGGTATGTCTCTAGATTTGTGTCGCGGTTCTACAGTGACAACACAGTAATTCAGTCTGGTGAGATTGAATATGTCATTTTCTGTACCGTCTTTTTTAAGTTCGACTATAATAAGTGGCATGGGCTTTTTATCGTTGTTTAGCATACGCACAACTTTGAGAACTGGATATTTCTTTATACAAAGTTCAGTCTTGATTTCTTGCTCTGTTATTGATAGAGGAAGTCCTCTAATTACTGCTGAGAGATTAGCATTTTCGGGGTTTTTAAAAGTATAGTATTTGATGTTTTCGTTGTCGTAATATTGTGTTAAAAGGCGGTAGTCATCTGGCGTTGAGAGATTAATTCGGAGAAATGTCCCTTTGTACGATGTAGAAAATTCGTTTTTCGCGAGTGTTTTAATATCTTTTATTACTTCTTGATAATTGTCTGCGTTGTGCAGATAGAGCGGTGGAATTTTTACAACTGCTGTGGTTATCGTTTCTTTATCGCTGCTGCCAGCATTATTTTGAGAGCCTTCATTGGGAATGTAATATTTGTTGCGTGCTACGAGTTCTTCATTGTTAAAGTAGTATTTTTTATTAGGATCTGTTTGAGGTGATTGGTTTTCCCGTTTTCTGTTTGTGGTTGTGGTGTCCATTAATTCCGTTTGCAGTTTAGGCTGGTCATGGTTATTGCTTGTTAACATTTTTGTTGTAATTTTTCCGAATCTCCCCGTGGAGAGATTCGGTTTGAAAATGTGTTTGATATTAGTTATGATTGTGTTTGCGAAATACTCACTGTTTAAATATAAATTGTTTATTTATCGCGCGTGCACGGATATCCACTGATTAAACTAAGCAGAGGTACTTACTTGACCGTCCGCTTGTGGTCACGGCCCGCACAAGACTCTGAATAATTGCTAGAACTGCTCCCCGATAGTTATAAATTGTGTTTATTTACACTACTAATTGCCCCATGCTCCATGTAAAAATTTTCTAGGTTAAAATACCAATTTCGCGACGCTACAATATCTTCTAGGCAACGTTTTAATTCCATTATACAGAGAATTAATGCTAATGTTTCTAAAAAGGCATTTTTAGCACATTAAGTTACCACAGTGTGCAATAAACGTTAGCCTAAGCATCTTCTGCAATGGATTCGCAATTCGCCATTGCATATCCTTCTGACATAATAACTAGACATTGAAGAATTGCTAGAACTGCTCCCCGATAGTAATAAATTATGTGTATTAACACCCCTAATTGCCCCATGCTCCGTGAAAAAATGTCCTAGATTTAAATACCTATTTTTTACAGGTACAATAATTTCTAGGCGACGTTTGAACATCCAAGATACAGAGCTTTAAACCTGATCTTTCTTAAAGGTGTTTTTAGCACATAAAGTTACCACAGAGTGCAATAGACGTTAGCCTGAGCATTCTGTGGTATCTCCATTGGCCATTACATATCCTTCTGACATAAATACCATAAATTGAAGAATCGCTAGAACTGCTCCCCGATAGTTATAAATTGTGTGTATTAACACCCCTAATTGCCCCATGCTCCGTGTAAAAATTTCCTAGGTTTAATACCAATTTTGGGACGCTACAATAATTTCTAGGCGACGTTTGAACATCCAAGATACAGAGCTTTAAACCTAATCTTTCTTAAAGGTGTTTTTAGCACATAAAGTTACCACAGAGTGCAATAGTCGTTAGCCTGAGCATTCTGTGGAATCTCCATTGGCCATTACATATCCTTCTGACATAAATACCATACATTGAAGAATCGCTAGAACTGCTCCTCGATAGTTATAAATTGTGTGTATTAACACCCCTAATTGCCCCATGATCCTTGTAAAAATTTTCTAGGTTAAAATACCAATTTCAGGAAGCTACCATAACTTCTAGGTAACGTTTTAAATTCAATGATACAGAGATTTAATGCTAATGTTTCTAAAAACCAGTTTTTAGCACATTAAGTTACCACAGAGTGCAATAAACGTTAGCCTGAGCATCTTCCGCGATGGATTCGCAATTCGCCATTGCATATCCTTCTGACATAATAACTAGACATTGAAGAATTGCTAGAACTGCTCCCCGATAATTATTATTATGTGTATTAACACCCCTAGTTGCCCCATGCTCCGTGTAAAAATTTCCTATATTTCAATACCAATTTTTGAACAGTACAATAACTTCTAGACGACGTTTTAACATCCAAGATACAGAGCTTTAAACTTAATCTCTCTTAAAGGTGTTTTTAGCACATAAAGTTACTACAGAGTGCAATAGACGTTAGCCTGAGCATTCTGCGGTGGAATCTCCATTGGCCATTACATATCCTTCCGACATAAATACCATACATAGAAGAATTGCTAGAACTGCTTCCCGATAGTTATAAATTGTGCGTATTAACACCCCTAATTGCCCCATGCTCCTTGTAAAATTTTTTTAATTTAAAATACCAATTTCAGGACGCTACAATAACTTCTAGGTAACGTTTTAAATTCCATGATACAGAGATTTAATGCTAATGTTTCTAAAAAGTCGTTTTTAGCACATTAAGTGACCACAGAGTGCAATAAACGTTAGGCTGAGCATCTTCCGCGATGGATTCGCAATTCGCCATTGCATATCCTTCTGACATAATAACTAGACATTGAAGAATTACTAGAACTGCTCCCCGATAGTTATTATTATGTGTATTAACACCCCTAGTAGCCCCATGCTCCGTGTAAACATTTCCTAGATTAAATACAAATTTTGGGACGCTACAATAATTTCTAGGCGACGTTTGAACATCCAAGATACAGAGCTTTAAACCTAATCTTTCTTAAAGATGTTTTTAGCACATCAAGTTACCACAGAGTGCAATAGACGTTAGCCTGAGCATTCTGCGGTGGCATCTCCATTGGCCATTACATATCCTTCTGACATAAATACCATACATAGAAGAATTGCTAGAAGTGCTCCCCGATAGGTATAAGTTGTGTGTATTAACACCCCTAATTGCCCCATGCTCCTTGTAAAAATTTTCTAGGTTAAAATACCAATTTCAGGACGCTACCATAACTTCTAGGTAACGTTTTAAATTCAATGATACAGAGATTTAATGCTAATGTTTCTAAAAAGGCGTTTTTAGCACATTAAGTTACCACAGAGTGCAATAAACGTTAGCCTGAGCATCTTCCGCGATGGATTCGCAATTCGCCGTTGCATATCTTTCTGACATAATAACTAGACATTTAAGAATTGCTAGAACTGCTCCCCGATAGTTATTATTCTGTGTATTAACACCCCTAGTTGCCCCATGCTCCGTGTAAAAATTTCCTAGATTAAATACTAATTTTGGGACGCTACAATAATTTCTAGGCGACGTTTGAACATCCAATATACAGAGGTTTAAATATAATCTTTCTTAAAGGTGTTTTTAGCACATAAAGTTACCACAGAGTGCAATAGACGTTAGCCTGAGCATTCTGCGGTGGAATCTCCATTGGCTATTACATATCTTTCTGACATAAATACCATACATTGAAGAATCGCTAGAACTGTTCCCCAATAGTTATAAATTGTGCGTATTAACACCCCTAATTGCGCCATGCTCCTTGTAAAAATTTTCTAGGTTAAAATACCAATTTCGGGACGCTACCATAACTTCTAGGTAACGTTTTAAATTCCATGATACAGAGATTTAATGCTAATGTTTCTAAAAAAACTTTTTTAGCACATTAAGTTACCACAGAGTGCAATAAATGTTAGCCTGAGCATCTTCCGCGATGGATTCGCAATTCGCCATTGCATATCTTTCTGACATAATAACTAGACATTGAAGAATTTCCAGAACTGCTCCCCGATAGTTATAAATTATGTGTATTAATACCCCTAGTTGCCCAATGCCCCGTGTAAAAATTTCCTATATTTCAATACCAATTTTTGAACGGTACAATAACTTCTAGACGACGTTTTAACATCCAAGATACAGAGCTTTAAACTTAATCTTTCTTAAAGGTGTTTTTAGCACATTAAGTTACCACAGAGTGCAATAGACGTTAGCCTGAGCATTCTGCGGTGGAATCTCCATTGGCCATTACATATCCTTCTGACATAAATACCCTACATTGAAGAATCGCTAGAACTGCTTACCGATAGTTATAAATTGTGTGTATTAACACCCCTAGTTGCCTCATGCACCGTGGCGACTTTTTAACATCCAAGATACAAAGCTTTAAACCTAATCTTTCTTAAAGGGGTTTCTAGCACATAAAGTAGTCACAGACTGCAATAGACGTTAGCCTGAGCATCTTCTGCGCTAAATTCTCCATTCAACATTACATATCCTTCTGACATGAATACTAGACATTGAATAATTGCTAGAACTGCTCCCCGATAGTTATAAATTGTGTTTATTTACACTACTAATTGCCCCATGCTCCATGTAAAAATTTTCTAGGTTAAAATACCAATTTCGGGACGCTACAATAACTTCTAGGCAACGTTTTAATTCCATAATACAGAGAATTAATGCTAATGTTCCTAAAAAGGCATTTTTAGCACATTAAGTTACCACAGTGTGCAATAAACGTTAGCCTGAGCATCTTCTGCAATGGATTCGCAATTCGCCATTGCATATCCTTCTGACATAATAACTAGACATTGATGAATTGCTAGAACTGCTCCCCGATAGTAATAAATTATGTGTATTAACACCCCTAGTTGCCCCATGCTCCGTGTAAAAATTGCCTATATTTAAATACCAATTTTGGGACGCTACAATAATTTCTAGGCGACGTTTGAACATCTAAGATACAGAGCTTTACACCTATTCTTTCTTAAAGGTGTTTTCAGCACATAAAGTTACCACAGAGTGCAATAGACGTTAGCCTGAGCATTCTGCGGTTCTGATAGTTATTATTATGTGTATTAACACCCCTAGTAGCCCCATGCTCCGTGTAAAAATTTCCTAGATTAAATCCGAATTTTGGGACGCTACAATAATTTCTAGGCGACGTTTGAACATCCAAGATACAGAGCTTTAAACCTAATCTTTCTTAAAGGTGTTTTTACCACATAAAGTTACCACCGAGTGCAATAGACGTTAGCCTGAGCATTCTGCGGTGGAATATCCATTGGCAATTACATATCCTTCTGACATAAATACCATACATACAAGAATTGCTAGAACTGCTCCCCGATAGTTATAAATTGTGTGTATTAACACCCCTAATTGCCCCATGCTCCTTGTAAAAATTTTCTAGGTTAAAATACCAATTTCAGGAAACTACCATAACTTCTAGGTAACGTTTTAAATTCCATGATACAGATATTTAATGCTAATGTTTCTAAAAAGGCGTGTTTAGCTCATTAAGTTACTACAGAGTGCAATAAACGTTAGCCTGAGCATCTTCCGCGATGGATTCGCAATTCGCCATTGCATATCCTTCTGACATAATAACTAGACATTGAAGAATTGCTAGAACTGCTCCCCGATAGTTTTAAATTATGTGTATTAACACCCCTAGTTGCCTCATGCACCGTGGCGACTTTTTAACATCCAAGATACAGAGCTTTAAACCTAATCTTTCTTAAAGGGGTTTCTAGTACATAAAGTAGTCACAGACTGCAATAAACGTTAGCCTGAGCATCTTCCGCGATGGATTCGCAATTCGCCATTGCATATCCTTCTGACATAAATACTAGACATTGAATAATTGCTAGAACTGCTCCCCGATAGTTATAAATTGTGTTTATTTACACTACTAATTGCTCCATGCTCCATGTAAAAATTTTCTAGGTTAAAATACCAATTTCGGGACGCTACAATAACTTCTAGGCAACGTTTTAATTCCATTATACAGAGAATTAATGCTAATGTTCCTGAAAAGGCATTTTTAGCACATTAAGTTACCACAGTGTGCAATAAACGTTAGCCTGAGCATCTTCTGCAATGGATTCGCAATTCGCCATTGCATATCCTTCTGACATAATAACTAGACATTGAAGAATTGCTAGAACTGCTCCCCGATAGTAATAAATTATGTGTATGAACACCCCTAGTTGCCCCATGCTACGTGTAAAAATTGCCTATATTTAAATACCAATTTTGGGACGCTACAATAACTTCTAGGCAACGGTTTAAATTCATTATACAGAGAATTAATGCTAATGTTTCTAAAAAGGTGTTTTTAGCACATTAAGTTACCGCAGTGTGCAATAAACGTTAGTCTGAGCATCTTCTGCAATGAATTCGTAATTCGCATTGCATATCCTTCTTTCATAATAACTAGACATTGAAGAATTGCTAGAACTGCTCCCCGATATTTATAAATTATGTGTATTAACACCCCTAGTTGCCACATGCTCCGTGAAAAAATTTTCTAAGTTAAAATACCAACTTCAGGACGCTACCATAACTTCTAGGTAACGTTTTAAATTCCTAGATACAGAGATTTAATGCTAATGTTTCTAAAAAGGCGTTTTTGCACATTAAGTTACCACAGAGTGCAATAAATGTTAGCCTGAGCAGCTTCCGCGATGGATTCGCAATTCGCCATTGCATATCCTTTTTAAATAACAACTAGACATTGAAGAATTGCTAGAACTGCTCCCCGATAGTTATAAATTATGTGTATTAACACCCCTAGTTGCCCCATGCTTCGTGTAAAAATTTCCTAGATTAATTACGAATTTTGGGACTCTACAATAATTTCTAGGCGACGTTTGAACATCCAAGATACAGAGCTTTAAACCTAATCTTTCTTAAAGGAGTTCTTAGCACATAAAGTTACCACCGAGTGCAATAGACGTTAGCCTGAGCATTTTGCGGTGGAATATCCATTGGCCATTACATATCCTTCTGACATAAATACCATACATAGAAGAATTGCTAGAACTGCTCCCCGATAGTTATAAATTGTGTGTATTAACACCCCTAATTGCCCCATGCTCCTTGTAAAATTTTCTAGGTTAAAATACCAATTTCAGGACGCTACCATAACTTCTAGGTAACGTTTTAAATTCCATGATACAGAGATTTAATGCTAATGTTTCTAAAAAGGCGTTTTTAGCACATTAAGTTACCACAGAGTGCAATAAATGTTAGCCTGAGCAGCTTCCGCAATGGATTCGCAATTCGCCATTGCATTACCTTTTGAAATAACAACCAGACATTGAGGAATTGCTAGACTGCTCCCCGATAGTTATAAATTATGTGTATTAACACCCCTAGTTGCCTCATGCACCGTGGCGACTTTTTAACATCCAACATACAGAGCTTTAAAGCTAATCTTTCTTAAAGGGGTTTCTAGCACATAAAGTAGCCACAGACTGCAATAGACGTTAGCCTGAGCATCTTCTGCGCTAAATTCTCCATTCAACATTACATATCCTTCTGACATAAATACTAGACATTGAATAATTGCTAGAACTGCTCCCCGATAGTTATAAATTGTGTTTATTTACACAACTAATTGCCCCATGCTCCATGTAAAAATTTTCTAGGTTAAAATACCAATTTCGGGACGCTACAATAACTTCTAGGCAACGTTTTAATTCCATTATACCGAGAATTAATGCTAATGTTTCTAAAAAGTTGTTTTTAGCACATTAAGTTACCACAGTGTGCAATAAACGTTAGCCTGAGCATCTTCTGCAACGGATTCGTAATTCGCCATTGCATATCCTTCTTTCATAATAACTAGACATTGAAGAATTGCTAGAACTGCTCACCGATAGTTATAAATTGTGTGTATTAACACCCCTAATTGCCCCATGCTCCTTGTAAACATTTTCTAGGTTAAAATACCAATTTCAGGTTGCTACCATAACTTCTAGGTAACTATTTAAATTCTATGATACAGAGATTTAATGCTAATGTTTCTAAAAAGGCGTTTATAGCATATTAAAGTACCACAGAGTGCAATAAACGTTAGCCTGAGCATCTTCCGCGATGGATTCGCAATTCGCCATTGCATATCCTTCTGACATAATAACTAGACATTGAAGAATTGCTAGAACTGCTCCCCGATAGTTATAAATTGTGTGTATTAACACCCCTAGTTGCCCCATGCTCCGTGTAAAAATTTCCTAGATTAAATACTAATTTTGGGACGCTACAATAACTTCTAGGCGACGTTTGAACATCAAAGATACAGAGCTTTAAATATAATCTTTCTTAAAGGTGTTTTTAGCACATAAAGTTACCACAGAGTGCAATAGACGTTAGCCTGAGCATTCTACGGTGGAATCTCCATTGGCCATTACATATCTTTCTGACATAAATACCATACATTGAAGAATCGCTAGAACTGTTCCCCAATAGTTATAAATTGTGCGTATTAACACCCCTAATTGCGCCATGCTCCTTGTAAAAACTTTCTAGGTTAAAATACCAATTTTGGGACGCTACCATAACTTCTAGGTAACGTTTTAAATTCCATGATACAGAGATTTAATGCTAATGTTTCTAAAAAGGCGTTTTTAGCACATTAAGTTACCACAGAGTGCAATAAATGTTATCCTGAGCATCTTCCGCGATGGATTCGCAATTCGCCATTGCATATCTTTCTGACATAATAACTAGACATTGAAGAATTTCCAGAACTGCTCCCCGATAGTTATAAATTATGTGTATTAATACCCCTAGTTGCCCAATGCCCCGTGTAAAAATTTCCTATATTTCAATACCAATTTTTGAACGGTACAATAACTTCTAGACGACGTTTTAACATCCAAGATACAGAGCTTTAAACTTAATCTTTCTTAAAGGTGTTTTTAGCACATTAAGTTACCACAGAGTGCAATAGACGTTAGCCTGAGCATTCTGCGGTGGAATCTCCATTGGCCATTACATATCCTTCTGACATAAATACCATACATTGAAGAATCGCTAGAACTGCTTACCGATAGTTATAAATTGTGTGTATTAACACCCCTAGTTGCCTCATGCACCGTGGCGACTTTTTAACATCCAAGATACAAAGCTTTAAACCTAATCTTTCTTAAAGGGGTTTCTAGCACATAAAGTAGTCACAGACTGCAATAGACGTTAGCCTGAGCATCTTCTACGCTAAATTCTCCATTCAACATTACATATCCTTTTGACATAAATACTAGACATTGAATAATTGCTAGAACTGCTCCCCGATAGTTATAAATTGTGTTTATTTACAATACTAATTGCCCCATATTCCATGTAAAAATTTTCTAGGTTAAAATACCAATTTCTGGACGCTACAATAACTTCTAGGCAACGTTTTAATTCCATTATACAGAGAATTAATGCTAATGTTCCTAAAAAGGCATTTTCAGCACATTAAGTTACCACAGTGTGCAATAAACGTTAGCCTGAGCATCTTCTGCAATGGATTCGCAATTCGCCATTGCATATCCTTCTGACATAATAACTAGACATTGAAGAATTGCTAGAACTGCTCCCCGATAGTAATAAATTATGTGTATTAACACCCCTAGTTGCCCCATGCTCCGTGTAAACATTTTCTAGGTTAAAATACCAATTTCAGGATGCTACCATAACTTCTAGGTAACTATTTAAATTCTATGATACAGACATTTAATGCTAATGTTTCTAAAAAGGCGTTTATAGCACATTAAAGTACCACAGAGTGCAATAAACGTTAGCCTGAGCATCTTCCGCGATGGATTCGCAATTCGCCATTGCATATCCTTCTGACATAATAACTAGACATTGAAGAATTGCTAGAACTGCTCCCCGATAGTTATAAATTGTGTGTATTAACACCTCTAATTGCCCCATGCTCCTTGTAAAAATTTCTTAGGTTAAATCCCAATTTTGGGACGCTACAATAATTTCTAGGCGACGTTTGAACATCCAAGAGAGAGAGCTTTAAACCTAATCTTTCTTAAAGGTGTTTTTAGCACCTAAAGTTACCACAGAGTGCAATAGACGTTAGCCTGAGCATCTTCCGCTATGGATTCGCAATTCGCCATTGCATATCCTTCTGACATAATAACTAGACATTGAAGAATTGCTAGAACTGCTCCCCGATAGTTATAAATTGTGTGTATTAACACCCCTAATTGCCCCATGCTCCTTGTAAACATTTTCTAGGTTAAAATACCAATTTCAGGTTGCTACCATAACTTCTAGGTAACGTTTTAAATTCAATGATACAGAGATTTAATGCTAATATTTATAGAAAGGCGTTTTTAACACATTAAGTTACCACAGAGTGCAATAAACGTTAGCCTGAGCATCTTCTGCGATGGATTCGCAATTCGCCATTCCATATCCTTCTGACATAATAACTAGACGTTGAAGAATTGCTAGAATGGTTCCCCGATAGTTATTATTATGTGTATTAACACCCCTAGTTGCCCCATGCTACGTGTAAAAATTTCCTAGATTAAATACCAATTTTGGGACGCTACAATAATTTCTAGGCGACGTTTGAACATCCAAGATACAGAGCTTTAAACCTAATCTTTCTTAAAGGTGATTTTAGCACATAAAGTTGCCACAGAGTGCAATAGACGTTAGCCTGAGCATTCTGCGGTGGAATCTCCATTGGCCATTACATATCTTTCTGACATAAATACCATACATTGAAGAATCGCTAGAACTGTTCCCCAATAGTTATAAATTGTGCGTATTAACACCCCTAATTGCGCCATGCTCCTTGTAAAAATTTTCTAGGTTAAAATACCAATTTCGGGACGCTACCATAACTTCTAGGTAACGTTTTAAATTCCATGATACAGAGATTTAATGCTAATGTTTCTAAAAAAACTTTTTTAGCACATTAAGTTACCACAGAGTGCAATAAATGTTAGCCTGAGCATCTTCCGCGATGGATTCGCAATTCGCCATTGCATATCCTTCTGACATAATAACTAGACATTGAAGAATTGCTAGAACTGCTCCCCGATAGTTATAAATTATGTGTATTAACACCCCTAATTGCCCCATGCTCTTTTGTTAAAATTTCCTAGACTTAAATATAAATTTTTGAACGGTACAATAACTTCTAGACGACGTTTTAACATCCAAGATACAGAGCTTTAAACTTAATCTTTCTTAAAGGTGTTTTTAGCACATTAAGTTACCACAGAGTGCAATAGACGTTAGCCTGAGCATTCTGCGGTGGAATCTCCATTGGCCATTACATATCCTTCTGACATAAATACCCTACATTGAAGAATCGCTAGAACTGCTTACCGATAGTTATAAATTGTGTGTATTAACACCCCTAGTTGCCTCATGCACCGTGGCGACTTTTTAACATCCAAGATACAAAGCTTTAAACCTAATCTTTCTTAAAGGGGTTTCTAGCACATAAAGTAGTCACAGACTGCAATAGACGTTAGCCTGAGCATCTTCTGCGCTAAATTCTCCATTCAACATTACATATCCTTCTGACATGAATACTAGACATTGAATAATTGCTAGAACTGCTCCCCGATAGTTATAAATTGTGTTTATTTACACTACTAATTGCCCCATGCACCATGTAAAAATTTTCTAGGTTAAAATACCAATTTCGGGACGCTACAATAATTTCTAGGCAACGTTTTAATTCCATAATACAGAGAATTAATGCTAATGTTCCTAAAAAGGCATTTTTAGCACATTAAGTTACCACACTGTGCAATAAACGTTAGCCTGAGCATCTTCAGCAATGGATTCGCAATTCGCCATTGCATATCCTTCTGACATAATAACTAGACATTGATGAATTGCTAGAACTGCTCCCCGATAGTAATAAATTATGTGTATTAACACCCCTAGTTGCCCCATGCTCCGTGTAAAAATTGCCTATATTTAAATACCAATTTTGGGACGCTACAATAATTTCTAGGCGACGTTTGAACATCTAAGATACAGAGCTTTACACCTATTCTTTCTTAAAGGTGTTTTCAGCACATAAAGTTACCACAGAGTGCAATAGACGTTAGCCTGAGCATTCTGCGGTTCTGATAGTTATTATTATGTGTATTAACACCCCTAGTAGCCCCATGCTCCGTGTAAAAATTTCCTAGATTAAATCCGAATTTTGGGACGCTACAATAATTTCTAGGCGACGTTTGAACATCCAAGATACAGAGCTTTAAACCTAATCTTTCTTAAAGGTGTTTTTACCACATAAAGTTACCACCGAGTGCAATAGACGTTAGCCTGAGCATTCTGCGGTGGAATATCCATTGGCAATTACATATCCTTCTGACATAAATACCATACATACAAGAATTGCTAGAACTGCTCCCCGATAGTTATAAATTGTGTGTATTAACACCCCTAATTGCCCCATGCTCCTTGTAAAAATTTTCTAGGTTAAAATACCAATTTCAGGAAACTACCATAACTTCTAGGTAACGTTTTAAATTCCATGATACAGATATTTAATGCTAATGTTTCTAAAAAGGCGTTTTTAGCTCATTAAGTTACTACAGAGTGCAATAAACGTTAGCCTGAGCATCTTCCGCGATGGATTCGCAATTCGCCATTGCATATCCTTCTGACATAATAACTAGACATTGAAGAATTGCTAGAACTGCTCCCCGATAGTTTTAAATTATGTGTATTAACACCCCTAGTTGCCTCATGCACCGTGGCGACTTTTTAACATCCAAGATACAGAGCTTTAAACCTAATTTTTCTTAAAGGGGTTTCTAGTACATAAAGTAGTCACAGACTGCAATAGACGTTAGCCTGAGAATCTTCTGCGCTAAATTCTCCATTCAACATTACATATCCTTCTGACATAAATACTAGACATTGAATAATTGCTAGAACTGCTCCCCGATAGTTATAAATTGTGTTTATTTACACTACTAATTGCTCCATGCTCCATGTAAAAATTTTCTAGGTTAAAATACCAATTTCGGGACGCTACAATAACTTCTAGGCAACGTTTTAATTCCATTATACAGAGAATTAATGCTAATGTTCCTGAAAAGGCATTTTTAGCACATTAAGTTACCACAGTGTGCAATAAACGTTAGCCTGAGCATCTTCTGCAATGGATTCGCAATTCGCCATTGCATATCCTTCTGACATAATAACTAGACATTGAAGAATTGCTAGAACTGCTCCCCGATAGTAATAAATTATGTGTATGAACACCCCTAGTTGCCCCATGCTACGTGTAAAAATTGCCTATATTTAAATACCAATTTTGGGACGCTACAATAACTTCTAGACAACGGTTTAAATTCATTATACAGAGAATTAATGCTAATGTTTCTAAAAAGGTGTTTTTAGCACATTAAGTTACCGCAGTGTGCAATAAACGTTAGTCTGAGCATCTTCTGCAATGAATTCGTAATTCGCCATTGCATATCCTTCTTTCATAATAACTAGACATTGAAGAATTGCTAGAACTGCTCCCCGATATTTATAAATTATGTGTATTAACACCCCTAGTTGCCACATGCTCCGTGAAAAAATTTTCTAAGTTAAAATACCAACTTCAGGACGCTACCATAACTTCTAGGTAACGTTTTAAATTCCTAGATACAGAGATTTAATGCTAATGTTTCTAAAAAGGCGTTTTTGCACATTAAGTTACCACAGAGTGCAATAAATGTTAGCCTGAGCAGCTTCCGCGATGGATTCGCAATTCGCCATTGCATATCCTTTTTAAATAACAACTAGACATTGAAGAATTGCTAGAACTGCTCCCCGATAGTTATAAATTATGTGTATTAACACCCCTAGTTGCCCCATGCTTCGTGTAAAAATTTCCTAGATTAAATACGAATTTTGGGACTCTACAATAATTTCTAGGCGACGTTTGAACATCCAAGATACAGAGCTTTAAACCTAATCTTTCTTAAAGGAGTTCTTAGCACATAAAGTTACCACCGAGTGCAATAGACGTTAGCCTGAGCATTTTGCGGTGGAATATCCATTGGCCATTACATATCCTTCTGACATAAATACCATACATAGAAGAATTGCTAGAACTGCTCCCCGATAGTTATAAATTGTGTGTATTAACACCCCTAATTGCCCCATGCTCCTTGCAAAATTTTCTAGGTTAAAATACCAATTTCAGGACGCTACCATAACTTCTAGGTAACGTTTTAAATTCCATGATACAGAGATTTAATGCTAATGTTTCTAAAAAGGCGTTTTTAGCACATTAAGTTACCACAGAGTGCAATAGACGTTAGCCTGAGCATCTTCCGCTATGGATTCGCAATTCGCCATTGCATATCCTTCTGACATAATAACTAGACATTGAAGAATTGCTAGAACTGCTCCCCGATAGTTATAAATTGTGTGTATTAACACCCCTAATTGCCCCATGCAACTTGTAAACATTTTCTAGGTTAAAATACCAATTTCAGGTTGCTACCATAACTTCTAGGTAACGTTTTAAATTCAATGATACAGAGATTTAATGCTAATATTTATAGAAAGGCGTTTTTAACACATTAAGTTACCACAGAGTGCAATAAACGTTAGCCTGAGCATCTTCTGCGATGGATTCGCAATTCGCCATTCCATATCCTTCTGACATAATAACTAGACATTGAAGAATTGCTAGAATGGTTCCCCGATAGTTATTATTATGTGTATTAACACCCCTAGTTGCCCCATGCTACGTGTAAAAATTTCCTAGATTAAATACCAATTTTGGGACGCTACAATAATTTCTAGGCGACTTTGAACATCCAAGATACAGAGCTTTAAACCTAATCTTTCTTAAAGGTGATTTTAGCACATAAAGTTGCCACAGAGTGCAATAGACGTTAGTCTGAGCATTCTGCGGTGGAAACTGCATTGGCCATTACATATCCTTCTGACATAAATACCATACATAGAAGAATTGCTAGAACTGCTCCCCGATAGTTATAAATTGTGTGTATTAACACCCCTAATTGCCCCATGCTTCTTGTAAAAATTTTCTAGGTTAAAATACCAATTTCAGGATGCTACCATTACTTCTAGGTAACTATTTAAATTCTATGATACAGAGATTTAATGCTAATGTTTCTAAAAAGTCGTTTATAGCACATTAAAGTACCACAGAGTGCAACAAACGTTAGCCTGAGCATCTTGCGCGATGGATTCGCAATTCGCCATTGCATATCCTTCTGACATAATAACTAGACATTGAAGAATTGCTAGAACTGCTCCCCGATAGTTATAAATTGTGTGTATTAACACCCCTAATTGCCCCATGCTCCTTGTAAAAATTTCTTAGGTTAAATACCAATTTTGGGACGCTACAATAATTTCTAGGCGACGTTTGAACATCCAAGAGAGAGAGCTTTAAACCTAATCTTTCTTAAAGGTGTTTTTAGCACCTAAAGTTACCACAGAGTGCAATAGACGTTAGCCTGAGCATCTTCCGCGATGGATTCGCAATTCGCCATTGCATATCCTTCTGACATAATAACTAGACATTGAAGAATTGCTAGAACTGCTCCCCGATAGTTATAAATTGTGTGTATTAACACCCCTAATTGTCCCATGCTCCTTGTAAAAATTTCTTAGGTTAAATACCAATTTTGGGACGCTACAATAATTTCTAGGCGACGTTTGAACATCCAAGAGAGAGAGCTTTAAACCTAATCTCTCTTAAAGGTGTTTTTAGTACCTAAAGTTACCACAGAGTGCAATAGACGTTAGCCTGAGCATCTTCCGCGATGGATTCGCAATTCGCCATTGCATATCCTTCTGACATAATAACTAGACATAGAAGAATTGCTAGAACTGCCCCCCGATAGTTATAAATTATGTGTATTAACACCCCTAGTTGCCCCATGTTCCGTGTAAAAATTTCTTAGGTTAAATACCAATTTTGGGACGCTACAATAATTTCTAGGCGACGTTTGAACATCCAAGTGAGAGAGCTTTAAACCTAATCTTTCTTAAAGGTGTTTTTAGCACATAAAGTTACCACAGAGTGCAATAGAAGTTATCCTGAGCATTCTGCGGTGGAATTGCCAGAACTGCTCCCCGATAGTTATAAATTGTGTGTATTAACAACCCTAATTGCCCCATGCTCCTTGTAAAAATTTTCTAGGTTAAAATACCAATTTCAGGACGCTACCATAACTTCTAGGTAACGTTTTAATTCAATGATATAGAGATTTAATGCTAATGTTTCTAAAAAGGCGTTTTTAGCACAATAAGTTACCACAGAGTGCAATAAACGTTAGCCTGGGCATCTTCCGCGATGGATTCGCAATTCGCCATTGCATATCCTTCTGACATAATAACTAGACATTGAAGAATTGCTAGAACTGCTCCCCGATAGTTATAAATTGTGTGTATTAACACCCCTAATTGCCCCATGCTCCTTGTAAAAATTTCTTAGGTTAAATACCAATTTTGGGACGCTACAATAATTTCTAGGCGACGTTTGAACATCCAAGAGAGAGAGCTTTAAACCTAATCTTTCTTAAAGGTGTTTTTAGCACCTAAAGTTACCACAGAGTGCAATAGCCGTTAGCCTGAGCATCTTCCGCGATGGATTCGCAATTCGCCATTGCATATCCTTCTGACATAATAACTAGACATTGAAGAATTGCTAGAACTGCTCCCCGATAGTTATAAATTGTGTGTATTAACACCCCTAATTGCCCCATGCTCCTTGTAAAAATTTCTTAGGTTAAATACCAATTTTGGGACGCTACAATAATTTCTAGGCGACGTTTGAACATCCAAGAGAGAGAGCTTTAAACCTAATCTTTCTTAAAGGTGTTTTTAGTACCTAAAGTTACCACAGAGTGCAATAGACGTTAGCCTGAGCATCTTCCGCGATGGATTCGCAATTCGCCATTGCATATCCTTCTGACATAATAACTAGACATAGAAGAATTGCTAGAACTGCCCCCCGATAGTTATAAATTATGTGTATTAACACCCCTAGTTGCCCCATGTTCCGTGTAAAAATTTCTTAGGTTAAATACCAATTTTGGGACGCTACAATAATTTCTAGGCGACGTTTGAACATCCAAGTGAGAGAGCTTTAAACCTAATCTTTCTTAAAGGTGTTTTTAGCACATAAAGTTACCACAGAGTGCAATAGAAGTTATCCTGAGCATTCTGCGGTGGAATTGCCAGAACTGCTCCCCGATAGTTATAAATTGTGTGTATTAACACCCCTAATTGCCCCATGCTCCTTGTAAAAATTTCTTAGGTTAAATACCAATTTTGGGACGCTACAATAATTTCTAGGCGACGTTTGAACATCCAAGAGAGAGAGCTTTAAACCTAATCTTTCTTAAAGGTGTTTTTAGTACCTAAAGTTACCACAGAGTGCAATAGACGTTAGCCTGAGCATCTTCCGCGATGGATTCGCAATTCGCCATTGCATATCCTTCTGACATAATAACTAGACATAGAAGAATTGCTAGAACTGCCCCCCGATAGTTATAAATTATGTGTATTAACACCCCTAGTTGCCCCATGTTCCGTGTAAAAATTTCTT
The DNA here is from genome assembly GCA_940337035.1 of Agriotes lineatus. Taxonomy (NCBI): domain Eukaryota; kingdom Metazoa; phylum Arthropoda; class Insecta; order Coleoptera; family Elateridae; genus Agriotes; species Agriotes lineatus. The sequence goes on along the minus strand of CALNHX010000063.1, from coordinate 103,413 downwards.
AGGTTAAATACCAATTTTGGGACGCTACAATAATTTCTAGGCGACGTTTGAACATCCAAGTGAGAGAGCTTTAAACCTAATCTTTCTTAAAGGTGTTTTTAGCACATAAAGTTACCACAGAGTGCAATAGAAGTTATCCTGAGCATTCTGCGGTGGAATTGCCAGAACTGCTCCCCGATAGTTATAAATTGTGTGTATTAACAACCCTAATTGCCCCATGCTCCTTGTAAAAATTTTCTAGGTTAAAATACCAATTTCAGGACGCTACCATAACTTCTAGGTAACGTTTTAATTCAATGATACAGAGATTTAATGCTAATGTTTCTAAAAAGGCGTTTTTAGCACAATAAGTTACCACAGAGTGCAATAAACGTTAGCCTGAGCATCTTCCGCGATGGATTCGCAATTCGCCATTGCATATCCTTCTGACATAATAACTAGACATAGAAGAATTGCTAGAACTGCCCCCCGATAGTTATAAATTATGTGTATTAACACCCCTAGTTGCCCCATGTTCCGTGTAAAAATTTCTTAGGTTAAATACCAATTTTGGGACGCTACAATAATTTCTAGGCGACGTTTGAACATCCAAGAGAGAGAGCTTTAAACCTAATCTTTCTTAAAGGTGTTTTTAGCACATAAAGTTACCACAGAGTGCAATAGAAGTAAGCCTGAGCAGTCTGCGGTGGAATCTCCATTGGCCATTACATATCCTTCTGACATAAATACCATACATAGAAGACTTGCTAGAACTGCTCCCCGATAGTTATAAATTGTGTGTATTAACACCCCTAACTGCCCCATGCTCTTTGTAAAAATTTTCTAGGTTAAAATACCAATTTCGGGACTCTACAATTACTTCTAGGTAACGTTTTAAATTCCATGATACAGAGATTTAATGCTAATGTTTCTAAAAATGCGGTTTTAGCACATTAAGTTAACACAGAGTACAATAAACGTTAGCCTGAGCATCTTCCGTTATGGATTTGCAATTTGCCATTGCATATCATCTGACATAATAACTAGACATAGAAAAATTGCTAGAACTGCTCCCTGATAGTTATTATTATGTATATTAACACCCCTAGTTGCCCCATGCTTCGTGTAAAAATTTCCTAGATTAAATACCAATTTTGGGACGCTACAATAATTTCTAGGCGACGTTTGAACATCCAAGATACAGAGCTTTACACCTAATCTTTCTTAAAGGTGTTTTAGCACATAAAGTTACTACAGAGTGCAATAGACGTTAGCCTGAGCATTCTGCTGTGGAATCTCCATTGGCCATTACATATCCTTCTGACATAAATACCATACATAGAAGAATTGCTAGAACTGCTCCCCAATAGTTATAAATTGTGTGTATTAACACCCCTAATTGCCCCATGCTCTTTGTAAAAATTTTCTAATTTAAAATACCAATTTCAAGACGCTACCATAACTTCTAGGTAACCTTTTAAATCCAATGATACAGATATTTAATGCTAATGTTACTAAAAAGGCGTTTTTAGCACATTAAGTTACCACAGAGTGAAATAAACGTTAGCCTGAGCATCTTCCGCGATGGATTTGCAATTCGCCATTGCATATCCTTCTGACATAATAACTAGACATTGAAGAATCGCTAGAACTGCTTACCGATAGTTATAAATTGTGTGTATTAACACCCCTAATTGCCCCATGCTCCTTGTAAAAATTTTCTAGGTTAAAATAACAATTTCAGGAAACTACCATAACTTCTAGGTAACGTTTTAAATTCAATGATACAGAGATTTAATGCTAATGTTTCTAAAAAAGGCGTTTTTAGCACATTAAGTTACCACAGAGTGCAATAAACGTTAGCCTGAGCATCTTCCGCGATGGATTCGCAATTCGCCATTGCATATCCTTCTGACATAATAACTAGACATTGAAGAACTGCTAGAACTGCTCCCCGATAGATATTATTATGTGTATTAACACCCCTAGTTGCCCCATGCTCCGTGTAAAAATTTCCTAGATTAAATACGAATTTTGGGACGCTACAATAATTTCTAGGCGACGTTTGAACATCCAAGATACAGAGCTTTAAACCCCAGTATGGGCATTCAATGCGAGTAGTCGCTTTTGCACGTTGCTCTGGTTTTCCGTAGGTGTTCATAGTTATTATTAAATTACTGCGAAATTTGTTGTCAAGATGGTTTTCACGCAAGGGCAGAAGAATGACATTCGCGATATTGCCGTTAAAACTTTCAGCGAAAACATTACAGATGATAAGTTTTGGGAACTGATTGCTACAAAACTTTCGAATCTGGTCATGGCTAAAATAGAAGATAAGTTGCAGAAACTAATCGACAAATGTAATGAACTAGAAAAAAGTAATGTTCGCTTGAGGGAAGCTAATGAAGAACTAACCCAAACGGTAGACGAATTGGAGCAGTATACCAGAAGAAACTCCATACGTATCTTCGGCTTAAAAGAACAAAAAAAACGAAAATGTGGATCAAGTCGTTACGAAGTTATTTAAAGAAAAACTGGATGTTTCGCTGAGTGAAGTTAACATAGACCGATGCCATCGTGTGGGCCCGTTCAACGCTGGATCTGTGAAAAATAGAGCGGTTATAGTGAAGTTTACCAGCTACCGTTTTCGTGCTCAGGTATTTAATGCTAAAAAGAAATTAAAAGGATCTGGTGTAGTGATACGGGAAGATTTAACAAAGTTTAGGTCTGATTTGTTGCTTAATGCTTGCGAACAATTTGGTTTCCAGAACGTTTGGTCGCAGGACGGCGTGATAATTATAAACAAAAACAATCGTAAAAATCGTATCAAAACGGTGCAGGAATTGGAAAATCTGAAGTAACTTTCTATTGTCAATAATCAGTTGCAAGTGCATGCTAAAGGAAATATTGTTTATTGTTTTGCTCCTACTTTTAGTTAGCGTCTTTGTCATTGTCTTAGTTAGTAGTTACTTAATTTCTGCTTATAAGTAACATAAATTTTCTGTTTATATATTCACACGTGATTTATCTGTTTTTTTTTATTGCGCACCTATACAGGTGCTATTGAATTACAAATTGATATTTGATTTTTGTCTTTTATATCCGTATGAGTAATTGTATCAGAATTGCACATTTAAATGTACAATCGCTTTTGGCAAATTTTTCAGATTTTAAGGAGTACGTATTGGCTTCCGAGTTTGATGTAGTGGGGGTAACTGAAACGTGGCTGTCACCTCGCATTTCTGATGACGCTGTAAAGATACAAGGCTACAATTTCTTCCGCCGAGATCGTCAAACTAGTACAAGGGGAGGTGGTGTAGGTATCTATGTTAAGAATTTCATTACTGTTTCATTGATTCATTCCGTAAAATTTAGCGATGCTATAGAGCAAATGTGGCTTACAATTAAATTACAAAAACTTAGTTTAACTGTTGGAGTTGTATATAGAAGGCAGGAGTTTTCATATACTGAATTTTTAGATGCCCTTGAAGATGCAGTATCTGTAGTGACACTCTTTCGAAAGAAATAATTTATCTTGGCGATTTCAATATTGACCTTTTAAAGTATAATGACATTGTTACTGTTCAATTTTTGTCTATGATAGATTCGTTAGGTTATAAACAAATCATAAATGTACCCACACGTATTACCAAAACTAGCTCTACTTTAATAGATTTTATAGTTGTCTCTGTCGATAAAGAAGTTATAAGTGCAGAAGTTGTCAGTGTGCATAACATGTCTGATCATCATTTAATCTATTGTGACTATCCGATTGAAATTTCAAATTTAAAAAAACCAATCTTATATTCGTTCCGTGATTTTTGTGAATTTAATTATGATAACTTTAACGCCGATTTGCAGTCAATTCCTTGGCATACAGTTTTTGAAATCTATGATGTAAACGATAAAGTCACTTTTTTGAATAACACTATAGTCAATTTGTTTGATAGACACTCAACTTGCAAAACCATAAACATTTCAAAACCCCCAGCGCCTTGGTTGACTGCAAATATTAAACTTATGATGTCACTTAGAGATAGAGCTTTGAATAGGTTTAAAAGAAGTAAAAATCCCGCTCACTGGGAATATTATAAATAATTGAGAAATTTTACAACTTTCGCAGTTAGAACGAGAAAAAGCTTACCTTGAATTTAAACTACGCAATGCAAACAACGATATTAATTCAATTTGGAAAGAATTAAAGAAAACAGATATTTACAATAGGTCGCAACATATAGAAATTCCCCCCCAATTTATGTGACGTTGATGAAATTAATAATGCTTTTGTTAACTTCAGCAACTCCAATATTATTGTAGATAAAGAGCTGCTTGATTTTTATAACGGTGGTACATTTACGTATTTTAAATCTAAATTCAAATTTAAAACTGTTAGTGAAAACGAAATTCTGAAAATTATTCTAAATATAAAAATCTAATTCTCTTGGTTCCGACGGGATTAATATTAAAATGTGGAATTTATGCTGTCCATTTGTAATTCCCTTTATTGCGCATACAATTAATGCATGTCTATTAAACAACACTTTTCCTAATGCATGGAAAACTGCTAATGTTATACCGTTACCTAAAGTCAAGCAACCAAGGAATTCAAGGATTTGCGTCCGATTAGTATACTGCCTACACTGTCAAAGGTCCTGGAAAAATTATGTCATATCAATTCGTCAACACTTGGTTGAGCATGATGTTCTCCGGATATACAATCAGGATTTAGACCGGGCTACAATTGCACCACGACTCTACTAAACATTACAGATAATATATTTTCTGCTATTGACAAAAATAATTTATTACTTCTTGTTTTGATCGATTATTCAAGGGCCTTTGACACAATATCGCATAATTTACTGCTGGCAATACTTAAATTTATTGGTTTTGGGTTGGACGCCATTAAAATTATTGAAAGTTATTTAACTCATCGCTCTCAGACGTTATACTTAAGGAATCTAAATCCAACTCTTTGTCCATTACTAAAGGTGTACCACAGGGTTCAGTACTTGGTCCGCTATTGTTCATAATATACACATTTTACTTTAAAACATCTGTAAAACATTGTGAATATCATCTTTATGCCGATGATTCGCAATTATTGTATGAATTTCCTGCTGACAATGTGGCTGCTGCAAATGTTATTGTCAATGATAATATTAAAAGTCTTGTTGAGCTATCAGAAAAACACTGTCTAAAAATCAATGCTAATAAAAGTTCAGTTCTGCTGTTTGGGAGACCTACACAAAAAATATTGTAAGGGAGAATATTGCTATTAAAATTAAAGATATATTACTGCCGCTTTCTGATCATGCAAGAAACCTAGGCATTATACTTGATACTGATCTTAGATTCAAGAAGCATGTATCGACAGCATTACAAAAATCTTACGTTAAACTCAAATTAATTTTTAATAATAGATATAGTTTAAACCGCAATGTTAAAATTATGCTTTGTGAATCGCTAGTGTTGTCACAATTTAATTATTGCGATTCTGTTTATGAACCATGTTTAGATGCTGTTGATAATAGGAGAATTCAGTGTATGCAAAATTCCTGTCTTCGACTGATTTTTGGTATACGTAAATATGAACATATTTCGCATAAATTAAAGGAGGTTAAATGGCTGAACATGAATAATCGTCGATTTCTGCATTCTGCATGTTTATTTCATAAGATAATTAGTACAAAGTCACCACATATCTATACAACAAAATTAGATTTAGAACTGATGTTCATAATCTTAATATCCGTAGAAAAGATCTAATAACACCACCTTACCATAAAACTAGCTTTTACGAACGATCTTTTTCCTACAATATTGCTAATATTTACAATTCTTTGCCTAATAAGCTAAATCTTTGTCATCAACTTGCTTCAAAAGCCATCTCCACAACATCTTATTGGATAAGCAGCTGCAATAGTATTTTACTTGATTTAAATAATAATTCCGTATTTGCTATATGATATAACCGTACTTCTTACTACTAATCATATTTGTTTAACGGGTTAAGTGGTAGAACAGATGGTATTAGTTAATACCAATCTGAACTTCGCCCTTTTGGGTTTTTGATAGAATTGCTCATACCAATGATATATTTTTTTTTACATGTATATAGTTTCTTAAACCCAATAAAAGTCCATTATTATTAAAAGTCCATTATCTTTCTTAAAGGTGTTTTTAGCACATAAAGTTACCACCGAGTGCAATAGACGTTAACCTGAGCATTCTACGGTGGAATATCCATTGGCAATTACATATCCTTCTGACATAAATACCATACATAGAGGAATTGCTAGAACTGCTCCCCGATAGTTATAAATTGTGTGTATTAACACCCCTAATTGCTCCATGCTCCTTGTAAAAATTTTCTAGGTTAAAATACCAATTTCAGGACGCTACCGTAACTTCTAGGTAACGTTTTAAATTCCATGATACAGAGATTTAATGCTAATGTTTCTAAACAGGCGTTTTTAGCACGTTATGTTGCCACAGAGTGCAATAAACGTTAGCATGAGCATCTTCCGCGATGGATTCGCAATTCGCCATTGCATATCCTTCTGACATAAAAACTAGACATAGAAGAACTGCTAGAACTGCTCCCGATAGATATTATTATGTGTATTAACACCCCTAGTTGCCCCATGCTCCGTGTAAAAATTTCCTAGATTAAATACGAATTTTGGGACGCTACAATAATTTCTAGGCGACGTTTGAACATCCAAGATACAGAGCTTTAAACCTAATCTTTCTTAAAGGTGTTTTTAGCACATAAAGTTACCACCGAGTGCAATAGACGTTAACCTGAGCATTCTGCGGTGGAATATCCATTGGCAATTACATATCCTTCTGACATAAATACCATACATAGAGGAATTGCTAGAACTGCTCCCCGATAGTTATAAATTGTGTGTATTAGCACCCCTAATTGCCCCATGCTCCTTGCAAAAATTTTCTAGGTTAAAATACCAATTTCAGGACGCTACCGTAACTTCTAGGTAACGTTTTAAATTTCATGATACAGAGATTTAATGCTAATGTTTCTAAAAGGCGGTTTTAGCACATTATGTTACCACAGAGTGCAAGCGATGGATTCGCAATTCGCCATTGCATATCATTCTGACATAAAAACTAGACATAGAAGAATTGCCATAACTGCACCCCGATAGTTATAAATTGTGTGTATTAACACCCCTAATTGTCCCATGCTCCTTGTAAAAATTTTCTAGGTTAAAATACCAATTTCAGGACGCTACCATAACTTCTAGACGACGTTTTAACATCCAAGATACAGAGCTTTAAACTTAATCTTTCTTAAAGGTGTTTTTAGCACATAAAGTTACCACCGAGTGCAATAGACGTTAGCCGGAGCATTCTGCGGTGAATCTCCATTGGCCATTACTTATCCTTCTGACAAAAATACCATACATTGAAGAATTGCTAGAACTGCTCCCCGATAGTTATAAATTATGTGTATTAACACCCATAGTTGCCCATGCTCCGTGTAAAAATTTCCTACATTTAAATACCAATTTTTGAACGGTACAATAACTTCTAGACGACGTTTAACATCCAAGATACAGAGCTTTAAACTTCATCTTTCTTAAAGGTGTTTTTAGCACATAAAGTTACCACAGAGTGCAATAGACGTTAGCCTGAGCATTCTGCGGTGGAATCTCCATTGGCCATTACATATCCTTCTGACATAAATACCATAGATTGAAGAATTGCTAGAACTGCTCCCCGATAGTTATAAATTGTGTGTATTAACACCCCTAATTGCCCCATGCCCTTGTAAAAATTTTCTAAGTTAAAATACCAATTGTACCATAACTTCTAGGTGAGGTTTTAAATTCCATGATACGGAGATTTAATCCTAATGTTTCTAAAAAGGCGGTTTTAGCACATTAAGTTAACACAGAGTACAATAAACGTTAGCCTGAGCATCTTCCGTTATGGTTTCGCAATTCGCCATTGCATATCATCTAACATAATAACTAGACATAGAAGAATTGCTAGAACTGCTCCCCGATAGTTATAAATTATGTGTATTAACTCCCATAGTTGCCCATGCTCCGTGTAAAAATTTCCGTAAATTTAAATACTAATTTTTGAACGGTACAATAACTTCTAGACGACGTTTTAACATCCAAGATACAGAGTTTTACACTTAATCTTTCTTAAAGGTGTTTTTAGCACATAAAGTTAGCACCGAGTGCAATAGACGTTAGCCTGAGCATTCTGCGGTGGAATCTCCATTGGCCATTACATATCCTTCTGACATAAATATCATACATAGAAGAATTGCTAGAACTGCTCCCCGATAGTTATAAATTGTGTGTATTAACAACCCTAATTGCCCCATGCTCCTTGTAAAAATTTTATAGGTTAAAATTCCAATTTCGGGACCCTACCATAACTTCTAGGTAACGTTTTAAATTCAATGATACAGAAATTTAATGCTAATGTTTGTTACGGTATTAATTCATCATATCGACATAGGTCGTATTGATTGTTCAAAAACGGGTACAAACTATAGGGTTCGCCGGTTTTCCCTAGAAAACACAGAACTTAATGTGCTGGAGCAGATTTTGTTGCTCCGGTTACGCGCACTTAACCCAGTCGGGAAGGCGTGGTTCGAAGACTTAAATGAAAAACCGACGGGGTACTTACCCTAAGCTTGCTTAAAAGAATTTCCAAAAGGACGCCACTTGCTTTTAAAAAGGGGGTTGCTTACGTGAATAAAGCCAGAACTTCACGAAGCTATGAGGAGGTCCTCGCCTCGCTGTCCAAGCATCCACCGAGTCTTCAGGAAGAACACCAAGAGTGGCCATACACAACGACTTACCTTGAGGCACACCCTTACTAAATAGTAACAAAAAAACACTAACACTAGCCCAGAGCTTGGGGCTTGCTTATCAAAAAGGCGTACTTTCAGCTTTACAATGCAAATTACACTCGGCCTTTGCCACACTGGATTAAATGATGACCCAGAAGGGGTCCAGAACTCAACAAATAATCAAATTGACTTTAATGGATTTATTAATTAGGGAATTAAAGTTTACACAAATCTTTACATTAATAAAAATCACCCGGAGGCGAATATAAGCTTAATAAAACGAAAAGACACATCCTATATGAACATGAAAAGGGATCCCAAACAAAGTTACCTTATTGTCTAAATATGTGGTTACACACCAGACAAAACGAAATAGCTTACAGGGGTGAAGCCCCTGGTTGACAATAAACAAAACAAAACATGGGCTTACGTTTAAATAACGTGCGCAATCTTTACGAACTCTTGAAGAACACACACAATTATAGTCGCACATTAATTAGGCACAATTGGAGTAATACATAGCTCCTACCTGATAGCTGTAAGTACGTCGTTAGTTTCTGCTATAACCTCGTCCTCGGGGAAGCTTGGAAGGGCGTTGCAGAAGTGCAGAAAGGGCTGGAGCCGGACCTGGCAGTGGCTTAACGCCGACCGGCACTCAAAAGGATGCGGGCCTCGCACTGGGATGAAATGGCACAACGAAATCGGAGTTTTCACAGATGCAACCAGAGCACTACGATGATGACACGCGGTGGGCCTCACTTCGATTACGATTTACTCAACGTTGGTAATTTAAAAATGCAGTATGCAAATGGTTTTTCCCCACAAAGGCACGGGAAACCGTTAATCACAAGCTTAGAGATGCCGTCTCAAATCGGGTCTGCAAATGATGCAAAATTCTTCCCCTGGGAAGTAAAACCAAACTGAAGGAGACGAATCGGCTTACTTTTACCAACGCTGACTGAAATACGTTCACTCAACTGCCCACCGCGCGTGTTTTTCTTAATACTCCGCGGAGTCAACAGTCGTTCCAAAGGTTTAAGCGGAACTCACTTAAAAATCCAACGCCACGTAAAGCACACAGAATCCCTTAACAAAGATTTTCCCCCGGTGTAACAATGCTTGTTACACCGGGGGGGGGGGGGGCGAAAATTGCACACACTCAACTGCTCGAAGACTCGCTGCTAATTAATTCGAAGTTTAGAAGCGAAACAATAATTATCCCTCCGGGCCGGAATAATGCATCTCACTCTAACAGTGTTGCCAACAAGGAAGCATTCCTGCGTAGGTTTTAAAGAAAGGCAAGAGGGGCTTTGAACAAGCGAGATGGACGTTGAAGCTTCTAGAACAAATTTCTGCTGCCGCAACGAATCTCATGGTGTTGAATTACAAAGATTACTTTTCCAGAACTTCCAGTCGTTGTTGACAAGAACACAAAATTTCAAGGCCTAATAAGGAGAACAAAGAACGACTTTGCTTATACTTCGGGGAAAAGAATATAACCAGCAACAACTGTGATAAACTACGCGGCCGCTGAATTTAATAACAAGAAATCTTAAGCTACGCTGCCTAAATGTATGGTTGCTGAATGCAAACAGTTTGTTTTGAATTTAAAAAGAGAACGCTTACGGGACGAATTCTACGGATCGTGAACGCATCATTGTTTGGGCCAAAAGGAATTTAACATGTAGCTTTACGATCCAGGGTTGAACTTTAAACAGGGCCGTCGTCAGAAATGTTAACTAGAATAATTTCAGCTTAAATGCACTAATAATACCCAATCGTGGAATTGATAACAAGGATAGCTTAATGACGTCAAAATCACTTAACATGTTTCTAAACAGCCGGTTTTAGCACATTAAGTTAACACAGAGTACAATAAACGTTAGCCTGAGCATCTTCCGCGATGGATTCGCAATTCGCCATTGCATATCATTCTGACATAATAACTAGACATAGAACAATTGCTAGAACTGCTCCCCGATAGTTATAAATTATGTGTATTAACTCCCATAGTCGCCCCATGCTCCGTTTAAAAATTTCCTAAATTTAAATACCAATTTTGAATGGTACAACAACTTCTAGACGACGTTTTAACATCCAAGATACAGAGCTTTAAACTTAATCTTTCTTAAAGGTGTTTTTAGCACATAAAGTTACCACCGAGTGCAATAGACGTTGGCCGGAGCATTCTGCGGTGGAATCTCCATTGGCCATTACATATCCTTCTGACATAAATACCATACATAGAAGAATTGCTAGAACTGCTCCCCGATAGTTATAAATTGTGTGTATTAACACCCCTAGTTGCCCCATGCTCCTTGTAAAAATTTTCTAGGTTAAAATACCTATTTCGGGACGCTACCGTACTTCTAGGTAACGTTTTAAATTCCATGATACAGAGATTTAATGCTAATATTTTTAAAAAGGCAGTTTTAGCACATAAGTTAACACAGAGTACAATAAACGTTAGCCTGAGCATCTTCCGCGATGGATTCGCAATTCGCCATTGCATATCATTCTGACATAATAACTAGACATAGAAGAATTGCTAGAACTGCTCCCCGATAGTTATAAATTATGTGTATTAACACCCCTAGTTGCCCCATGCTCCGTGTAAAAAGTTCCTAGACTTAAATACCAATTTTTGAACGGTACTATAACTTCTAGACGACGTTTTAACATCCAAGATACAGAGCTTTAAACCTAATCTTTCTTAAAGGTGTTTTTAGCACATAAAGTTACCACAGAGTGCAACAGACCTTAGCCTGTGCATTCTGAGGTGGAATTGCCAGAACTGCTCCCCGATAGTTATAAATTGTGTGTATTAACAACCCTAATTGCCCCATGCTCCTTGTAAAAATTTTCTAGGGGAAAATACCATAACTTCTAGGTAACGTTTTAAATTCCATGATACAGAGATTTAATGCTAATGTTACTAAAAAGGCGTTTTTATCACATTAAGTTACCACAGAGTGCAAGCGATGGATTTGCAATTCGCCATTGCATATCCTTCTGACATAATAACTAGACATTGAAGAATTGCTAGAACTGTTTCCCGATAGTTATAAATTATGTGTATTAACACCCCTAGTTGCCCCATGCTCCGTGTAAAAAGTTCCTAGACTTAAATACCAATTTTTGAACGGTACTATAACTTCTAGACGACGTTTTAACATCCAAGATACAGAGCTTTAAACCTAATCTTTCTTAAAAGTGTTTTTAGCACATAAAGTTACTACAGAGTGCAATAGACGTTAGCCTGAGCATTCTGCGGTGGAATCTCCATTGGCCATTACTTATCCTTCTGACAAAAATACCATATATTGAAGAATTGCTAGAACTGCTCCCCGATAGTTATAAACTATGTGTATTAACACCCATAGCTGCCCCATGCTCCGTGTAAAAATTTCCTACATTTAAATACCAATTTTTGAACGGTACCATAACTTCTAGGTGAGGTTTTAAATTCCATGATACGGAGATTTAATCCTAATGTTTCTAAAAAGGCGGTTTTAGCACATTAAGTTAACACAGAGTACAATAAACGTTAGCCTGAGCATCTTCCGTTATGGTTTCGCAATTCGCCATTGCATATCATCTAACATAATAACTAGACATAGAAGAATTGCTAGAACTGCTCCCCGATAGTTATAAATTATGTGTATTAACTCCCATAGTTGCCCCATGCTCCGTGTAAAAATTTCCTAAATTTAAATACCAATTTTTGAATGGTACAACAACTTCTAGACGACGTTTTAACATCCAAGATACAGAGCTTTAAACTTAATCTTTCTTAAAGGTGTTTTTAGCACATAAAGTTACCACCGAGTGCAATAGACGTTGGCCGGAGCATTCTGCGGTGGAATCTCCATTGGCCATTACATATCCTTCTGACATAAATACCATACATAGAAAAATTGCTAGAACTGCTCCCCGATAGTTATAAATTGTGTGTATTAACACCCCTAGTTGCCCCATGCTCCGTGTAAAAAGTTCCTAGACTTAAATACCAATTTTTGAACGGTACTATAACTTCTAGACGACGTTTTAACATCCAAGATACAGAGCTTTAAACCTAATCTTTCTTAAAGGTGTTTTTAGCACATAAAGTTACTACAGAGTGCAATAGACGTTAGCCTGAGCATTCTGCGGTGGAATCTCCATTGGCCATTACATATCCTTCTGACATAAATACCATACATAGAAGAATTGCTAGAACTGCTCCCCGATAGTTATAAATTGTGTGTATTAACAACCCTAATTGCCCCATGCTCCTTGTAAAAATTTTCTAGGGGAAAATACCAATTTTTGAACGGTACAATAACTTCTAGACGACGTTTTAACATCCAAGATACAGAGCTTTAAACTTAACCTTTCTAAAGGTGGTTTTAGCACATAAAGTTACTACCGAGTGCAATAGACGTTAGCCGGAGCATTCTGCGGTGGAATCTCCATTGGCCATTACATATCCTTCTGACATAAATACCATACATTGAAGAATTGCTAGAACTGCTCCCCGATAGTTATAAATTGTGTGTATTAACACCCCTAATTGCCCCATGCCCCTTGTAAAAATTTTCTAGGTTAAAATACCAATTGTTCCATAACTTCTAGGTAAGGTTTTAAATTCCATGATACGGAGATTTAATGCTAATGTTTCTAAAAAGATGGTTTTAGCACATTAAGTTAACACAGAGTACAATAAACGTAAGCCTGAGTATCTTCCGCGATGGATTCGCAATTCGCCATTACTTATCCTTCTGACAAAAATACCATACATTGAAGAATTGCTAGAACTGCTCCCCGATAGTTATAAATTATGTGTATTAACACCCATAGTTGCCCCATGCTCCGTGTAAAAATTTCCTACATTTAAATACCTATTTTTGAACGGTACAATAACTTCTAGACGACGTTTTAACATCCAAGATACAGAGCTTTAAACTTAATCTTTCTTAAAGGTGTTTTTAGCACATAAAGTTACCACCGAGTGCAATAGACGTTAGCCTGAGCATTCTGCGGTGGAATCTCCATTGGCCATTACATATCCTTCTGACATAAATACCATACATTGAAGAATTGCTAGAACTGCTCCCCGATAGTTATAAATTGTGTGTATTAACACCCCTAATTGCCCCATGCCCCTTGTAAAAATTTTCTAGGTTAAAATACCAATTGTTCCATAACTTCTAGGTAAGGTTTTAAATTCCATGATACGGAGATTTAATGCTAATGTTTCTAAAAAGATGGTTTTAGCACATTAAGTTAACACAGAGTACAATAAACGTAAGCCTGAGTATCTTCCGCGATGGATTCGCAATTCGCCATTACTTATCCTTCTGACAAAAATACCATACATTGAAGAATTGCTAGAACTGCTCCCCGATAGTTATAAATTATGTGTATTAACACCCATAGTTGCCCCATGCTCCGTGTAAAAATTTCCTACATTTAAATACCTATTTTTGAACGGTACAATAACTTCTAGACGACGTTTTAACATCCAAGATACAGAGCTTTAAACTTCATCTTTCTTAAAGGTGTTTTTAGCACATAAAGTTAAAACAGAGTGCAGTAGACGTTAGCCTGAGCATTCTGCGGTGGAATCTCCATTGGCCATTACATATCCTTCTGACATAAATACCTTACATAGAAGAATTGCTAGAACTGGTTCCCGATAGTTATAAATTGTGTGTATTAACACCCCTAGTTGCCCCATGCTCCTTGTAAAAATTATCTAGGTTAAAATACCTATTTCGGGACGCTAGCGTAACTTCTAGGTAACGTTTTAAATTCCATGATACAGAGATTTAATGCTAATATTTTTAAAAAGGCAGTTTTAGCACATAAGTTAACACAGAGTACAATAAACGTTAGCCTGAGCATCTTCCGCGATGGATTCGCAATTCGCCATTGCATATCATTCTGACATAATAACTAGACATTGAAGAATTGCTAGAACTGCTCCCCGATTGTTATAAATTATGTGTATTAACACCCCTAGTTGTCCCATGCTCCGTGTAAAAATTTCTTAGATTAAATACCAATTTTGGGACGCTACAATAATTTCTAGGCGACGTTTGAACATCCAAGATACAGAGCTTTAAACTTAATCTTTCTTAAAGGTGTTTTTAGCACATAAAGTTACCACCGAGTGCAATAGACGTTAGCCGGAGCATTCTGCGGTGGAATCTCCATTGGCCATTACTTATCCTTCTGACAAAAATACCATACATTGAAGAATTGCTAGAACTGCTCCCCGATAGTTATAAATTATGTGTATTAACACCCATAGTTGCCCCATGCTCCGTGTAAAAATTTCCTACGTTTAAATACCAATTTTTGAACGGTACAATAACTTCTAGACGACGTTTTAACATCCAAGATACAGAGCTTTAAACTTCATCTTTCTTAAAGGTGTTTTTAGCACATAAAGTTAAAACAGAGTGCAGTAGACGTTAGCCTGAGCATTCTGCGGTGGAATCTCCATTGGCCATTACATATCCTTCTGACATAAATACCTTACATAGAAGAATTGCTAGAACTGGTTCCCGATAGTTATAAATTGTGTGTATTAACACCCCTAGTTGCCCCATGCTCCTTGTAAAAATTATCTAGGTTAAAATACCTATTTCGGGACGCTAGCGTAACTTCTAGGTAACGTTTTAAATTCCATGATACAGAGATTTAATGCTAATATTTTTAAAAAGGCAGTTTTAGCACATAAGTTAACACAGAGTACAATAAACGTTAGCCTGAGCATCTTCCGCGATGGATTCGCAATTCGCCATTGCATATCATTCTGACATAATAACTAGACATTGAAGAATTGCTAGAACTGCTCCCCGATTGTTATAAATTATGTGTATTAACACCCCTAGTTGTCCCATGCTCCGTGTAAAAATTTCTTAGATTAAATACCAATTTTGGGACGCTACAATAATTTCTAGGCGACGTTTGAACATCCAAGATACAGAGCTTTAAACTTAATCTTTCTTAAAGGTGTTTTTAGCACATAAAGTTACCACCGAGTGCAATAGACGTTAGCCTGAGCATTCTGCGGTGGAATCTCCATTGGCCACTACATATCCTTCTGACATAAATACCTTACATAGAAGAATTGCTAGAACTGCTTCCCGATAGTTATAAATTGTGTGTATTAACACCCCTAGTTGCCCCATGCTCCTTGTAAAAATTTTCTAGGTTAAAATACCTATTTCGGGACGCTACCGTAACTTCTAGGTAACGTTTTAAATTCCATGATACACAGATTTAATGCTAATATTTTTAAAAAGGCAGTTTTAGCACATAAGTTAACACAGAGTACAATAAACGTTAGCCTGAGCATCTTCCGCGATGGATTCGCAATTCGCCATTGCATATCATTCTGACATAATAACTAGACATTGAAGAATTGCTAGAACTGCTCCCCGATAGTTATAAATTATGTGTATTAACACCCCTAGTTGCCCCATGCTTCGTGTAAAAATTTCCTTGATTAAATACCAATTTTGGGACGCTACAATAATTTCTAGGCGACGTTTGAACATCCATGATACAGAGCTTTAAACTTAATCTTTCTTAAAGGTGTTTTTAGCACATAAAGTTACCACAGAGTGCAATAGACGTTAGCCTGCGCATCTTTCGCGATGGATTCGCAATTCGCTATTGCATATCCTTCTGACATAATAACTAGACATTGAAGAATTGCTAGAACTGCTCCCCGATAGTTATAAATTATGTGTATTAACAGCCATAGTTGCCCCATGCTCCGTGTAAAAATTTCCTAAATGTAAATACCAATTTTTGAACGGTACAATAACTTCTAGACGACGTTTTAACATCCAAGATACAGAGCTTTAAACCTAATCTTTCTTAAAGATGTTTTTAGCACATAAAGTTACCACAGAGTGCAAGCGATGGATTCGCAATTCGCCATTGCATATCCTTCTGACTTAATAACTAGACATTGAAGAATTGCTAGAACTGCTCCCCGATAGTTATAAATTATGTGTATGAATACCCCTAGTTGCCCCATGCACTTTTGTAAAAATTTCCTATACTTAAATATCAATTTTTGAACGGTACAATAACTTCTAGACGACGTTTTAACATCCAAGATAAAGAGCTTTAAACTTAATCTTTCTAAAGGTGTTTTTAACACATAAAGTCACCACCGAGTACAATAGACGTTAGCCTGAGCATTCTGCGGTGGAATCTCCATTGGCCATTACATTACATATCCTTCTGACCTAAATACCATATATTGAAGAATTGCTAGAACTGCTCCCCAATAGTTATAAACTATGTGTATTAACACCCCTAGTTGCCCCATGCTCCGTGTAAAAATTTCCTACATTTAAATACCAATTTTTGAACGGTACAATAACTTCTAGGCGACGTTTTAACATCCAAGATACAGAGCTTTAAACTTCATCTTTCTTAAAGGTGTTTTTAGCACATAAAGTTACTACTGAGTGCAATAGACGTTAGCCTGAGCATTCTGCGGTGGAATCTCCATTGGCCATTACATTACATATCCTTCTGACCTAAATACCATAGATTGAAGAATTGCTAGAACTGCTCCCCGATAGTTATAAATTGTGTGTATTAACAGCCCTAATTGTCCCATGCTCCTTGTAAAAATTTTCTAGGTTAAAATACCAATTTCAGGACGCTACCATAACTTCTAGGTAACGTTTTAAATTCCATGATACAGAGATTTAATGCTAATGTTACTAAAAAGGCGTTTTTATCACATTAAGTTACCACAGAGTGCAAGCGATGGATTCGCAATTCGCCATTGCATATCCTTCTTACATAATAACTAGACATTGAAGAATTGCTAGAACTGCTCCCCGATAGTTATAAATTATGTGTATGAATACCCCTAGTTGCCCCATGCTCTTTTGTAAAAATTTCCTATACTTAAATATCAATTTTTGAACGGTACAATAACTTCTAGACGACGTTTTAACATCCAAGATAAAGAGCTTTAAACTTAATCTTTCTAAAGGTGTTTTTAACACATAAAGTCACCACCGAGTACAATAGACGTTAGCCTGAGCATTCTGCGGTGGAATCTCCATTGGCCATTACTTATCCTTCTGACAAAAATACCATATATTGAAGAATTGCTAGAACTGCTCCCCGATAGTTATAAATTGTGTGTATTAACAACCCTAATTGCCCCATGCTCCTTGTAAAAATTTTCTAGGGGAAAATACCAATTTTTGAACGGTACAATAACTTCTAGACGACGTTTTAACATCCAAGATACAGAGCTTTAAACTTAACCTTTCTAAAGGTGGTTTTAGCACATAAAGTTACTACCTAGTGCAATAGACGTTAGCCGGAGCATTCTGCGGTGGAATCTCCATTGGCCATTACATATCCTTCTGACATAAATACCATACATTGAAGAATTGCTAGAACTGCTCCCCGATAGTTATAAATTGTGTGTATTAACACCCCTAATTGCCCCATGCCCCTTGTAAAAATTTTCTAGGTTAAAATACCAATTGTTCCATAACTTCTAGGTAAGGTTTTAAATTCCATGATACGGAGATTTAATGCTAATGTTTCTAAAAAGATGGTTTTAGCACATTAAGTTAACACAGAGTACAATAAACGTAAGCCTGAGTATCTTCCGCGATGGATTCGCAATTCGCCATTACTTATCCTTCTGACAAAAATACCATACATTGAAGAATTGCTAGAACTGCTCCCCGATAGTTATAAATTATGTGTATTAACACCCATAGTTGCCCCATGCTCCGTGTAAAAATTTCCTACATTTAAATACCTATTTTTGAACGGTACAATAACTTCTAGACGACGTTTTAACATCCAAGATACAGAGCTTTAAACTTCATCTTTCTTAAAGGTGTTTTTAGCACATAAAGTTAAAACAGAGTGCAGTAGACGTTAGCCTGAGCATTCTGCGGTGGAATCTCCATTGGTCATTACATATCCTTCTGACATAAATACCTTACATAGAAGAATTGCTAGAACTGGTTCCCGATAGTTATAAATTGTGTGTATTAACACCCCTAGTTGCCCCATGCTCCTTGTAAAAATTATCTAGGTTAAAATACCTATTTCGGGACGCTAGCGTAACTTCTAGGTAAAGTTTTAAATTCCATGATACAGAGATTTAATGCTAATATTTTTAAAAGGCAGTTTTAGCACATAAGTTAACACAGAGTACAATAAACGTTAGCCTGAGCATCTTCCGCGATGGATTCGCAATTCGCCATTGCATATCATTCTGACATAATAACTAGACATTGAAGAATTGCTAGAACTGCTCCCCGATTGTTATAAATTATGTGTATTAACACCCCTAGTTGTCCCATGCTCCGTGTAAAAATTTCTTAGATTAAATACCAATTTTGGGACGCTACAATAATTTCTAGGCGACGTTTGAACATCCAAGATACAGAGCTTTAAACTTAATCTTTCTTAAAGGTGTTTTTAGCACATAAAGTTACCACCGAGTGCAATAGACGTTAGCCGGAGCATTCTGCGGTGGAATCTCCATTGGCCATTACTTATCCTTCTGACAAAAATACCATACATTGAAGAATCGCTAGAACTGCTCCCCGATAGTTATAAATTATGTGTATTAACACCCATAGTTGCCCCATGCTCCGTGTAAAAATTTCCTACGTTTAAATACCAATTTTTGAACGGTACAATAACTTCTAGACGACGTTTTAACATCCAAGATACAGAGCTTTAAACTTCATCTTTCTTAAAGGTGTTTTTAGCACATAAAGTTAAAACAGAGTGCAGTAGACGTTAGCCTGAGCATTCTGCGGTGGAATCTCCATTGGCCATTACATATCCTTCTGACATAAATACCTTACATAGAAGAATTGCTAGAACTGGTTCCCGATAGTTATAAATTGTGTGTATTAACACCCCTAGTTGCCCCATGCTCCTTGTAAAAATTATCTAGGTTAAAATACCTATTTCGGGACGCTAGCGTAACTTCTAGGTAACGTTTTAAATTCCATGATACAGAGATTTAATGCTAATATTTTTAAAAAGGCAGTTTTAGCACATAAGTTAACACAGAGTACAATAAACGTTAGCCTGAGCATCTTCCGCGATGGATTCGCAATTCGCCATTGCATATCATTCTGACATAATAACTAGACATTGAAGAATTGCTAGAACTGCTCCCCGATAGTTATAAATTATGTGTATTAACACCCCTAGTTGTCCCATGCTCCGTGTAAAAATTTCTTAGATTAAATACCAATTTTGGGACGCTACAATAATTTCTAGGCGACGTTTGAACATCCAAGATACAGAGCTTTAAACTTAATCTTTCTTAAAGGTGTTTTTAGCACATAAAGTTACCACCGAGTGCAATAGACGTTAGCCTGAGCATTCTGCGGTGGAATCTCCATTGGCCATTACATATCCTTCTGACATAAATACCTTACATAGAAGAATTGCTAGAACTGCTTCCCGATAGTTATAAATTGTGTGTATTAACACCCCTAGTTGCCCCATGCTCCTTGTAAAAATTTTCTAGGTTAAAATACCTATTTCGGGACGCTACCGTAACTTCTAGGTAACGTTTTAAATTCCATGATACACAGATTTAATGCTAATATTTTTAAAAAGGCAGTTTTAGCACATAAGTTAACACAGAGTACAATAAACGTTAGCCTGAGCATCTTCCGCGATGGATTCGCAATTCGCCATTGCATATCATTCTGACATAATAACTAGACATTGAAGAATTGCTAGAACTGCTCCCCGATAGTTATAAATTGTGTGTATTAACACCCCTAGTTGCCCCATGCTCCTTGTAAAAATTATCTAGGTTAAAATACCTATTTCGGGACGCTAGCGTAACTTCTAGGTAAAGTTTTAAATTCCATGATACAGAGATTTAATGCTAATATTTTTAAAAGGCAGTTTTAGCACATAAGTTAACACAGAGTACAATAAACGTTAGCCTGAGCATCTTCCGCGATGGATTCGCAATTCGCCATTGCATATCATTCTGACATAATAACTAGACATTGAAGAATTGCTAGAACTGCTCCCCGATTGTTATAAATTATGTGTATTAACACCCCTAGTTGTCCCATGCTCCGTGTAAAAATTTCTTAGATTAAATACCAATTTTGGGACGCTACAATAATTTCTAGGCGACGTTTGAACATCCAAGATACAGAGCTTTAAACTTAATCTTTCTTAAAGGTGTTTTTAGCACATAAAGTTACCACCGAGTGCAATAGACGTTAGCCGGAGCATTCTGCGGTGGAATCTCCATTGGCCATTACTTATCCTTCTGACAAAAATACCATACATTGAAGAATCGCTAGAACTGCTCCCCGATAGTTATAAATTATGTGTATTAACACCCATAGTTGCCCCATGCTCCGTGTAAAAATTTCCTACGTTTAAATACCAATTTTTGAACGGTACAATAACTTCTAGACGACGTTTTAACATCCAAGATACAGAGCTTTAAACTTCATCTTTCTTAAAGGTGTTTTTAGCACATAAAGTTAAAACAGAGTGCAGTAGACGTTAGCCTGAGCATTCTGCGGTGGAATCTCCATTGGCCATTACATATCCTTCTGACATAAATACCTTACATAGAAGAATTGCTAGAACTGGTTCCCGATAGTTATAAATTGTGTGTATTAACACCCCTAGTTGCCCCATGCTCCTTGTAAAAATTATCTAGGTTAAAATACCTATTTCGGGACGCTAGCGTAACTTCTAGGTAACGTTTTAAATTCCATGATACAGAGATTTAATGCTAATATTTTTAAAAAGGCAGTTTTAGCACATAAGTTAACACAGAGTACAATAAACGTTAGCCTGAGCATCTTCCGCGATGGATTCGCAATTCGCCATTGCATATCATTCTGACATAATAACTAGACATTGAAGAATTGCTAGAACTGCTCCCCGATAGTTATAAATTATGTGTATTAACACCCCTAGTTGTCCCATGCTCCGTGTAAAAATTTCTTAGATTAAATACCAATTTTGGGACGCTACAATAATTTCTAGGCGACGTTTGAACATCCAAGATACAGAGCTTTAAACTTAATCTTTCTTAAAGGTGTTTTTAGCACATAAAGTTACCACCGAGTGCAATAGACGTTAGCCTGAGCATTCTGCGGTGGAATCTCCATTGGCCATTACATATCCTTCTGACATAAATACCTTACATAGAAGAATTGCTAGAACTGCTTCCCGATAGTTATAAATTGTGTGTATTAACACCCCTAGTTGCCCCATGCTCCTTGTAAAAATTTTCTAGGTTAAAATACCTATTTCGGGACGCTACCGTAACTTCTAGGTAACGTTTTAAATTCCATGATACACAGATTTAATGCTAATATTTTTAAAAAGGCAGTTTTAGCACATAAGTTAACACAGAGTACAATAAACGTTAGCCTGAGCATCTTCCGCGATGGATTCGCAATTCGCCATTGCATATCATTCTGACATAATAACTAGACATTGAAGAATTGCTAGAACTGCTCCCCGATAGTTATAAATTATGTGTATTAACACCCCTAGTTGCCCCATGCTTCGTGTAAAAATTTCCTAGATTAAATACCAATTTTGGGACGCTACAATAATTTCTAGGCGACGTTTGAACATCCATGATACAGAGCTTTAAACTTAATCTTTCTTAAAGGTGTTTTTAGCACATAAAGTTACCACAGAGTGCAATAGACGTTAGCCTGCGCATCTTTCGCGATGGATTCGCAATTCGCTATTGCATATCCTTCTGACATAATAACTAGACATTGAAGAATTGCTAGAACTGCTCCCCGATAGTTATAAATTATGTGTATTAACAGCCATAGTTGCCCCATGCTCCGTGTAAAAATTTCCTAAATGTAAATACCAATTTTTGAACGGTACAATAACTTCTAGACGACGTTTTAACATCCAAGATACAGAGCTTTAAACCTAATCTTTCTTAAAGATGTTTTTAGCACATAAAGTTACCACAGAGTGCAAGCGATTGATTCGCAATTCGCCATTGCATATCCTTCTGACTTAATAACTAGACATTGAAGAATTGCTAGAACTGCTCCCCGATAGTTATAAATTATGTGTATGAATACCCCTAGTTGCCCCATGCACTTTTGTAAAAATTTCCTATACTTAAATATCAATTTTTGAACGGTACAATAACTTCTAGACGACGTTTTAACATCCAAGATAAAGAGCTTTAAACTTAATCTTTCTAAAGGTGTTTTTAACACATAAAGTCACCACCGAGTACAATAGACGTTAGCCTGAGCATTCTGCGGTGGAATCTCCATTGGCCATTACATTACATATCCTTCTGACCTAAATACCATATATTGAAGAATTGCTAGAACTGCTCCCCAATAGTTATAAACTATGTGTATTAACACCCCTAGTTGCCCCATGCTCCGTGTAAAAATTTCCTACATTTAAATACCAATTTTTGAACGGTACAATAACTTCTAGGCGACGTTTTAACATCCAAGATACAGAGCTTTAAACTTCATCTTTCTTAAAGGTGTTTTTAGCACATAAAGTTACTACTGAGTGCAATAGACGTTAGCCTGAGCATTCTGCGGTGGAATCTCCATTGGCCATTACATTACATATCCTTCTGACCTAAATACCATAGATTGAAGAATTGCTAGAACTGCTCCCCGATAGTTATAAATTGTGTGTATTAACAGCCCTAATTGTCCCATGCTCCTTGTAAAAATTTTCTAGGTTAAAATACCAATTTCAGGACGCTACCATAACTTCTAGGTAACGTTTTAAATTCCATGATACAGAGATTTAATGCTAATGTTACTAAAAAGGCGTTTTTATCACATTAAGTTACCACAGAGTGCAAGCGATGGATTCGCAATTCACCATTGCATATCCTTCTTACATAATAACTAGACATTGAAGAATTGCTAGAACTGCTCCCCGATAGTTATAAATTATGTGTATGAATACCCCTAGTTGCCCCATGCTCTTTTGTAAAAATTTCCTATACTTAAATATCAATTTTTGAACGGTACAATAACTTCTAGACGACGTTTTAACATCCAAGATAAAGAGCTTTAAACTTAATCTTTCTAAAGGTGTTTTTAACACATAAAGTCACCACCGAGTACAATAGACGTTAGCCTGAGCATTCTGCGGTGGAATCTCCATTGGCCATTACTTATCCTTCTGACAAAAATACCATATATTGAAGAATTGCTAGAACTGCTCCCCGATAGTTATAAACTATGTGTATTAACACCCCTAGTTGCCCCATGCTCCGTGTAAAAATTTCCTACATTTAAATACCAATTTTTGAACGGTACAATAACTTCTAGACGACGTTTTAACATCCAAGATACAGAGCTTTAAACCTAATCTTTCTTAAAGGTGTTTTTAGCACATAAAGTTACTACAGAGTGCAATAGACGTTAGCCTGAGCAATCTGCGGTGGAATCTCTATTGGCCATTACTTATCCCTCTGACAAAAATACCATATATTGAAGAATTGCTAGAACTGCTCCCCGATAGTTATAAACTATGTGTATTAACACCCCTAGTTGCCCCATGCTCCGTGTAAAAATTTCCTACATTTAAATACCAATTTTTGAACGGTACAATAACTTCTAGACGACGTTTTAACATCCAAGATACAGAGCTTTAAACCTAATCTTTCTTAAAGGTGTTTTTAGCACATAAAGTTACTACAGAGTGCAATAGACGTTAGCCTGAGCATTCTGCGGTTGAATCTCCATTGGCCATTACTTATCCTTCTGACAAAAATACCATAGATTGAAGAATTGCTAGAACTGCTCCCCGATATTTATAAATTGTGTGTATTAACACCCCTAATTGCCCCATGCCCCTTGTAAAAATTTTCTAGGTTAAAATACCAATTGTACTATAACTTCTAGGTGAGGTTTTAAATTCCATGATACGGAGATTTAATCCTAATGTTTCTAAAAGGGCGGTTTTAGCACATTAAGTTAACACAGAGTACAATAAACGTTAGCCTGAGCATCTTCCGTTATGGTTTCGCAATTCGCCATTGCATATCATCTGACATAATAACTAGACATAGAAGAATTGCTAGAACTGCTTCCCGATAGTTATAAATTATGTGTATTAACACCACCCCTAGTTGCCCCATGCTCTTTTGTAAAAATTTCCTAGACTTAAATACCAATTTTTGAACGGTACAATAACTTCTAGACGACGTTTTAACATCCAAGATACAGACCTTTAAACTTAATCTTTAGCACATAAAGTTACCACAGAGTGCAATAGACGTTAGCCTGAGCATCTTTCGCGATGGATTCGCAATTCGCTATTGCATATCCTTCTGACATAATAACTAGACATTGAAGAATTGCTAGAACTGCTCTCCGATAGTTATAAATTATGTGTATTAACACCACCCCTAGTTGCCCCATGCTCTTTTGTAAAAATTTCCTAGACTTAAATACCAATTTTTGAACGGTACAATAACTTCTAGACGACGTTTTAACATCCAAGATACAGACCTTTAAACTTAATCTTTCTTAAAGGTGTTTTTAGCACATAAAGTTACCACAGAGTGCAATAGACGTTAGCCTGAGCATTCTGCGGTGGAATCGCCATTAACCATTACATATCCTTCTGACATAAATACCATAGATTGAAGAATTGCTAGAACTGCTCCCCGATAGTTATAAATTGTATGTATTAACACCCCTAATTGCCCCATGCCCCTTGTAAAAATTTTCTAGGTTAAAATACCAATTGTACCATAACTTCTAGGTAAGGTTTTAAATTCCATGATACGGAGATTTAATCCTAATGTTTCTAAAAAGGCGGTTTTAGCACATTAAGTTAACACTGAGTACAATAAACGTTAGCCTGAGCATCTTCCGTTATGGTTTCGCAATTTGCCATTGCATATCATCTGACATAATAACTAGACATTGAAGAATTGCTAGAACTGCTCCCCGATAGTTATAAATTGTGTGTATTAACACCCCTAATTGTCCCATGCTCCTTGTAAAAATTTTCTAGGTTAAAATACCAATTTCCGGGCGCTACCATAACTTCTAGACGACGTTTTAACATCCAAGATACAGAGCTTTAAACCTAATCTTTATTAAAGATGTTTCTAGCACATAAAGTTACCACAGAGTGCAATAGACGTTAGCCTGAGCATCTTTCGCGATGGATTTGCAATTCGCTATTGCATATCATTCTGACATAATAACTAGACATAGAAGAATTGCTAGAACTGCTCCCCGATAGTTATAAATTATGTGTATTAACACCCTAGTTGCCCCATGCTCCGTGTAAAAAGTTCCTAGACTTAAATACCAATTTTTGAACGCTACTATAACTTCTAGACGACGTTTTAACGTCCATGATACAGAGCTTTAAACCTAATCTTTCTTAAAGGTGTTTTTAGCACACAAAGTTACCACAGGGTGCAACAGACGTTACCCTGAGCATTCTGCGGTGGAATCTCCATTGGCCATTACTTATCCTTCTGACAAAAATACCATATATTGAAGAATTGCTAGAACTGCTCCCCGATAGTTATAAACTATGTGTATTAACACCCATAGTTGCCCCATGCTCCGTGTAAAAATTTCCTACATTTAAATACCAATTTTTGAATGGTACAACAACTTCTAGACGACGTTTTAACATCCAAGATACAGAGCTTTAAACTTAATCTTTCTTAAAGGTGTTTTTAGCACATAAAGTTACCACAGAGTGCAATAAACGTTAGCCTGAGCATTCTGCGGTGGAATCTCCATTGGCCATTACATATCTTTCTGACATAAATACCATACATACAAGAATTGTTAGAACTGCTCCCCGATAGTTATAAATTGTGTGTATTAACACCCCTAATTGCCCCATGCTCCATGTAAAAATTTTCTAGGTTAGAATACCAATTTCAGGACGCTACCATAACTTCTAGGTAACGTTTTAAATTCCATGATACAGAGATTTAATGCTAATATTTCTAATAAGGCGTTTTTAACACATTAAGTTACCACAGAGTGCAATAGACGTTAGCCTGAGCATCTTCCGCGATGGATTCGCAATTCGCTATTGCATATCCTTCTGACATAATAACTAGACATTGAAGAATTGCTAGAACTGTTCCCCGATAGTTATAAATTATGTGTATTAACACCCCTAGTTGCCCCATGCTCCGTGTAAAAATTTCCTAGATTAAATACCTATTTCGGCACGCTACCGTAACTTCTAGGTAACGTTTTAAATTCCATGATACAGAGATTTAATGCTAATATTTTTCAGAGATTTAATGCTAATATTTTTAAAAAGGCAGTTTTAGCACATTAAGTTAACACAGAGTACAATAAACGTTAGCCTGAGCATCTTCCGCGATGGATTCGCAATTCGCCATTGCATATCATTCTGACGTAATAACTAGACATAGAAGAATTGCTAGAACTGCTCCCCGATAGTTATAAATTATGTGTATTAATACCCCTAGTTGCCCCATGCTCTTTTGTAAAAATTTCCTAGACTTAAATACCAATTTTTGAACGGTACAATAACTTCGAGACGACGTTTTAACATCCAAGATAAAGAGCTTTAAACTTAATCTTTCTAAATGTGTTTTTAGCAAATAAAGTCACCACCGAGTACAATAGACATTAGCCTGAGCATTCTGCGGTGGAAACTCCATTGGCCATTACATATCCTTCTCACATAAATACCATACATAGAAGAATCGCTAGAACTGCTCCCCGATAGTTATAAATTGTGTGTATTAACACCCCTAGTTGCCCCATGCTCGGTGTAAAAATTTCCTAGATTAAATACCAATTTTGGGACGCTACAATGATTTCTAAAGGACGTTTTAACATCCAAGATACAGAGCTTTAAACTTAATCTATCTTAACGGTGTTTATAGGACATAAAGTTATCACACAGTGCAATAGACGTTAGCCTGAGCATTCTGCGGTGGAATCTCCATTGGCCATTACTTATCTTTCTGACATAAATACCATACATAGAAGAATTGCTAGAACTGCTCCCCGATAGTTATGAATTGTGTGTATTAACTTCCCTAATTGCCCCATGCTCCTTGTAAAAATTTTCTAGGTTAAAATACCAATTTCAGGACGCTACCGTAACTTCTAGGTAACGTTTTAAATTTCATGATGCAGAGATTTAATGCTAATATTTCTAAAAAGTCGTTTTTAACACATTAAGTTACCACAGAGTGCAATAGACGTTAGCCTGAGCATTCTGCGGTGGAATCTCCATTGGCCATTACATATCCTTCTGACATAAATACCATACATTCAATAATTGTTAGAACTGCTCTCCGATAGTTATAAATTATGTGTATTAACACCCCTAGTTGCCCCATGCTCGGTGTAAAAATTTCCTAGATTAAATACCAATTTTGGGACGCTACAATGATTTCTAAAGGACGTTTTAACATCCAAGATACAGAGCTTTAAACTTAATCTATCTTAACGGTGTTTATAGGACATAAAGTTATCACACAGTGCAATACACGTTAGCCTGAGCATTCTGCGGTGGAATCTCCATTGGCCATTACTTATCTTTCTGACATAAATACCATACATAGAAGAATTGCTAGAACTGCTCCCCGATAGTTATAAATTGTGTGTATTAACACCCCTAATTGCCCCATGCTCCATGTAAAAATTTTCTAGGTTAGAATACCAATTTCAGGACGCTACCATAACTTCTAGGTAACGTTGTAAATTCCATGATACAGAGATTTAATGCTAATGTTTCTAAAAAGGCGTTTTTAGCACATTAAGTTACCACAGAGTGCAATAGACGTTAGCCTGAGCATTCTGCGGTGGAATTTCCATTGGCCATTACATATCCTTCTGACATAAATACCATACATTCAAGAATTGTTAGAACTGCTCTCCGATAGTTATAAGTTATGTGTATTAACACCCCTAGTTGCCCCATGCTCCGTGTAAAAATTTCCTAGATTAAATACCAATTTTGGGACGCTACAATGATTTCTAAAGGACGTTTTAACATCCAAGATACAGAGCTTTAAACTTAATCTATCTTAACGGTGTTTATAGGACATAAAGTTATCACACAGGGCAATAGACGTTAGCCTGAGCATTCTGCGGTGGAATCTCCATTGGCCATTACTTATCTTTCTGACATAAATACCATACATAGAAGAATTGCTAGAACTGCTCCCCGATAGTTATGAATTGTGTGTATTAACTTCCCTAATTGCCCCATGCTCCTTGTAAAAATTTTCTAGGTTAAAATACCAATTTCAGGACGCTACCGTAACTTCTAGGTAACGTTTTAAATTTCATGATGCAGAGATTTAATGCTAATATTTCTAAAAAGTCGTTTTTAACACATTAAGTTACCACAGAGTGCAATAGACGTTAGCCTGAGCATTCTGCGGTGGAATCTCCATTGGCCATTACATATCCTTCTGACATAAATACCATACATTCAATAATTGTTAGAACTGCTCTCCGATAGTTATAAATTATGTGTATTAACACCCCTAGTTGCCCCATGCTCGGTGTAAAAATTTCCTAGATTAAATACCAATTTTGGGACGCTACAATGATTTCTAAAGGACGTTTTAACATCCAAGATACAGAGCTTTAAACTTAATCTATCTTAACGGTGTTTATAGGACATAAAGTTATCACACAGTGCAATAGACGTTAGCCTGAGCATTCTGCGGTGGAATCTCCATTGGCCATTACTTATCTTTCTGACATAAATACCATACATAGAAGAATTTCTAGAACTGCTCCCCGATAGTTATAAATTGTGTGTATTAACTCCCCTAATTACCCCATGCTCCTTGTAAAAATTTTCTAGGTTAAAATACCAATTTCAGGAAGCTACCGTAACTCTAGGTAACGTTTTAAATTCCATGATGCAGAGATTTAATGCTAATGTTTCTAAAAAGGCGTTTTTAACACATTAAGTTACCACAGAGTGCAATAGACGTTAGCCTGAGCATCTTCCGCGATGGATTCGCAATTCGCTATTGCATATCCTTCTGACATAATAACTAGACATTGAAGAATTGCTAGAACTGTTCCCCGATAGTTATAAATTATGTGTATTAACACCTCTAGTTGCCCCATGCTCCGTGTAAAAATTTCCTAGATTAAATACCAATTTTGGGACGCTACAATGATTTCTAAACGTCGTTTTAACATCCAAGATACAGAGCTTTAAACTTAATTTATCTTAACGGTGTTTTTAGGACATAAAGTTATCACAGAGTGCAATAGACGTTAGCCTGAGCATTCTGCGGTGGAATCTCCATTGGCCATTACATATCTTTCTGGCATAAATACCATACATAGAAGAATTGCTAGAACTGCTCCCCGATAGTTATAAATTGTGTGTATTAACACCCCTAATTGCACCATGCCCCTTGTAAAAATTTTCTAGGTTAGAATACCAATTTCAGGACGCTACCATAACTTCTAGGTAACGTTGTAAATTCCATGATACAGAGATTTAATGCTAATGTTTCTAAAAAGGCGTTTTTAACACATTAAGTTACCACAGAGTGCAATAGACGTTAGCCTGAGCATCTTCCGCGATGGATTCGCAATTCGCTATTGCATATCCTTCTGACATAATAACTAGACATTGAAGAATTGCTAGAACTGTTCCCCGATAGTTATAAATTATGTGTATTAACACCCCTAGTTGCCCCATGCTCCGTGTAAAAATTTCCTAGATTAAATACCAATTTTGGGACGCTACAATGATTTCTAAACGACGTTTTAACATCCAAGATACAGAGCTTTAAACTTAATTTATCTTAACGGTGTTTTTAGGACATAAAGTTATCACAGAGTGCAATAGACGTTAGCCTGAGCATTCTGCGGTGGAATCTCCATTGGGCATTACATATCTTTCTGGCATAAATACCATACATAGAAGAATTGCTAGAACTGCTCCCCGATAGTTATAAATTGTGTGTATTAACTCCCCTAATTGCTCCATGCTCCTTGTAAAACTTTTCTAGGTTAAAATACCAATTTCAGGACGCTACCGTAACTTCTAGGTAACGTTTTAAATTCCATGATGCAGAGATTTAATGCTAATGTTTCTAATAAGGCGTTTTTAACACATTAAGTTACCACAGAGTGCAAGCGATGGATTCGCAATTCGCCATTGCATATCCTTCTGACATAATAACTAGACATTGAAGAATTGATAGAACTGCTCCCCGATAGTTATAAATTATGTGTATTAACACCCCTAGTTGCCCCATGTTTCGTGTAAAAATTTCTTAGATTAAATACCAATTTTGGGACGCTACAATAATTTCTAGCCGACGTTTGAATATCCAAGATTTAAAGCTTTAAACCTAATCTTTCTTAAAGGTGTTTTTAGCACATAAAGTTACCACAGAGTGCAATAAACGTTAGCCTGAGCATTCTGCGGTGGAATCTCCATTGGCCATTACATATCTTTCTGACATATATACCATACATACAAGAATTGTTAGAACTGCTCCCCGATAGTTATAAATTGTGTGTATTAACACCCCTAATTGCCCCATGCTCCATGTAAAAATTTTCTAGGTTAGAATACCAATTTCAGGACGCTACCATAACTTCTAGGTAACGTTGTAAATTCCATGATACAGAGATTTAATGCTAATGTTTCTAAAAAGGCGTTTTTAGCACATTAAGTTACCACAGAGTGCAATAGACGTTAGCCTGAGCATTCTGCGGTGGAATTTCCATTGGCCATTACATATCCTTCTGACATAAATACCATACATTCAAGAATTGTTAGAACTGCTCTCCGATAGTTATAAGTTATGTGTATTAACACCCCTAGTTGCCCCATGCTCCGTGTAAAAATTTCCTAGATTAAATACCAATTTTGGGACGCTACAATGATTTCTAAAGGACGTTTTAACATCCAAGATACAGAGCTTTAAACTTAATCTATCTTAACGGTGTTTATAGGACATAAAGTTATCACACAGTGCAATAGACGTTAGCCTGAGCATTCTGCGGTGGAATCTCCATTGGCCATTACTTATCTTTCTGACATAAATACCATACATAGAAGAATTGCTAGAACTGCTCCCCGATAGTTATGAATTGTGTGTATTAACTTCCCTAATTGCCCCATGCTCCTTGTAAAAATTTTCTAGGTTAAAATACCAATTTCAGGACGCTACCGTAACTTCTAGGTAACGTTTTAAATTTCATGATGCAGAGATTTAATGCTAATATTTCTAAAAAGTCGTTTTTAACACATTAAGTTACCACAGAGTGCAATAGACGTTAGCCTGAGCATTCTGCGGTGGAATCTCCATTGGCCATTACATATCCTTCTGACATAAATACCATACATTCAATAATTGTTAGAACTGCTCTCCGATAGTTATAAATTATGTGTATTAACACCCCTAGTTGCCCCATGCTCGGTGTAAAAATTTCCTAGATTAAATACCAATTTTGGGACGCTACAATGATTTCTAAAGGACGTTTTAACATCCAAGATACAGAGCTTTAAACTTAATCTATCTTAACGGTGTTTATAGGACATAAAGTTATCACACAGTGCAATACACGTTAGCCTGAGCATTCTGCGGTGGAATCTCCATTGGCCATTACTTATCTTTCTGACATAAATACCATACATAGAAGAATTGCTAGAACTGCTCCCCGATAGTTATAAACTGTGTGTATTAACTCCCCTAATTGCCCCATGCTCCTTGTAAAAATTTTCTAGGTTAAAATACCAATTTCAGGACGCTACCGTAACTTCTAGGTAACGTTTTAAATTTCATGATGCAGAGATTTAATGCTAATATTTCTAAAAAGTCGTTTTTAACACATTAAGTTACCACAGAGTGCAATAGACGTTAGCCTGAGCATTCTGCGGTGGAATCTCCATTGGCCATTACATATCCTTCTGACATAAATACCATACATTCAATAATTGTTAGAACTGCTCTCCGATAGTTATAAATTATGTGTATTAACACCCCTAGTTGCCCCATGCTCGGTGTAAAAATTTCCTAGATTAAATACCAATTTTGGGACGCTACAATGATTTCTAAAGGACGTTTTAACATCCAAGATACAGAGCTTTAAACTTAATCTATCTTAACGGTGTTTATAGGACATAAAGTTATCACACAGTGCAATAGACGTTAGCCTGAGCATTCTGCGGTGGAATCTCCATTGGCCATTACTTATCTTTCTGACATAAATACCATACATAGAAGAATTGCTAGAACTGCTCCCCGATAGTTATGAATTGTGTGTATTAACTTCCCTAATTGCCCCATGCTCCTTGTAAAAATTTTCTAGGTTAAAATACCAATTTCAGGACGCTACCGTAACTTCTAGGTAACGTTTTAAATTCCATGATGCAGAGATTTAATGCTAATGTTTCTAATAAGGCGTTTTTAACACATTAAGTTACCACAGAGTGCAATAGACGTTAGCCTGAGCATCTTCCGCGATGGATTCGCAATTCGCTATTGCATATCCTTCTGACATAATAACTAGACATTGAAGAATTGCTAGAACTGTTCCCCGATAGTTATAAATTATGTGTATTAACACCCCTAGTTGCCCCATGCTCCGTGTAAAAATTTCCTAGATTAAATACCTATTTCGGCACGCTACCGTAACTTCTAGGTAACGTTTTAAATTCCATGATACAGAGATTTAATGCTAATATTTTTCAGAGATTTAATGCTAATATTTTTAAAAAGGCAGTTTTAGCACATTAAGTTAACACAGAGTACAATAAACGTTAGCCTGAGCATCTTCCGCGATGGATTCGCAATTCGCCATTGCATATCATTCTGACGTAATAACTAGACATAGAAGAATTGCTAGAACTGCTCCCCGATAGTTATAAATTATGTGTATTAATACCCCTAGTTGCCCCATGCTCTTTTGTAAAAATTTCCTAGACTTAAATACCAATTTTTGAACGGTACAATAACTTCGAGACGACGTTTTAACATCCAAGATAAAGAGCTTTAAACTTAATCTTTCTAAATGTGTTTTTAGCAAATAAAGTCACCACCGAGTACAATAGACATTAGCCTGAGCATTCTGCGGTGGAAACTCCATTGGCCATTACATATCCTTCTCACATAAATACCATACATAGAAGAATTGCTAGAACTGCTCCCCGATAGTTATAAATTATGTGTATTAACACCCCTAGTTGCCCCATGCTCGGTGTAAAAATTTCCTAGATTAAATACCAATTTTGGGACGCTACAATGATTTCTAAAGGACGTTTTAACATCCAAGATACAGAGCTTTAAACTTAATCTATCTTAACGGTGTTTATAGGACATAAAGTTATCACACAGTGCAATAGACGTTAGCCTGAGCATTCTGCGGTGGAATCTCCATTGGCCATTACTTATCTTTCTGACATAAATACCATACATAGAAGAATTGCTAGAACTGCTCCCCGATAGTTATGAATTGTGTGTATTAACTTCCCTAATTGCCCCATGCTCCTTGTAAAAATTTTCTAGGTTAAAATACCAATTTCAGGACGCTACCGTAACTTCTAGGTAACGTTTTAAATTCCATGATGCAGAGATTTAATGCTAATGTTTCTAATAAGGCGTTTTTAACACATTAAGTTACCACAGAGTGCAATAGACGTTAGCCTGAGCATCTTCCGCGATGGATTCGCAATTCGCTATTGCATATCCTTCTGACATAATAACTAGACATTGAAGAATTGCTAGAACTGTTCCCCGATAGTTATAAATTATGTGTATTAACACCCCTAGTTGCCCCATGCTCCGTGTAAAAATTTCCTAGATTAAATACCTATTTCGGCACGCTACCGTAACTTCTAGGTAACGTTTTAAATTCCATGATACAGAGATTTAATGCTAATATTTTTCAGAGATTTAATGCTAATATTTTTAAAAAGGCAGTTTTAGCACATTAAGTTAACACAGAGTACAATAAACGTTAGCCTGAGCATCTTCCGCGATGGATTCGCAATTCGCCATTGCATATCATTCTGACGTAATAACTAGACATAGAAGAATTGCTAGAACTGCTCCCCGATAGTTATAAATTATGTGTATTAATACCCCTAGTTGCCCCATGCTCTTTTGTAAAAATTTCCTAGACTTAAATACCAATTTTTGAACGGTACAATAACTTCGAGACGACGTTTTAACATCCAAGATAAAGAGCTTTAAACTTAATCTTTCTAAATGTGTTTTTAGCAAATAAAGTCACCACCGAGTACAATAGACATTAGCCTGAGCATTCTGCGGTGGAAACTCCATTGGCCATTACATATCCTTCTCACATAAATACCATACATAGAAGAATTGCTAGAACTGCTCTCCGATAGTTATAAATTATGTGTATTAACACCCCTAGTTGCCCCATGCTCGGTGTAAAAATTTCCTAGATTAAATACCAATTTTGGGACGCTACAATGATTTCTAAAGGACGTTTTAACATCCAAGATACAGAGCTTTAAACTTAATCTATCTTAACGGTGTTTATAGGACATAAAGTTATCACACAGTGCAATACACGTTAGCCTGAGCATTCTGCGGTGGAATCTCCATTGGCCATTACTTATCTTTCTGACATAAATACCATACATAGAAGAATTGCTAGAACTGCTCCCCGATAGTTATAAACTGTGTGTATTAACTCCCCTAATTGCCCCATGCTCCTTGTAAAAATTTTCTAGGTTAAAATACCAATTTCAGGACGCTACCGTAACTTCTAGGTAACGTTTTAAATTTCATGATGCAGAGATTTAATGCTAATATTTCTAAAAAGTCGTTTTTAACACATTAAGTTACCACAGAGTGCAATAGACGTTAGCCTGAGCATTCTGCGGTGGAATCTCCATTGGCCATTACATATCCTTCTGACATAAATACCATACATTCAATAATTGTTAGAACTGCTCTCCGATAGTTATAAATTATGTGTATTAACACCCCTAGTTGCCCCATGCTCGGTGTAAAAATTTCCTAGATTAAATACCAATTTTGGGACGCTACAATGATTTCTAAAGGACGTTTTAACATCCAAGATACAGAGCTTTAAACTTAATCTATCTTAACGGTGTTTATAGGACATAAAGTTATCACACAGTGCAATAGACGTTAGCCTGAGCATTCTGCGGTGGAATCTCCATTGGCCATTACTTATCTTTCTGACATAAATACCATACATAGAAGAATTGCTAGAACTGCTCCCCGATAGTTATGAATTGTGTGTATTAACTTCCCTAATTGCCCCATGCTCCTTGTAAAAATTTTCTAGGTTAAAATACCAATTTCAGGACGCTACCGTAACTTCTAGGTAACGTTTTAAATTCCATGATGCAGAGATTTAATGCTAATGTTTCTAATAAGGCGTTTTTAACACATTAAGTTACCACAGAGTGCAATAGACGTTAGCCTGAGCATCTTCCGCGATGGATTCGCAATTCGCTATTGCATATCCTTCTGACATAATAACTAGACATTGAAGAATTGCTAGAACTGTTCCCCGATAGTTATAAATTATGTGTATTAACACCCCTAGTTGCCCCATGCTCCGTGTAAAAATTTCCTAGATTAAATACCTATTTCGGCACGCTACCGTAACTTCTAGGTAACGTTTTAAATTCCATGATACAGAGATTTAATGCTAATATTTTTCAGAGATTTAATGCTAATATTTTTAAAAAGGCAGTTTTAGCACATTAAGTTAACACAGAGTACAATAAACGTTAGCCTGAGCATCTTCCGCGATGGATTCGCAATTCGCCATTGCATATCATTCTGACGTAATAACTAGACATAGAAGAATTGCTAGAACTGCTCCCCGATAGTTATAAATTATGTGTATTAATACCCCTAGTTGCCCCATGCTCTTTTGTAAAAATTTCCTAGACTTAAATACCAATTTTTGAACGGTACAATAACTTCGAGACGACGTTTTAACATCCAAGATAAAGAGCTTTAAACTTAATCTTTCTAAATGTGTTTTTAGCAAATAAAGTCACCACCGAGTACAATAGACATTAGCCTGAGCATTCTGCGGTGGAAACTCCATTGGCCATTACATATCCTTCTCACATAAATACCATACATAGAAGAATTGCTAGAACTGCTCTCCGATAGTTATAAATTATGTGTATTAACACCCCTAGTTGCCCCATGCTCTTTTGTAAAAATTTCCTAGACTTAAATACCAATTTTTGAACGGTACAATAACTTCTAGACGACGTTTTAACATCCAAGATAAAGAGCTTTAAACTTAATCTTTCTAAATGTGTTTTTAGCAAATAAAGTCACCACCGAGTACAATAGACATTAGCCTGAGCATTCTGCGGTGGAATCTCCATTGGCCATTACATATCCTTCTGACATAAATACCATACATAGAAGAATTGCTAGAACTGCTCCCCGATAGTTATAAATTGTGTGTATTAACACCCCTAATTGCCCCATGCCCCTTGTAAAAATTTTCTAGGTTAAAATACTAATTTCAGGACGCTACCGTAACTTCTAGGTAACGTTTTAAATTTCATGATGCAGAGATTTAATGCTAATGTTTCTAAAAAGGCGTTTTTAACACATTAAGTTACCACAGAGTGCAATAGACGTTAGCCTGAGCATCTTCCGCGATGGATTCGCAATTCGCTATTGCATATCCTTCTGACATAATAACTAGACATCGAAGAATTGCTAGAACTGCTCCCCGATAGTTATAAATTATGTGTATTAACACCCCTAGTTGCCCCATGTTCCGTGTACAAATTTCTTAGATTAAATACCAATTTTGGGACGCTACAATAATTTCTAGGCGACGTTTGAACAACCAAGATAGAGAGCTTTAAACCTAATCTTTCTTAAAGGTGTTTTTAGCACATAAAGTTACCACAGAGTGCAATAGACGTTAGCCTGAGCATTCTGCGGTGGAATCTCAATTCGCCATTGCATATCCTTCTGACATAAATACCATACATAGAAGAATTGCTAGAACTGCTCCCCGGTAGTTATAAATTATGTGTATTAACACCCCTAGTTGCCCCATGCTCCGTGTAAAAATTTCCTAGTTCAAATACCACTTTTGGGACGCTACAATAATTTCTAGGCGACGTTTGAACATCCAAAATACAGAGCTTTAAACCTAATCTTTCTTAAAGGTGTTTTTAGGACATAAAGTTACCACAGAGTGCAATAGACGTTAGCCTGAGCATCTTCCGCGATGAATTCGCAATTCGCTATTGCATATCCTTCTGACATAATAACTAGACATCAAAGAATTGCTAGAACTGCTTCCCGATAGTTATAAATTGTGTGTATTAACTCCCCTAATTGCCCCATGCTCTTTGCAAAAATTTTCTAGGTTAAAATACCAATTTCAGGACGCTACCATAACTTCTAGGTAACGTTTTAAATTCCATGATGCAGAGATTTAATGCTAATTTTTCTAATAAGGCGTTTTTAACACATTAAGTTACCACAGAGTGCAATAGACGTTAGCCTGAGCATCCTCCGCGATGGATTCGCAATTCGCTATGGCATATCCTTCTGAAATAATAACTAGACATTGAAGAATTGCTAGAACTGTTCCCCGATAGTTATAAATTATGTGTATTAACACCCCTAGTTGCCCCATGCTCCGTGTAAAAATTTCCTAGATTAAATACCAATTTTGGGACGCTACAATGATTTCTAAACGACGTTTTAACATCCAAGATACAGAGCTTTAAACTTAATCTATCTTAACGGTGTTTTTAGGACATAAAGTTATCACAGAGTGCAATAGACGTTAGCTTGAGCATTCTGCGGTGGAATCTCAATTCGCCATTGCATATCCTTCTGACATAAATACCATACATAGAAGAATTGCTAGAACTGCTCCCCGGTAGTTATAAATTATGTGTATTAACACCCCTAGTTGCCCCATGCTCCGTGTAAAAATTTCCTAGATCAAATACCAATTTTGGGACGCTACAATAATTTCTAGGCGACGTTTGAACATCCAAAATACAGAGCTTTAAACCTAATCTTTCTTAAAGGTGTTTTTAGGACATAAAGTTACCACAGAGTGCAATAGACGTTAGCCTGAGTATTCTGCGGTAGAGTCTCCATTGGCCATTACATATCCTTCTGACATAAATACCATACATAGAAGAATTGCTAGAACTGCTCCCCGATAGTTATAAATTGTGTGTATTAACTCCCCTAATTGCCCCATGCTCCTTGTAAAAATTTTGTAGGTTAAAATACCAATTTCAGGACGCTACCGTAACTTCTAGGTAACGTTTTAAGTTCCATGATGCAGATATTTAATGCTAATGTTTCTAAAAAGGCGTTTTTAACACATTAAGTTACCACAGAGTGCAATAGACGTTAGCCTGAGCATCTTCCGCGATGGATTCGCAATTCGCTATTGCATATCCTTCTGACATAATAACTAGACATTGAAGAATTGCTAGAACTGCTCCCCGATAGTTATAAATTATGTGTATTAACACCCCTAGTTGCCCCATGTTCCGTGTAAAAATTTCTTAGATTAAATACCAATTTTGGGACGCTACAATGATTTCTAAACGACGTTTTAACATCCAAGATACAGAGCTTTAAACTTAATCTATCTTAACGGTGTTTTTAGGGCATAAAGTTACCACAGAGTGCAATACACGTTAGCCTGAGTATTCTGCGGTAGAGTCTCCATTGGCCATTACATATCCTTCTGACATAAATACCATACATAGAAGAATTGCTAGAACTGCTCCCCGATAGTTATAAATTGTGTGTATTAACTCCCCTAATTGCCCCATGCTCCTTGTAAAAATTTTGTAGGTTAAAATACCAATTTCAGGACGCTACCGTAACTTCTAGGTAACGTTTTAAGTTCCATGATGCAGATATTTAATGCTAATGTTTCTAAAAAGGCGTTTTTAACACATTAAGTTACCACAGAGTGCAATAGACGTTAGCCTGAGCATCTTCCGCGATGGATTCGCAATTCGCTATTGCATATCCTTCTGACATAATAACTAGACATTGAAGAATTGCTAGAACTGCTCCCCGATAGTTATAAATTATGTGTATTAACACCCCTAGTTGCCCCATGTTCCGTGTAAAAATTTCTTAGATTAAATACCAATTTTGGGACGCTACAATGATTTCTAAACGACGTTTTAACATCCAAGATACAGAGCTTTAAACTTAATCTATCTTAACGGTGTTTTTAGGGCATAAAGTTACCACAGAGTGCAATACACGTTAGCCTGAGTATTCTGCGGTAGAGTCTCCATTGGCCATTACATATCCTTCTGACATAAATACCATACATAGAAGAATTGCTAGAACTGCTCCCCGATAGTTATAAATTGTGTGTATTAACTCCCCTAATTGCCCCATGCTCCTTGTAAAAATTTTGTAGGTTAAAATACCAATTTCAGGACGCTACCGTAACTTCTAGGTAACGTTTTAAATTCCATGATGCAGAGATTTAATGCTAATGTTTCTAAAAAGGCGTTTTTAACACATTAAGTTACCACAGAGTGCAATAGACGTTAGCCTGAGCATCTTCCGCGATGGATTCGCAATTCGCTATTGCATATCCTTCTGACATAATAACTAGACATCGAAGAATTGCTAGAACTGCTCCCCGATAGTTATAAATTATGTGTATTAACACCCCTAGTTGCCCCATGTTCCGTGTACAAATTTCTTAGATTAAATACCAATTTTGGGACGCTACAATAATTTCTAGGCGACGTTTGAACAACCAAGATAGAGAGCTTTAAACCTAATCTTTCTTAAAGGTGTTTTTAGCACATAAAGTTACCACAGAGTGCAATAGACGTTAGCCTGAGCATTCTGCGGTGGAATCTCAATTCGCCATTGCATATCCTTCTGACATAAATACCATACATAGAAGAATTGCTAGAACTGCTCCCCGGTAGTTATAAATTATGTGTATTAACACCCCTAGTTGCCCCATGCTCCGTGTAAAAATTTCCTAGTTCAAATACCACTTTTGGGACGCTACAATAATTTCTAGGCGACGTTTGAACATCCAAAATACAGAGCTTTAAACCTAATCTTTCTTAAAGGTGTTTTTAGGACATAAAGTTACCACAGAGTGCAATAGACGTTAGCCTGAGCATCTTCCGCGATGAATTCGCAATTCGCTATTGCATATCCTTCTGACATAATAACTAGACATCAAAGAATTGCTAGAACTGCTTCCCGATAGTTATAAATTGTGTGTATTAACTCCCCTAATTGCCCCATGCTCTTTGCAAAAATTTTCTAGGTTAAAATACCAATTTCAGGACGCTACCATAACTTCTAGGTAACGTTTTAAATTCCATGATGCAGAGATTTAATGCTAATTTTTCTAATAAGGCGTTTTTAACACATTAAGTTACCACAGAGTGCAATAGACGTTAGCCTGAGCATCCTCCGCGATGGATTCGCAATTCGCTATGGCATATCCTTCTGAAATAATAACTAGACATTGAAGAATTGCTAGAACTGTTCCCCGATAGTTATAAATTATGTGTATTAACACCCCTAGTTGCCCCATGCTCCGTGTAAAAATTTCCTAGATTAAATACCAATTTTGGGACGCTACAATGATTTCTAAACGACGTTTTAACATCCAAGATACAGAGCTTTAAACTTAATCTATCTTAACGGTGTTTTTAGGACATAAAGTTATCACAGAGTGCAATAGACGTTAGCTTGAGCATTCTGCGGTGGAATCTCAATTCGCCATTGCATATCCTTCTGACATAAATACCATACATAGAAGAATTGCTAGAACTGCTCCCCGGTAGTTATAAATTATGTGTATTAACACCCCTAGTTGCCCCATGCTCCGTGTAAAAATTTCCTAGATCAAATACCAATTTTGGGACGCTACAATAATTTCTAGGCGACGTTTGAACATCCAAAATACAGAGCTTTAAACCTAATCTTTCTTAAAGGTGTTTTTAGGACATAAAGTTACCACAGAGTGCAATAGACGTTAGCCTGAGCATCTTCCGCGATGGATTCGCAATTCGCTATTGCATATCCTTCTGACATAATAACTAGACATCGAAGAATTGCTAGAACTGCTCCCCGATAGTTATAAATTGTGTGTATTAACTCCCCTAATTGCCCCATGCTCTTTGCAAAAATTTTTAGGTTAAAATACCAATTTCAGGACGCTACCATAACTTCTAGGTAACGTTTT
Organism: Agriotes lineatus; assembly: GCA_940337035.1. NCBI lineage: Eukaryota > Metazoa > Arthropoda > Insecta > Coleoptera > Elateridae > Agriotes > Agriotes lineatus. The sequence goes on along the minus strand of CALNHX010000063.1, from coordinate 61,323 downwards.
AAATTCCATGATGCAGAGATTTAATGCTAATGTTTCTAATAGGCGTTTTTAACACATTAAGTTACCACAGAGTGCAATAGACGTTAGCCTGAGCATCTTCCGCGATGGATTCGCAATTCGCTATTGCATATCCTTCTGAAATAATAACTAGACATTGAAGAATTGCTAGAACTGTTTCCCGATAGTTATAAATTATGTGTATTAACACCCCTAGTTGCCCCATGCTCCGTGTAAAAATTTCCTAGATTGAATACCAATTTTGGGACGCTACACTGATTTCTAAACGACGTTTTAACATCCAAGATACAGAGCTTTAAACTTAATCTATCTTAACGGTGTTTTTAGGGCATAAAGTTACCACAGAGTGCAATACACGTTAGCCTGAGTATTCTGCGGTAGAGTCTCCATTGGCCATTACATATCCTTCTGACATAAATACCATACATAGAAGAATTGCTAGAACTGCTCCCCGATAGTTATAAATTGTGTGTATTAACTCCCCTAATTGCCCCATGCTCCTTGTAAAAATTTTGTAGGTTAAAATACCAATTTCAGGACGCTACCGTAACTTCTAGGTAACGTTTTAAGTTCCATGATGCAGATATTTAATGCTAATGTTTCTAAAAAGGCGTTTTTAACACATTAAGTTACCACAGAGTGCAATAGACGTTAGCCTGAGCATCTTCCGCGATGGATTCGCAATTCGCTATTGCATATCCTTCTGACATAATAACTAGACATTGAAGAATTGCTAGAACTGCTCCCCGATAGTTATAAATTATGTGTATTAACACCCCTAGTTGCCCCATGTTCCGTGTAAAAATTTCTTAGATTAAATACCAATTTTGGGACGCTACAATAATTTCTAGGCGACGTTTGAACAACCAAGATAGAGAGCTTTAAACCTAATCTTTCTTAAAGGTGTTTTTAGCACATAAAGTTACCACAGAGTGCAATAGACGTTGGCCTGAGCATTCTGCGGTGGAATCTCCATTGGCCATTACATATCCTTCTGACATAAATACCATACATTAAAGAATTTAAAGAACTGCTCCCCGATAGTTATAAATTGTGTGTATTAATACCCCTAATTAACCATGCTCCTTGTAAAAATTTTCTAGGTTAAAATACCAATTTCAGGACGCTACCATAACTTCTAGCTAACGTTTTAAATTCCATGATACAGAGATTTAATGCTAATGTTTCTAAAAAGGCGTTTTTAACACATTAAGTTACCACAGAGTGCAATAGACGTTAGCCTGAGCATCTTCCGCGATGGATTCGCAATTCGCTATTGCATATCCTTCTGACATAATAACTAGACATTGAAGAATTGCTAGAACTGCTCCCCGATAGTTATAAATTATGTGTATTAACACCCCTAGTTGCCCCATGTTCCGTGTAAAAATTTCTTAGATTAAATACCAATTTTGGGACGCTACAATAATTTCTAGGCGACGTTTGAACAACCAAGATAGAGAGCTTTAAACCTAATCTCTCTTAAAGGTGTTTTTAGCACATAAAGTTACCACAGAGTGCAATAGACGTTAGCCTGAGCATTCTGCGGTGGAATCTCCATTGGCCATTACATATCCTTCTGACATAAATACCATACATTAAAGAATTGCTAGAACTGCTCCCCGATAGTTATAAATTGTGTGTATTAATACCCCTAATTAACCATGCTCCTTGTAAAAATTTTCTATGTTAAAATACCAATTTCAGGACGCTACCATAAACTTCTAGCTAACGTTTTAAATTCCATGATACAGAGATTTAATGCTAATGTTTCTAAAAAGGCGTTTTTAACACATTAAGTTACCACAGAGTACAATAGACGTTAGCCTGAGCATCTTCCGCGATGGATTCGCAATTCGCTATTGCATATCCTTCTGACATAATAACTAGACATTGAAGAATTGCTAGAACTGCTCCCCGATAGTTATAAATTATGTGTATTAACACCCCTAGTTGCCCCATGTTCCGTGTAAAAATTTCTTAGATTAAATACCAATTTTGGGACGCTACAATAATTTCTAGGCGACGTTTGAACAACCAAGATAGAGAGCTTTAAAACCTAATTTTTCTTAAAGGTGTTTTTAGCACATAAAGTTACCACAGAGTGCACTAGACGTTAGCTTGAGCATTCTGCGGTGGAATCTCAATTCGCCATTGCATATCCTTCTGACATAAATACCATACATAGAAGAATTGCTAGAACTGCTCCCCGGTAGTTATAAATTATTTGTATTAACACCCCTAGTTGCCCCATGCTCCGTGTAAAAATTTCCTAGATCAAATACCAATTTTGGGACGCTACAATAATTTCTAGGCGACGTTTGAACATCCAAAATACAGAGCTTTAAACCTAATCTTTCTTAAAGGTGTTTTTAGGACATAAAGTTACCACAGAGTGCAATAGACGTTAGCCTGAGCATCTTCCGCGATGGATTCGCAATTCGCTATTGCATATCCTTCTGACATAATAACTAGACATCGAAGAATTGCTAGAACTGCTCCCCGATAGTTATAAATTGTGTGTATTAACTCCCCTAATTGCCCCATGCTCTTTGCAAAAATTTTTAGGTTAAAATACCAATTTCAGGACGCTACCATAACTTCTAGGTAACGTTTTAAATTCCATGATGCAGAGATTTAATGCCAATGTTTCTAATAAGGCGTTTTTAACACATTAAGTTACCACAGAGTGCAATAGACGTTAGCCTGAGCATCTTCCGCGATGGATTCGCAATTCGCTATTGCATATCCTTCTGAAATAATAACTAGACATTGAAGAATTGCTAGAACTGTTTCCCGATAGTTATAAATTATGTGTATTAACACCCCTAGTTGCCCCATGCTCCGTGTAAAAATTTCCTAGATTGAATACCAATTTTGGGACGCTACAATGATTTCTAAACGACGTTTTAACATCCAAGATACAGAGCTTTAAACTTAATCTATCTTAACGGTGTTTTTAGGACCTAAAGTTACCACAGAGTGCAATACACGTTAGCCTGAGTATTCTGCGGTAGAGTCTCCATTGGCCATTACATATCCTTCTGACATAAATACCATACATAGAAGAATTGCTAGAACTGCTCCCCGATAGTTATAAATTGTGTGTATTAACTCCCTAATTGCCCCATGCTCCTTGTAAAAATTTTGTAGGTTAAAATACCAATTTCAGGACGCTACCGTAACTTCTAGGTAACGTTTTAAGTTCCATGATGCAGATATTAATGCTAATGTTTCTAAAAAGGCGTTTTTAACACATTAAGTTACCACAGAGTGCAATAGACTTTAGCCTGAGCATCTTCCGCGATGGATTCGCAATTCGCTATTGCATATCCTTCTGACATAATAACTAGACATTGAAGAATTGCTAGAACTGCTCCCCGATAGTTATAAATTATGTGTATTAACACCCCTAGTTGCCCCATGTTCCGTGTAAAAATTTCTTAGATTAAATACCAATTTTGGGATGCTACAATAATTTCTAGGCGACGTTTGAACATCCAAGATAGAGAGCTTTAAACCTAATCTTTCTTAAAGGTGTTTTTAGCACATAAAGTTACCACAGAGTGCAATAGACGTTAGCCTGAGCATTCTGCGGTGGAATCTCCATTGGCCATTACATATCCTTCTGACATAAATACCATACATTAAAGAATTGCTAGAACTGCTCCCCGATAGTTATAAATTGTGTGTATTAATACCCCTAATTAACCATGCTCCTTGTAAAAATTTTCTATGTTAAAATACCAATTTCAGGACGCTACCATAACTTCTAGCTAACGTTTTAAATTCCATGATACAGAGATTTAATGCTAATGTTTCTAAAAAGGCGTTTTTAACACATTAAGTTACCACAGAGTACAATAGACGTTAGCCTGAGCATCTTCCGCGATGGATTCGCAATTCGCTATTGCATATCCTTCTGACATAATAACTAGACATTGAAGAATTGCTAGAACTGCTCCCCGATAGTTATAAATTATGTGTATTAACACCCCTAGTTGCCCCATGTTCCGTGTAAAAATTTCTTAGATTAAATACCAATTTTGGGACGCTACAATAATTTCTAGGCGACGTTTGAACAACCAAGATAGAGAGCTTTAAACCTAATCTTTCTTAAAGGTGTTTTTAGCACATAAAGTTACCACAGAGTGCACTAGACGTTAGCTTGAGCATTCTGCGGTGGAATCTCAATTCGCCATTGCATATCCTTCTGACATAAATACCATACATAGAAGAATTGCTAGAACTGCTCCCCGGTAGTTATAAATTATTTGTATTAACACCCCTAGTTGCCCCATGCTCCGTGTAAAAATTTCCTAGATCAAATACCAATTTTGGGACGCTACAATAATTTCTAGGCGACGTTTGAACATCCAAAATACAGAGCTTTAAACCTAATCTTTCTTAAAGGTGTTTTTAGGACATAAAGTTACCACAGAGTGCAATAGACGTTAGCCTGAGCATCTTCCGCGATGGATTCGCAATTCGCTATTGCATATCCTTCTGACATAATAACTAGACATCGAAGAATTGCTAGAACTGCTCCCCGATAGTTATAAATTGGGTGTATTAACTCCCCTAATTGCCCCATGCTCTTTGCAAAAATTTTTAGGTTAAAATACCAATTTCAGGACGCTACCATAACTTCTAGGTAACGTTTTAAATTCCATGATGCAGAGATTTAATGCTAATGTTTCTAATAAGGCGTTTTTAACACATTAAGTTACCACAGAGTGCAATAGACGTTAGCCTGAGCATCTTCCGCGATGGATTCGCAATTCGCTATTGCATATCCTTCTGAAATAATAACTAGACATTGAAGAATTGCTAGAACTGTTTCCAGATAGTTATAAATTATGTGTATTAACACCCCTAGTTGCCCCATGCTCCGTGTAAAAATTTCCTAGATTGAATACCAATTTTGGGACGCTACAATGATTTCTAAACGACGTTTTAACATCCAAGATACAGAGCTTTAAACTTAATCTATCTTAACGGTGTTTTTAGGACATAAAGTTACCACAGAGTGCAATACACGTTAGCCTGAGTATTCTGCGGTAGAGTCTCCATTGGCCATTACATATCCTTCTGACATAAATACCATACATAGAAGAATTGCTGGAACTGCTCCCCGATAGTTATAAATTGTGTGTATTAACTCCCCTAATTGCCCCATGCTCCTTGTAAAAATTTTGTAGGTTAAAATACCAATTTCAGGACGCTACCGTAACTTCTAGGTAACGTTTTAAGTTCCATGATGCAGATATTTAATGCTAATGTTTCTAAAAAGGCGTTTTTAACACATTAAGTTACCACAGAGTGCAATAGACTTTAGCCTGAGCATCTTCCGCGATGGATTCGCAATTCGCTATTGCATATCCTTCTGACATAATAACTAGACATTGAAGAATTGCTAGAACTGCTCCCCGATAGTTATAAATTATGTGTATTAACACCCCTAGTTGCCCCATGTTCCGTGTAAAAATTTCTTCGATTAAATACCAATTTTGGGATGCTACAATAATTTCTAGGCGACGTTTGAACATCCAAGATAGAGAGCTTTAAACCTAATCTTTCTTAAAGGTGTTTTTAGCACATAAAGTTATCACAGAGTGCAATAGACGTTAGCCTGAGCATTCTGCGGTGGAATCTCCATTGGCCATTACATATCCTTCTGACATAAATACCATACATTAAAGAATTGCTAGAACTGCTCCCCGATAGTTATAAATTGTTTATTTTGACACCCCTAATTGCCCCATGCTCCTTGTAAAAATTTTCTAGGTTAGAATACCAATTTCAGGAATCTACCATAACTTCTAGGTAACGTTTTAAATTCCATGATACAGAGATTTAATGCTAATGTTTTTAAAAAGGCATTTTTAGCACATTAAGTTACCACAAAGTGCCATAGACGTTAGCCTGAGCTTTCTGCTGTGGAATCTCTATTGGCCACTACATATCCTTCTGACATAAATACCATACATACAAGAATTGCTAGAACTGCTCCCCGATAGTTATAAATTGTGTGTATTATCACCCCTCATTAACCATGCTCCTTGTAAAAATTTTCTAGGTTAAAATACCAATTTCAGGACGCTACCATAACTTCTAGCTAACGTTTTAAATTCCATGATACAGAGATTTAATGCTAATGTTTCTAAAAAGGCGTTTTTAACACATTAAGTTACCACAGAGTGCAATAAACGTTAGCCTGAGCATCTTCCGCGATGGATTCTCAATTCGCCATTGCATATCCTTCTGACATAATAACTAGACATTGAAGAATTGCTAGCACTGCTCCCCGATAGTTATTATTATGTGTATTAACACCCCTAGTAGCTCCATCCTCCGTCTAAACATTTCCTAGATCAAATACCAATTTTGGGACGCTACAATAATTTCTAGGCGACGTTTGAACATCCAAGATAGAGAGCTTTAAACCTAATCTTTCTTAAAGGTGTTTTTAGCACATAAAGTTACCACAGAGTGCAATAGACGTTAGCCTGAGCATTCTGCGGTGGAATCTCAATTCGCCATTGCATATCCTTCTGACATAATAACTAGACATTGAAGAATTGCTAGAACTGCTCCCCGATAGTTACAAATTATGTGTATTAACACCCCTAGTTGCCCCATGTTCCGTGTAAAAATTTCTTAGATTAAATACCAATTTTGGGACGCTACAATAATTTCTAGGCGACGTTTGAACATCCAAGATAGAGAGCTTTAAACCTAATCTTTCTTAAAGGTGTTTTTAGCACATAAAGTTACCACAGAGTGCAATAGACGTTAGCTTGAGCATTCTGCGGTGGAATCTCCATTGGCCATTACATATCCTTCTGACATAAATACCATACATAGAAGAATTGTTGGAACTGCTCCCCGGTAGTTATAAATTATGTGTATTAACACCCTTAGTTGCCCCATGTTCCGTGTAAAAATTTCTTAGATTAAATACCAATTTTGGGACGCTACAATAATTTCTAGGCGACGTTTGAACATCCAAAATACAGAGCTTCAAACCTAATCTTTCTTAAAGGTGTTTTTAGCACATAAAGTTACCACAAAGTGCAATAGACGTTAGCCTGAGCATTCTGCGGTGGAATCTCCATTGGCCATTACATATCCTTCTGACATAAATACCATAAATACAAGAATTGTTAGAACTGCTCCCCGATAGTTATAAATTGTGTGTATTAACACCCCTAATTGCCTCATGCTCCTTGTAAAAATTTTCTAGGTTAAAATACCAATTTCGGGACGCTACCATAACTTCTTGGTAACGTTTTAAATTCCATGATGCAGAGATTTAATGCTAATGTTTCTAAAAAGGCGTTTTTAACACATTAAGTTACCACAGAGTGCAATAAACGTTAGATTGAGCATCTTCCGCAAGTCGCTATTGCATATCCTTCTGACATAATAACTAGACATTGAAGAATTGCTAGAACTGCTCCCCGATAGTTATAAATTATGTGTATTCACACCCCTAGTTGCCCCATGTTCCGTGTAAAAATTTCTTAGATTAAATACCAATTTTGGGACGCTACAATAATTTCTAGGCGACGTTTGAACATCCAAGATAGAGAGCTTTAAACCTAATCTTTCTTAAAGGTGTTTTAGCACATAAAGTTACCACAGAGTGCAATAGACGTTAGCTTGAGCATTCTGCGGTGGAATCTCCATTGGCCATTACATATCCTTCTGACATAAATACCATACATAGAAGAATTGCTAGAACTGCTCCCCGGTAGTTATAAATAATGTGTAATAACACCCCTAGTTGCCCCATGCTCCGTGTAAAAATTCCCTAGATCAAATACCAATTTTGGGACGCTACAATAATTTCTAGGCGACGTTTGAACATCCAAAATACAGAGCTTTAAATCTAATCTTTCTTAAAGGTGTTTTTAGGACATAAAGTTACCACAGAGTGCAATAGACGTTAGCCTGAGCATCTTCCGCGATGGATTCGCAATTCGCTATTGCATATCCTTCTGACATAATAACTAGACATCGAAGAATTGCTAGAACTGCACCCCGATAGTTATAAATTGTGTGTATTAACTCCCCTAATTGCCCCATGCTCTTTGCAAAAATTTTTAGGTTAAAATACCAATTTCAGGACGCTACCGTAACTTCTAGGTAACGTTTTAAATTCCATGGTGCAGAGATTTAATGCTAATGTTTCTAATAAGGCGTTTTTAACACATTAAGTTACCACAGAATGCAATAGACGTTAGCCTGAGCATCTTCCGCGATGGATTCGCAATTCGTTATTGCATATCCTTCTGAAATAATAACTAGACATTGAAGAATTGCTAGAACTGCTCTCCGATAGTTATAAATTATGTGTATTAACACCCCTAGTTGCCCGATGCTCCGTGTAAAAATTTCCTAGATTAAATACCAATTTTGGGACGCTACAATAATTTCTAAACGACGTTTTGACATCCAAGATACAGAGCTTTAAACTTAATCTATCTTAACGGTGTTTTTAGGACATAAAGTTACCACAGAGTGCAATACACGTTAGCCTGAGTATTCTGCGGTAGAGTCTCCATTGGCCATTACATATCCTTCTGACATAAATACCATAAATACAAGAATTGTTAGAACTGCTCCCCGATAGTTATAAATTGTGTGTATTAACTCCCCTAATTGCCCCATGCTCCTTGTAAAAATTTTCTAGGTTAAAATACCAATTTCAGGACGCTACCATAACTTCTAGGTAACGTTTTAAATTCCATGATGCAGAGATTTAATGCTAATGTTTCTAAAAAGGCGTTTTTATCACATTAAGTTACCACAGAGTGCAATAAACGTTTGCTTGAGCATCTTCCGCGATGGATTCGCAATTCGCCATTGCATATCCTTCTGACATAATAACTAGACATTGAAGAATTGCTAGAACTGCTCCCCGATAGTTATAAATTATGTGTATTGACACCCCTAGTTGCCCCATGCTCCGTGTAAAAATTTATTAGATTAAATACCAATTTTGGGACGCTACAATAATTTCTAGGCGACGTTTGAACATCCAAAATACAGAGCTTTAACCTAATCTTTCTTAAAGGTGTTTTTAGCACATAAAGTTACCACAGAGTGCAATAGACGTTAGCCTGAGCATTCTGCGGTGGAATCTCCATTGGCCATTACATATCCTTCTGACATAATTACCATATATACATAAATTGTTAGAACTGCTCCCCGATAGTTATAAATTGTGTGTATTAACTCCCCTAATTGCCCCATGCTCCGTGTAAAAATTTCTTAGATTAAATACCAATTTTGGGACGCTACAATAATTTCTAAACGACGTTTTAACATCCAAGATACAGAGCTTTAAACTTAATCTATCTTAACGGTGTTTTTAGGACATAAAGTTATCACAGAGTGCAATAGACGTTAGCCTGAGCATTCTGCGGTGGAATCTCCATTGGCCATTACATATCCTTCTGACATAAATACCATACATACAAGAATTGTTAGAACTGCTCCCAGATAGTTATAAATTGTGTGAATTAACACCCCTAATTGCCCCATGCTCCTTGTAAAAATTTTCTAGGTTAAAATACCAATTTCAGGACGCCACCATAACCTCTAGGTAACGTTTTAAATTCCATGATGCAGAGATTTAATGCTAATGTTTCTAAAAAAGGCATTTTTATCACATTAAGTTACCACAGAGTGCAATAAACGTTTGCTTGAGCATCTTCCGCGATGGATTCGCAATTCGCCATTGCATATCCTTCTGACATAATAACTAGACATTGAAGAATTGCTAGAACTGCTCCCCGATAGTTATAAATTATGTGTATTAACTCCCCTAATTGCCCCATGCTCTTTGCAAAAATTTTTAGGTTAAAATACCAATTTCAGGACGCTACTGTAACTTCTAGGTAACGTTTTAAATTCCATGGTGCAGAGATTTAATGCTAATGTTTCTAATAAGGCGTTTTTAACACATTAAGTTACCACAGAATGCAATAGACGTTAGCCTGAGCATCTTCCGCGATGGATTCGCAATTCGTTATTGCATATCCTTCTGAAATAATAACTAGACATTGAAGAATTGCTAGAACTGCTCTCCGATAGTTATAAATTATGTGTATTAACACCCCTAGTTGCCCGATGCTCCGTGTAAAAATTTCCTAGATTAAATACCAATTTTGGGACGCTACAATAATTTCTAAACGACGTTTTAACATCCAAGATACAGAGCTTTAAACTTAATCTATCTTAACGGTGTTTTTAGGACATAAAGTTATCACAGAGTGCAATAGACGTTAGCCTGAGCATTCTGCGGTGGAATCTCCATTGGCCATTACATATCCTTCTGACATAAATACCATACATACAAGAATTGTTAGAACTGCTCCCAGATAGTTATAAATTGTGTGTATTAACTCCCCTAATTGCCCCATGCTCCTTGTAAAAATTTTGTAGGTTAAAATACCAATTTCAGGACGCTACCGTAACTTCTAGGTAACGTTTTAAGTTCCATGATGCAGATATTTAATGCTAATGTTTCTAAAAAGGCGTTTTTAACACATTAAGTTACCACAGAGTGCAATAGACTTTAGCCTGAGCATCTTCCGCGATGGATTCGCAATTCGCTATTGCATATCCTTCTGACATAATAACCAGACATTGAAGAATTGCTAGAACTGCTCCCCGATAGTTATAAATTATGTGTATTAACACCCCTAGTTGCCCCATGTTCCGTGTAAAAATTTCTTAGATTAAATACCAATTTTGGGATGCTACAATAATTTCTAGGCGACGTTTGAACATCCAAGATAGAGAGCTTTAAACCTAATCTTTCTTAAAGGTGTTTTTAGCACATAAAGTTATCACAGAGTGCAATAGACGTTAGCCTGAGCATTCTGCGGTGGAATCTCCATTGGCCATTACATATCCTTCTGACATAAATACCATACATTAAAGAATTGCTAGAACTGCTCCCCGATAGTTATAAATTGTTTATTTTGACACCCCTAATTGCCCCATGCTCCTTGTAAAAATTTTCTAGGTTAGAATACCAATTTCAGGAATCTACCATAACTTCTAGGTAACGTTTTAAATTCCATGATACAGAGATTTAATGCTAATGTTTTTAAAAAGGCATTTTTAGCACATTAAGTTACCACAAAGTGCCATAGACGTTAGCCTGAGCTTTCTGCTGTGGAATCTCTATTGGCCACTACATATCCTTCTGACATAAATACCATACATACAAGAATTGCTAGAACTGCTCCCCGATAGTTATAAATTGTGTGTATTATCACCCCTCATTAACCATGCTCCTTGTAAAAATTTTCTTGGTTAAAATACCAATTTCAGGACGCTACCATAACTTCTAGCTAACGTTTTAAATTCCATGATACAGAGATTTAATGCTAATGTTTCTAAAAAGGCGTTTTTAACACATTAAGTTACCACAGAGTGCAATAAACGTTAGCCTGAGCATCTTCCGCGATGGATTCTCAATTCGCCATTGCATATCCTTCTGACATAATAACTAGACATTGAAGAATTGCTAGCACTGCTCCCCGATAGTTATTATTATGTGTATTAACACCCCTAGTAGCTCCATCCTCCGTGTAAACATTTCCTAGATCAAATACCAATTTTGGGACGCTACAATAATTTCTAGGCGACGTTTGAACATCCAAGATAGAGAGCTTTAAACCTAATCTTTCTTAAAGGTGTTTTTAGCACATAAAGTTACCACAGAGTGCAATAGACGTTAGCCTGAGCATTCTGCGGTGGAATCTCAATTCGCCATTGCATATCCTTCTGACATAATAACTAGACATTGAAGAATTGCTAGAACTGCTCCCCGATAGTTACAAATTATGTGTATTAACACCCCTAGTTGCCCCATGTTCCGTGTAAAAATTTCTTAGATTAAATACCAATTTTGGGACGCTACAATAATTTCTAGGCGACGTTTGAACATCCAAGATAGAGAGCTTTAAACCTAATCTTTCTTAAAGGTGTTTTTAGCACATAAAGTTACCACAGAGTGCAATAGACGTTAGCTTGAGCATTCTGCGGTGGAATCTCCATTGGCCATTACATATCCTTCTGACATAAATACCATACATAGAAGAATTGTTGGAACTGCTCCCCGGTAGTTATAAATTATGTGTATTAACACCCTTAGTTGCCCCATGTTCCGTGTAAAAATTTCTTAGATTAAATACCAATTTTGGGACGCTACAATAATTTCTAGGCGACGTTTGAACATCCAAAATACAGAGCTTCAAACCTAATCTTTCTTAAAGGTGTTTTTAGCACATAAAGTTACCACAAAGTGCAATAGACGTTAGCCTGAGCATTCTGCGGTGGAATCTCCATTGGCCATTACATATCCTTCTGACATAAATACCATAAATACAAGAATTGTTAGAACTGCTCCCCGATAGTTATAAATTGTGTGTATTAACACCCCTAATTGCCTCATGCTCCTTGTAAAAATTTTCTAGGTTAAAATACCAATTTCGGGACGCTACCATAACTTCTTGGTAACATTTTAAATTCCATGATGCAGAGATTTAATGCTAATGTTTCTAAAAAGGCGTTTTTAACACATTAAGTTACCACAGAGTGCAATAAACGTTAGATTGAGCATCTTCCGCAAGTCGCTATTGCATATCCTTCTGACATAATAACTAGACATTGAAGAATTGCTAGAACTGCTCCCCGATAGTTATAAATTATGTGTATTCACACCCCTAGTTGCCCCATGTTCCGTGTAAAAATTTCTTAGATTAAATACCAATTTTGGGACGCTACAATAATTTCTAGGCGACGTTTGAACATCCAAGATAGAGAGCTTTAAACCTAATCTTTCTTAAAGGTGTTTTAGCACATAAAGTTACCACAGAGTGCAATAGACGTTAGCTTGAGCATTCTGCGGTGGAATCTCCATTGGCCATTACATATCCTTCTGACATAAATACCATACATAGAAGAATTGAAGGGGTAAGTGGATAAAGGTGGTATGTCACAAAAACTGTATTTTGAGTAATTAGCACTCAAACGTTTTATCTTGGTACTTTTTTACTATATTACTTTAATTAATGGAAATTTGCCACAATACAAAGCTGTGCCATAGATTTCAACTGCATATTGTGAAAATCTGATATTATCATGTTTTCAACTTTTTTTAGCAAATTAGATGTACATAACACTTTTATCCATTAATACGTTTCATAAAAACTCTTTTGAAATAATGAATGAAGGTTTTAAAGGTTGTTTTCTTTATTTTTATTTTAACAAAAGTACAAAAAACGTAAGTAATTTAATTAGTTTGTCTTCGTTTCTTCTTAGGTTCCTCATCTCCAACTATATTTTGATAAAAATATTTGTATTCATCTTTCACAAAAGTTAACTGTTCTCTTAAATTTGATATTTTTTCTACGCTCAAACTTCCTTTATTCTCTGCGACTATGCTTAAAGTAATGTTGCTTCCATCGATTTCTTTGTGACCATTTTTTAAGATGTCAACTTTTAAAAATGGAGTCATCTCATCAAGACTTTCCTTGTAGTAGTATGATCCATAAGATTCCACACGAATCCATTTAATTCCGTCTCGAAAATTTACTTTTTGGTTTAATACATTTTTTTTCTTGTTATAAAGATGTAGTTTTACTGCAATCTCATCAATTTTTTTGAAGTGATGCTCCATGTTTATTACTCCAGTGCCCTTGTTACTGCTTCTTATAATGTCTCGATATTGCTCGGGAATATAAATATTTTCATGTTTTCTAAGTATTTTTTCGATCCTACCAAAATCCCTGTCTGAATCTAGGTAAGAATGCCCGACTTCCGGAAATTTGTGGTCAATCGATTTGAAACAACCCTTTAATATTAACAACTGGTAAAGCGTGATCAAATTGAAATTTTTGTTTTGACCAGCACAAGAATCTGACCAAATAAGTAAATGGTCAATTTTGTCATCAAAATATTCGTTATAGATTTGAGCAAATGTGTGTAAGCAACTGGCTATTTCAGTGCTGCCTCTGTTAGCAACGTCTTCTGTCCACGTAAAGAAAAGAGCCTTATTTCCAGATTTTCTTATGGTGTGGATTCCAAAATTGTAGAACCACATTTGCCTTAAATAAAACGCTTTAGAAGTACTTAATTTTGGTAGTGGCATGGTCTGTTGTAGGTCCATCGTAAGATAACAAATGTTATCAGCATGCAAAGCCTTTTCTCTATCACGTTTCTGTTGTTCAAATGCTAGTCTATAATTTTCTTTGTGTACGTCGTTCCCTATTCCAGCATCACACGTGGAACACGTATCGCTTCTTGGCAAACCAAACGATAAATTAAATCGAGTGTCGAAAATGTTTCTATAGGAACATATTTTTATGAAAAAAATGTCTGGAAGTTTATTATTCTGACAGTCTTCTATATACAACTTGTACATTATATTTACATTTAGTAAGGGCGATAAAAACATCTTATGAGGGTTAATATTTCGAGAATAGTGCGAGGCTTCTGATGGAAATTTTTTAATATGATTAATTACATACTCAACTACATTATCAGGTATTTTGTGTGGTCTATTTGTGTGTTTACCCCTTTTATCAGGGGTGGGTGCTGACTCTCCTGACTTAAGTTTTTGTTGAATCAAATCAACTTTTTTATTACTGAACTGGTATAGTGAACATAATGCAGTTTTACAACAAGGAATTTGTTTCTGTCCGTAGGTAATAACGTATTTAAAAGAATGACTTTTATTCTTTTTGGCACCGACTCTATGACGTTTGACTTGCTCAAGAATAATGCTTTTAAAGAGTAACACGTTTTTAGAATTTATGTCAAGTCGATAGTACTTATGGAAAATATTCTTTCTTGCATCCTCATCAAAATTTTCATTGCACTTAAGCCTACAATTTTCTTTGCACAACATACCCAAATTTACATTTTTTGCTGGTATTACCTTTCCAGTTTGTGATAAATAACTGTCACCCTTTTGTCTTGCAGATGCTGATTTTGCTTTCTTCCAGTCTCCTGGATTTCTTTTTCTTTTTCGGGAAGTTTTCTCTTTTATTTCAAATACTTTTCGTTTTAACTGACAATTTTTTTTAGGATTTTCGGCTTGTCTTGCATTTAAATCATTATCCGTTTCAAACACTTTACGCTTTGCACGATTTAATTTTTCCGTGTTTATAATATTACTTTCTTCACTTTCAGAATTCTCACCAGTATCTGAATCACTTGGAACATATTCGTCGCTGGATTCATTTTTAGAATCTTGAACCACTGATTCTAAATAACAACATTTTTTATTACCTATTATTTTTGCTTGCCGAATGGTAATACTCACCATTCTCCATATTTTCTTCACTTTTAGAATCCTCATTAGTATCTAAATTTTTATCATTTTGAACATATTCATCGCTGAATTTGTTTGCAGATATATGGACCACCGACGCTAAAAACAATATTTTTTATAACCCATTATGTTAGCTTTCTGAGTGCTAGTATTTACCATCCTCAGTCATAGCAGTGCTCGGCTTTGAGCAACTCACTTTTGGAATAATAGGCGGATTGCCTTTATTTACAGTCTGATATTTTTTTAAAGCAATAGTTGTGGGACTTTCATTATCTACAGCAAAATAATATAGGTACATAACCTCACTTTAATCATAACTTAAAATTTTAAACAATGCTTTATAAAAGTCTACTATTTCCTTACCCGCGCCTTGCAATCTTCCCTCACACATTTTTAACATAATTTGTCCCCTGGATAACATTTTTCAGTATGAAATATTGCACGAAATTGCAGCACTAATTCTCACACACCAATCGTACAACCTAACCTTACAAATATAAAGTAGGGTGTTATGTTACCAGCTTGTTAACGGATTCGCATGTTTTCAATTATTTTGTAGTGGATAAAGGAGGTAGGTGATCATAACACCTTTATCCATTACTTGGCAAACACATATTACGTACATACAACCTTTATCCATAAATAAATTGGCTATTAATTAATATTTTACCATAAAACCCATATATTATGGTAGAGCATTAAATAAACTGGTTGAGTGTATAAATATCTCAAATTTTGCAAATATGTGACATACCACCTTTATCCACTTACCCCTTCAATTGCTAGAACTGCTCCCCGGTAGTTATAAATAATGTGTATTAACACCCCTAGTTGCCCCATGCTCCGTGTAAAAATTTCCTAGATCAAATACCAATTTTGGGACGCTACAATAATTTCTAGGCGACGTTTGAACATCCAAAATACAGAGCTTTAAATCTAATCTTTCTTAAAGGTGTTTTTAGGACATAAAGTTACCACAGAGTGCAATAGACGTTAGCCTGAGCATCTTCCGCGATGGATTCGCAATTCGCTATTGCATATCCTTCTGACATAATAACTAGACATCGAAGAATTGCTAGAACTGCACCCCGATAGTTATAAATTGTGTGTATTAACTCCCCTAATTGCCCCATGCTCTTTGCAAAAATTTTTAGGTTAAAATACCAATTTCAGGACGCTACCGTAACTTCTAGGTAACGTTTTAAATTCCATGGTGCAGAGATTTAATGCTAATGTTTCTAATAAGGCGTTTTTAACACATTAAGTTACCACAGAATGCAATAGACGTTAGCCTGAGCATCTTCCGCGATGGATTCGCAATTCGTTATTGCATATCCTTCTGAAATAATAACTAGACATTGAAGAATTGCTAGAACTGCTCTCCGATAGTTATAAATTATGTGTATTAACACCCCTAGTTGCCCGATGCTCCGTGTAAAAATTTCCTAGATTAAATACCAATTTTGGGACGCTACAATAATTTCTAAACGACGTTTTGACATCCAAGATACAGAGCTTTAAACTTAATCTATCTTAACGGTGTTTTTAGGACATAAAGTTACCACAGAGTGCAATACACGTTAGCCTGAGTATTCTGCGGTAGAGTCTCCATTGGCCATTACATATCCTTCTGACATAAATACCATAAATACAAGAATTGTTAGAACTGCTCCCCGATAGTTATAAATTGTGTGTATTAACTCCCCTAATTGCCCCATGCTCCTTGTAAAAATTTTCTAGGTTAAAATACCAATTTCAGGACGCTACCATAACTTCTAGGTAACGTTTTAAATTCCATGATGCAGAGATTTAATGCTAATGTTTCTAAAAAGGCGTTTTTATCACATTAAGTTACCACAGAGTGCAATAAACGTTTGCTTGAGCATCTTCCGCGATGGATTCGCAATTCGCCATTGCATATCCTTCTGACATAATAACTAGACATTGAAGAATTGCTAGAACTGCTCCCCGATAGTTATAAATTATGTGTATTGACAACCCTAGTTGCCCCATGCTCCGTGTAAAAATTTATTAGATTAAATACCAATTTTGGGACGCTACAATAATTTCTAGGCGACGTTTGAACATCCAAAATACAGAGCTTTAACCTAATCTTTCTTAAAGGTGTTTTTAGCACATAAAGTTACCACAGAGTGCAATAGACGTTAGCCTGAGCATTCTGCGGTGGAATCTCCATTGGCCATTACATATCCTTCTGACATAATTACCATATATACATAAATTGTTAGAACTGCTCCCCGATAGTTATAAATTGTGTGTATTAACTCCCCTAATTGCCCCATGCTCCGTGTAAAAATTTCTTAGATTAAATACCAATTTTGGGACGCTACAATAATTTCTAAACGACGTTTTAACATCCAAGATACAGAGCTTTAAACTTAATCTATCTTAACGGTGTTTTTAGGACATAAAGTTATCACAGAGTGCAATAGACGTTAGCCTGAGCATTCTGCGTTGGAATCTCCATTGGCCATTACATATCCTTCTGACATAAATACCATACATACAAGAATTGTTAGAACTGCTCCCAGATAGTTATAAATTGTGTGAATTAACACCCCTAATTGCCCCATGCTCCTTGTAAAAATTTTCTAGGTTAAAATACCAATTTCAGGACGCCACCATAACTTCTAGGTAACGTTTTAAATTCCATGATGCAGAGATTTAATGCTAATGTTTCTAAAAAAGGCGTTTTTATCACATTAAGTTACCACAGAGTGCAATAAACGTTTGCTTGAGCATCTTCCGCGATGGATTCGCAATTCGCCATTGCATATCCTTCTGACATAATAACTAGACATTGAAGAATTGCTAGAACTGCTCCCCGATAGTTATAAATTATGTGTATTAACTCCCCTAATTGCCCCATGCTCTTTGCAAAAATTTTTAGGTTAAAATACCAATTTCAGGACGCTACCGTAACTTCTAGGTAACGTTTTAAATTCCATGGTGCAGAGATTTAATGCTAATGTTTCTAATAAGGCGTTTTTAACACATTAAGTTACCACAGAATGCAATAGACGTTAGCCTGAGCATCTTCCGCGATGGATTCGCAATTCGTTATTGCATATCCTTCTGAAATAATAACTAGACATTGAAGAATTGCTAGAACTGCTCTCCGATAGTTATAAATTATGTGTATTAACACCCCTAGTTGCCCGATGCTCCGTGTAAAAATTTCCTAGATTAAATACCAATTTTGGGACGCTACAATAATTTCTAAACGACGTTTTGACATCCAAGATACAGAGCTTTAAACTTAATCTATCTTAACGGTGTTTTTAGGACATAAAGTTACCACAGAGTGCAATACACGTTAGCCTGAGTATTCTGCGGTAGAGTCTCCATTGGCCATTACATATCCTTCTGACATAAATACCATAAATACAAGAATTGTTAGAACTGCTCCCCGATAGTTATAAATTGTGTGTATTAACTCTCCTAATTGCCCCATGCTCCTTGTAAAAATTTTCTAGGTTAAAATACCAATTTCAGGACGCTACCATAACTTCTAGGTAACGTTTTAAATTCCATGATGCAGAGATTTAATGCTAATGTTTCTAAAAAGGCGTTTTTATCACATTAAGTTACCACAGAGTGCAATAAACGTTTGCTTGAGCATCTTCCGCGATGGATTCGCAATTCGCCATTGCATATCCTTCTGACATAATAACTAGACATTGAAGAATTGCTAGAACTGCTCCCCGATAGTTATAAATTATGTGTATTGACACCCCTAGTTGCCCCATGCTCCGTGTAAAAATTTATTAGATTAAATACCAATTTTGGGACGCTACAATAATTTCTAGGCGACGTTTGAACATCCAAAATACAGAGCTTTAACCTAATCTTTCTTAAAGGTGTTTTTAGCACATAAAGTTACCACAGAGTGCAATAGACGTTAGCCTGAGCATTCTGCGGTGGAATCTCCATTGGCCATTACATATCCTTCTGACATAATTACCATATATACATAAATTGTTAGAACTGCTCCCCGATAGTTATAAATTGTGTGTATTAACTCCCCTAATTGCCCCATGCTCCGTGTAAAAATTTCTTAGATTAAATACCAATTTTGGGACGCTACAATAATTTCTAAACGACGTTTTAACATCCAAGATACAGAGCTTTAAACTTAATCTATCTTAACGGTGTTTTTAGGACATAAAGTTATCACAGAGTGCAATAGACGTTAGCCTGAGCATTCTGCGGTGGAATCTCCATTGGCCATTACATATCCTTCTGACATAAATACCATACATACAAGAATTGTTAGAACTGCTCCCAGATAGTTATAAATTGTGTGAATTAACATCCCTAATTGCCCCATGCTCCTTGTAAAAATTTTCTAGGTTAAAATACCAATTTCAGGACGCCACCATAACTTCTAGGTAACGTTTTAAATTCCATGATGCAGAGATTTAATGCTAATGTTTCTAAAAAAGGCGTTTTTATCACATTAAGTTACCACAGAGTGCAATAAACGTTTGCTTGAGCATCTTCCGCGATGGATTCGCAATTCGCCATTGCATATCCTTCTGACATAATAACTAGACATTGAAGAATTGCTAGAACTGCTCCCCGATAGTTATAAATTATGTGTATTAACTCCCCTAATTGCCCCATGCTCTTTGCAAAAATTTTTAGGTTAAAATACCAATTTCAGGACGCTACCGTAACTTCTAGGTAACGTTTTAAATTCCATGGTGCAGAGATTTAATGCTAATGTTTCTAATAAGGCGTTTTTAACACATTAAGTTACCACAGAATGCAATAGACGTTAGCCTGAGCATCTTCCGCGATGGATTCGCAATTCGTTATTGCATATCCTTCTGAAATAATAACTAGACATTGAAGAATTGCTAGAACTGCTCTCCGATAGTTATAAATTATGTGTATTAACACCCCTAGTTGCCCGATGCTCCGTGTAAAAATTTCCTAGATTAAATACCAATTTTGGGACGCTACAATAATTTCTAAACGACGTTTTGACATCCAAGATAAAGAGCTTTAAACTTAATCTATCTTAACGGTGTTTTTAGGACATAAAGTTACCACAGAGTGCAATACACGTTAGCCTGAGTATTCTGCGGTAGAGTCTCCATTGGCCATTACATATCCTTCTGACATAAATACCATAAATACAAGAATTGTTAGAACTGCTCCCCGATAGTTATAAATTGTGTGTATTAACTCCCCTAATTGCCCCATGCTCCTTGTAAAAATTTTCTAGGTTAAAATACCAATTTCAGGACGCTACCATAACTTCTAGGTAACGTTTTAAATTCCATGATGCAGAGATTTAATGCTAATGTTTCTAAAAAGGCGTTTTTATCACATTAAGTTACCACAGAGTGCAATAAACGTTTGCTTGAGCATCTTCCGCGATGGATTCGCAATTCGCCATTGCATATCCTTCTGACATAATAACTAGACATTGAAGAATTGCTAGAACTGCTCCCCGATAGTTATAAATTATGTGTATTGACACCCCTAGTTGCCCCATGCTCCGTGTAAAAATTTATTAGATTAAATACCAATTTTGGGACGCTACAATAATTTCTAGGCGACGTTTGAACATCCAAAATACAGAGCTTTAACCTAATCTTTCTTAATGGTGTTTTTAGCACATAAAGTTACCACAGAGTGCAATAGACGTTAGCCTGAGCATTCTGCGGTGGAATCTCCATTGGCCATTACATATCCTTCTGACATAATTACCATATATACATAAATTGTTAGAACTGCTCCCCGATAGTTATAAATTGTGTGTATTAACTCCCCTAATTGCCCCATGCTCCGTGTAAAAATTTCTTAGATTAAATACCAATTTTGGGACGCTACAATAATTTCTAAACGACGTTTTAACATCCAAGATACAGAGCTTTAAACTTAATCTATCTTAACGGTGTTTTTAGGACATAAAGTTATCACAGAGTGTAATAGACGTTAGCCTGAGCATTCTGCGGTGGAATCTCCATTGGCCATTACATATCCTTCTGACATAAATACCATACATACAAGAATTGTTAGAACTGCTCCCAGATAGTTATAAATTGTGTGAATTAACACCCCTAATTGCCCCATGCTCCTTGTAAAAATTTTCTAGGTTAAAATACCAATTTCAGGACGCCACCATAACTTCTAGGTAACGTTTTAAATTCCATGATGCAGAGATTTAATGCTAATGTTTCTAAAAAAGGCGTTTTTATCACATTAAGTTACCACAGAGTGCAATAAACGTTTGCTTGAGCATCTTCCGCGATGGATTCGCAATTCGCCATTGCATATCCTTCTGACATAATAACTAGACATTGAAGAATTGCTAGAACTGCTCCCCGATAGTTATAAATTATGTGTATTGACACCCCTAGTTGCCCCATGCTCCGTGTAAAAATTTATTAGATTAAATACCAATTTTGGGACGCTACAATAATTTCTAGGCGACGTTTGAACATCCAAAATACAGAGCTTTAACCTAATCTTTCTTAATGGTGTTTTTAGCACATAAAGTTACCACAGAGTGCAATAGACGTTAGCCTGAGCATTCTGCGGTGGAATCTCCATTGGCCATTACATATCCTTCTGACATAATTACCATATATACATAAATTGTTAGAACTGCTCCCCGATAGTTATAAATTGTGTGTATTAACTCCCCTAATTGCCCCATGCTCCGTGTAAAAATTTCTTAGATTAAATACCAATTTTGGGACGCTACAATAATTTCTAAACGACGTTTTAACATCCAAGATACAGAGCTTTAAACTTAATCTATCTTAACGGTGTTTTTAGGACATAAAGTTATCACAGAGTGTAATAGACGTTAGCCTGAGCATTCTGCGGTGGAATCTCCATTGGCCATTACATATCCTTCTGACATAAATACCATACATACAAGAATTGTTAGAACTGCTCCCAGATAGTTATAAATTGTGTGAATTAACACCCCTAATTGCCCCATGCTCCTTGTAAAAATTTTCTAGGTTAAAATACCAATTTCAGGACGCCACCATAACTTCTAGGTAACGTTTTAAATTCCATGATGCAGAGATTTAATGCTAATGTTTCTAAAAAAGGCGTTTTTATCACATTAAGTTACCACAGAGTGCAATAAACGTTTGCTTGAGCATCTTCCGCGAGGATTCGCAATTCGTTATTGCATATCCTTCTGAAATAATAACTAGACATTGAAGAATTGCTAGAACTGCTCTCCGATAGTTATAAATTATGTGTATTAACACCCCTAGTTGCCCGATGCTCCGTGTAAAAATTTCCTAGATTAAATACCAATTTTGGGACGCTACAATAATTTCTAAACGACGTTTTAACATCCAAGATACAGAGTTTTAAACTTAATCTATCTTAACGGTGTTTTTAGGACATAAAGTTATCACAGAGTGCAATAGACGTTAGCCTGAGCATTCTGCGGTGGAATCTCCATTGGCCATTACATATCCTTCTGACATAAATACCATACATACAAGAATTGTTAGAACTGCTCCCAGATAGTTATAAATTGTGTGTATTAACTCCCCTAATTGCCCCATGCTCCTTGTAAAAATTTTGTAGGTTAAAATACCAATTTCAGGACGCTACCGTAACTTCTAGGTAACGTTTTAAGTTCCATGATGCAGATATTTAATGCTAATGTTTCTAAAAAGGCGTTTTTAACACATTAAGTTACCACAGAGTGCAATAGACTTTAGCCTGAGCATCTTCCGCGATGGATTCGCAATTCGCTATTGCATATCCTTCTGACATAATAACTAGACATTGAAGAATTGCTAGAACTGCTCCCCGATAGTTATAAATTATGTGTATTAACACCCCTAGTTGCCCCATGTTCCGTGTAAAAATTTCTTAGATTAAATACCAATTTTGGGATGCTACAATAATTTCTAGGCGACGTTTGAACATCCAAGATAGAGAGCTTTAAACCTAATCTTTCTTAAAGGTGTTTTTAGCACATAAAGTTATCACAGAGTGCAATAGACGTTAGCCTGAGCATTCTGCGGTGGAATCTCCATTGGCCATTACATATCCTTCTGACATAAATACCATACATTAAAGAATTGCTAGAACTGCTCCCCGATAGTTATAAATTGTTTATTTTGACACCCCTAATTGCCCCATGCTCCTTGTAAAAATTTTCTAGGTTAGAATACCAATTTCAGGAATCTACCATAACTTCTAGGTAACGTTTTAAATTCCATGATACAGAGATTTAATGCTAATGTTTTTAAAAAGGCATTTTTAGCACATTAAGTTACCACAAAGTGCCATAGACGTTAGCCTGAGCTTTCTGCTGTGGAATCTCTATTGGCCACTACATATCCTTCTGACATAAATACCATACATTAAAGAATTGCTAGAACTGCTCCCCGATAGTTATAAATTGTTTATTTTGACACCCCTAATTGCCCCATGCTCCTTGTAAAAATTTTCTAGGTTAGAATACCAATTTCAGGAATCTACCATAACTTCTAGGTAACGTTTTAAATTCCATGATACAGAGATTTAATGCTAATGTTTTTAAAAAGGCATTTTTAACACATTAAGTTACCACAAAGTGCCATAGACGTTAGCCTGAGCTTTCTGCTGTGGAATCTCTATTGGCCACTACATATCCTTCTGACATAAATACCATACATACAAGAATTGCTAGAACTGCTCCCCGATAGTTATAAATTGTGTGTATTATCACCCCTCATTAACCATGCTCCTTGTAAAAATTTTCTAGGTTAAAATACCAATTTCAGGACGCTACCATAACTTCTAGCTAACGTTTTAAATTCCATGATACAGAGATTTAATGCTAATGTTTCTAAAAAGGCGTTTTTAACACATTAAGTTACCACAGAGTGCAATAAACGTTAGCCTGAGCATCTTCCGCGATGGATTCTCAATTCGCCATTGCATATCCTTCTGACATAATAACTAGACATTGAAGAATTGCTAGCACTGCTCCCCGATAGTTATTATTATGTGTATTAACACCCCTAGTAGCTCCATCCTCCGTGTAAACATTTCCTAGATCAAATACCAATTTTGGGACGCTACAATAATTTCTAGGCGACGTTTGAACATCCAAGATAGAGAGCTTTAAACCTAATCTTTCTTAAAGGTGTTTTTAGCACATAAAGTTACCACAGAGTGCAATAGACGTTAGCCTGAGCATTCTGCGGTGGAATCTCAATTCGCCATTGCATATCCTTCTGACATAATAACTAGACATTGAAGAATTGCTAGAACTGCTCCCCGATAGTTACAAATTATGTGTATTAACACCCCTAGTTGCCCCATGTTCCGTGTAAAAATTTCTTAGATTAAATACCAATTTTGGGACGCTACAATAATTTCTAGGCGACGTTTGAACATCCAAGATAGAGAGCTTTAAACCTAATCTTTCTTAAAGGTGTTTTTAGCACATAAAGTTACCACAGAGTGCAATAGACGTTAGCTTGAGCATTCTGCGGTGGAATCTCCATTGGCCATTACATATCCTTCTGACATAAATACCATACATAGAAGAATTGTTGGAACTGCTCCCCGGTAGTTATAAATTATGTGTATTAACACCCTTAGTTGCCCCATGTTCCGTGTAAAAATTTCTTAGATTAAATACCAATTTTGGGACGCTACAATAATTTCTAGGCGACGTTTGAACATCCAAAATACAGAGCTTCAAACCTAATCTTTCTTAAAGGTGTTTTTAGCACATAAAGTTACCACAAAGTGCAATAGACGTTAGCCTGAGCATTCTGCGGTGGAATCTCCATTGGCCATTACATATCCTTCTGACATAAATACCATAAATACAAGAATTGTTAGAACTGCTCCCCGATAGTTATAAATTGTGTGTATTAACACCCCTAATTGCCTCATGCTCCTTGTAAAAATTTTCTAGGTTAAAATACCAATTTCGGGACGCTACCATAACTTCTAGGTAACGTTTTAAATTCCATGATGCAGAGATTTAATGCTAATGTTTCTAAAAAGGCGTTTTTAACACATTAAGTTACCACAGAGTGCAATAAACGTTAGATTGAGCATCTTCCGCAAGTCGCTATTGCATATCCTTCTGACATAATAACTAGACATTGAAGAATTGCTAGAACTGCTCCCCGATAGTTATAAATTATGTGTATTCACACCCCTAGTTGCCCCATGCTCCGTGTAAAAATTTCTTAGATTAAATACCAATTTTGGGACGCTACAATAATTTCTAGGCGACGTTTGAACATCCAAGATAGAGAGCTTTAAACCTAATCTTTCTTAAAGGCGTTTTAGCACATAAAGTTACCACAGAGTGCAATAGACGTTAGCTTGAGCATTCTGCGGTGGAATCTCCATTGGCCATTACATATCCTTCTGACATAAATACCATACATAGAAGAATTGCTAGAACTGCTCCCCGGTAGTTATAAATAATGTGTATTAACACCCCTAGTTGCCCCATGCTCCGTGTAAAAATTTCCTAGATCAAATACCAATTTTGGGACGCTACAATAATTTCTAGGCGACGTTTGAACATCCAAAATACAGAGCTTTAAATCTAATCTTTCTTAAAGGTGTTTTTAGGACATAAAGTTACCACAGAGTGCAATAGACGTTAGCCTGAGCATCTTCCGCGATGGATTCGCAATTCGCTATTGCATATCCTTCTGACATAATAACTAGACATCGAAGAATTGCTAGAACTGCACCCCGATAGTTATAAATTGTGTGTATTAACTCCCCTAATTGCCCCATGCTCTTTGCAAAAATTTTTAGGTTAAAATACCAATTTCAGGACGCTACCGTAACTTCTAGGTAACGTTTTAAATTCCATGGTGCAGAGATTTAATGCTAATGTTTCTAATAAGGCGTTTTTAACACATTAAGTTACCACAGAATGCAATAGACGTTAGCCTGAGCATCTTCCGCGATGGATTCGCAATTCGTTATTGCATATCCTTCTGAAATAATAACTAGACATTGAAGAATTGCTAGAACTGCTCTCCGATAGTTATAAATTATGTGTATTAACACCCCTAGTTGCCCGATGCTCCGTGTAAAAATTTCCTAGATTAAATACCAATTTTGGGACGCTACAATAATTTCTAAACGACGTTTTAACATCCAAGATACAGAGCTTTAAACTTAATCTATCTTAACGGTGTTTTTAGGACATAAAGTTACCACAGAGTGCAATACACGTTAGCCTGAGTATTCTGCGGTAGAGTCTCCATTGGCCATTACATATCCTTCTGACATAAATACCATAAATACAAGAATTGTTAGAACTGCTCCCCGATAGTTATAAATTGTGTGTATTAACTCCCCTAATTGCCCCATGCTCCTTGTAAAAATTTTCTAGGTTAAAATACCAATTTCAGGACGCTACCATAACTTCTAGGTAACGTTTTAAATTCCATGATGCAGAGATTTAATGCTAATGTTTCTAAAAAGGCGTTTTTATCACATTAAGTTACCACAGAGTGCAATAAACGTTTGCTTGAGCATCTTCCGCGATGGATTCGCAATTCGCCATTGCATATCCTTCTGACATAATAACTAGACATTGAAGAATTGCTAGAACTGCTCCCCGATAGTTATAAATTATGTGTATTGACACCCCTAGTTGCCCCATGCTCCGTGTAAAAATTTATTAGATTAAATACCAATTTTGGGACGCTACAATAATTTCTAGGCGACGTTTGAACATCCAAAATACAGAGCTTTAACCTAATCTTTCTTAAAGGTGTTTTTAGCACATAAAGTTACCACAGAGTGCAATAGACGTTAGCCTGAGCATTCTGCGGTGGAATCTCCATTGGCCATTACATATCCTTCTGACATAATTACCATATATACATAAATTGTTAGAACTGCTCCCCGATAGTTATAAATTGTGTGTATTAACTCCCCTAATTGCCCCATGCTCCGTGTAAAAATTTCTTAGATTAAATACCAATTTTGGGACGCTACAATAATTTCTAAACGACGTTTTAACATCCAAGATACAGAGCTTTAAACTTAATCTATCTTAACGGTGTTTTTAGGACATAAAGTTATCACAGAGTGCAATAGACGTTAGCCTGAGCATTCTGCGGTGGAATCTCCATTGGCCATTACATATCCTTCTGACATAAATACCATACATACAAGAATTGTTAGAACTGCTCCCAGATAGTTATAAATTGTGTGAATTAACACCCCTAATTGCCCCATGCTCCTTGTAAAAATTTTCTAGGTTAAAATACCAATTTCAGGACGCCACCATAACTTCTAGGTAACGTTTTAAATTCCATGATGCAGAGATTTAATGCTAATGTTTCTAAAAAAGGCGTTTTTATCACATTAAGTTACCACAGAGTGCAATAAACGTTTGCTTGAGCATCTTCCGCGATGGATTCGCAATTCGCCATTGCATATCCTTCTGACATAATAACTAGACATTGAAGAATTGCTAGAACTGCTCCCTAATATTTATAAATTATGTGTATTAACACCCCTAGTTGCCCCATGCTCCGTGTAAAAATTTCTTAGATTAAATACCAATTTTGGGACGCTACAATAATTTCTAAACGACGTTTTAACATCCAAGATTCAGAGCTTTAAACTTAATCTATCTTAACGGTGTTTTTAGGACATAAAGTTATCACAGAGTGCAATAGACGTTAGCCTGAGCATTCTGCGGTGGAATCTCCATTGGCCATTACATATCTTTCTGACATAAATACCATACATAGAAGAATTGCTAGAACTGTTCCCCGATAGTTATAAATTGTGTATATTAACTCCCCTAATTGCCCCATGCTCCTTGTAAAAATTTTCTAGGTTAAAATACCAATTTCAGGACGCTACCATAACTTCTAGGTAACGTTTTAAATACCATGATGCAGAGATTTAATGCTAATGTTTCTAAAAAGGCGTTTTTATCACATTAAGTTACCACAGAGTGCAATAAACGTTTGCTTGAGCATCTTCCGCTATGGATTCGCAATTCGCCATTGCATATCCTTCTGACATAATAACTAGACATTGAAGAATTGCTAGAACTGCTCCCCGATAGTTATAAATTATGTGTATTGACACCCCTAGTTGCCCCATGCTCCGTGTAAAAATTTATTAGATTAAATACCAATTTTGGGACGCTACAATAATTTCTAGGCGACGTTTGATCATCCAAGATACAGAGCTTTAAACTTAATCTATCTTAACGGTGTTTTTAGGACATAAAGTTATCACAGAGTGCAATAGACGTTAGCCTGAGCATTCTGCGGTGGAATCTCCATTTGCCATTACATATCTTTCTGACATAAATACCATACATAGAAGAATTGCTAGAACTGTTCCCCGATAGTTATAAATTGTGTATATTAACTCCCCTAATTGCCCCATGCTCCTTGTAAAAATTTTCTAGGTTAAAATACCAATTTCAGGAAGCTACCATAACTTCTAGGTAACGTTTTAAATTCCATGATGCAGAGATTTAATGCTAATGTTTCTAAAAAGGCGTTTTTATCACATTAAGTTACCACAGAGTGCAATAAACGTTTGCTTGAGCATCTTCCGCGATGGATTCGCAATTCGCCATTGCATATCCTTCTGACATAATAACTAGACATTGAAGAATTGCTAGAACTGCTCCCCGATAGTTATAAATTATGTGTATTGACACCCCTAGTTGCCCCATGCTCCGTGTAAAAATTTATTAGATTAAATACCAATTTTGGGACGCTACAATAATTTATAGGCGACGTTTGAACATCCAAAATACAGAGCTTTAACCTAATCTTTCTAAAAGGTGTTTTTAGCACATAAAGTTACCACAGAGTGCAATAGACGTTAGCCTGAGCATTCTGCTGTGGAATCTCCATTGGCCATTACATATCCTTCTGACATAATTACCATATATACATAAATTGTTAGAACTGCTCCCCGATAGTTATAAATTATGTGTATTGACACCCCTAGTTGCCCCATGCTCCGTGTAAAAATTTATTAGATTAAATACCAATTTTGGGACGCTACAATAATTTCTAGGCGACGTTTGATCATCCAAGATACAGAGCTTTAAACTTAATCTATCTTAACGGTGTTTTTAGGACATAAAGTTATCACAGAGTGCAATAGACGTTAGCCTGAGCATTCTGCGGTGGAATCTCCATTTGCCATTACATATCTTTCTGACATAAATACCATACATAGAAGAATTGCTAGAACTGTTCCCCGATAGTTATAAATTGTGTATATTAACTCCCCTAATTGCCCCATGCTCCTTGTAAAAATTTTCTAGGTTAAAATACCAATTTCAGGAAGCTACCATAACTTCTAGGTAACGTTTTAAATTCCATGATGCAGAGATTTAATGCTAATGTTTCTAAAAAGGCGTTTTTATCACATTAAGTTACCACAGAGTGCAATAAACGTTTGCTTGAGCATCTTCCGCGATGGATTCGCAATTCGCCATTGCATATCCTTCTGACATAATAACTAGACATTGAAGAATTGCTAGAACTGCTCCCCGATAGTTATAAATTATGTGTATTGACACCCCTAGTTGCCCCATGCTCCGTGTAAAAATTTCTTAGATTAAATACCAATTTTGGGACGCTACAATAATTTCTAAACGACGTTTTAACATCCAAGATACAGAGCTTTAAACTTAATCTATCTTAACGGTGTTTTTAGGACATAAAGTTATCACAGAGTGCAATAGACGTTAGCCTGAGCATTCTGCGGTGGAATCTCCATTGGCCATTACATTTCTTTCTGACATAAATACCATACATAGAAGAATTGCTAGAACTGTTTCCCGATAGTTATAAATTGTGTGTATTAACTCCCCTAATTGCCCCATGCTCCTTGTAAAAATTTTCTAGGTTAAAATACCAATTTCAGGACGCTACCATAACTTCTAGGTAACGTTTTAAATTCCATGATGCAGAGATTTAATGCTAATGTTTCTAAAAAGGCGTTTTTATCACATTAAGTTACCACAGAGTGCAATAAACGTTAGCCTGAGCATCTTCCGCGATGAATTCGCAATTCGCCATTGCATATCCTTCTGACATAATAACTAGACATTGAAGAATTGCTAAAACTGCTCCCCGATAGTTATAAATTATGTGTATTGACACTCCTAGTTGCCCCATGCTCCGTGTAAAAATTTATTAGATTAAATACCAATTTTGGGACGCTACAATAATTTCTAGGCGACGTTTGAACATCCAAAATACAGAGCTTTAACCTAACCTTTCTTAACGGTGTTTTTAGCACATAAAGTTACCACAGAGTGCAATAGACGTTAGCCTGAGCATTTTGCGGTGGAATCTCCATTGGCCATTACATATCCTTCTGACATAATTACCATACATACAAGAATTGTTAGAACTGCTCCCCGATAGTTATAAATTGTGTGTATTAACACCCCTAATTGCCCCATGCTCCTTGTAAAAATTTTCTAGGTTAGAATACCAATTTCAGGACGCTGCCAAAACTTCTAGGTAACGTTTTAAATTCCATGATACAGAGATTTATTGCTAATGTTTCTAAAAAGGCGTTTCTAGCACATTAAGTTACCACAGAGTGCAGTAGACGTTAGCATGAGCATTCTGCGGTGGATCTCCATTGGCCATTACATATCTTTCTGATATAAATACCATACATAGAAGAATTGCTAGAACTGTTCCCCGATAGTTATAAATTGTTTGTATTAACTCCCCTAATTGCCCCATGCTCCTTGTAAAAATTTTCTAGGTTAAAATACCAATTTCAGGACGCTACCATAACTTCTAGGTAACGTTTTAAATTCCATGATGCAGAGATTTAATGCTAATATTTCTAAAAAGGCGTTTTTAACACATTAAGTTACCACAGAGTGCAATAAACGTTAGCCTGAGCATCTTCCGCGATGAATTCGCAATTCGCCATTGCATATCCTTCTGACATAATAACTAGACATTGAAGAATTGCTAGAACTGCTCCCCGATAGTTATAAATTATGTGTATTAACACCCCTAGTTGCCCCATGTTCCGTGTAAAAATTTCTTAGATTAAATACCAATTTTGGGACGCTACAATAATTTCTAGGCGACGTTTGAACATCCAAAATACAGAGCTTTAACGTAATCTTTCTTAAAGGTGTTTTTAGCACATAAAGTTACCACAGAGTGCAATAGACGTTAGCCTGAGCATTCTGCTGTGGAATCTAAATTGGCCATTACATATCCTTCTGACATAATTACCATACATACAAGAATTGTTAGAACTGCTCCCCGATAGTTATAAATTGTGTGTATTAACACCCCTAATTGCCCCATGCTCCTTGTAAAAATTTTCTAGGTTAGAATACCAATTTCAGGACGCTACCATAACTTCTAGGTAACGTTTTAAATTCCATGATACAGAGATTTAATGCTAATGTTTCTAAAAAGGCGTTTCTAGCACATTAAGTTACCACAGAGTGCAGTAGACGTTAGCATGAGCATTCTGCGGTGGAATCTCCATTGGCCGCTACATATCCTCCTGACATAAATACCATACATACAAGCATTGCTAGAACTACTCCCCGATAGTTATAAATTGTGTGTATTAACACCCCTAATTGCCCCATGCTCCTTGTAAAAATTTTCTAGGTTAGAATACCAATTTCAGGACGCCACCATAACTTCTAGGTAACGTTTTAAATTCCATGATGCAGAGATTTAATGCTAATGTTTCTAAAAAGGCGTTTTTATCACATTAAGTTACCACAGAGTGCAATAAACGTTAGCTTGAGCATATTCCGCGATGGATTCGCAATTCGCCATTGCATATCCTTCTGACATAATAAATAGACATTGAAGAATTGCTAGAACAGCTCCCCGATAGTTATAAATTATGTGTATTAACACCCCTAGTTGCCCCATGCTCCGTGTAAAAATTTCTTAGATTAAATACCAATTTTGGGACGCTACAATAATTTCTAAACGACGTTTTAACATCCAAGATACAGAGCTTTAAACTTAATCTATCTTAACGGTGTTTTTAGGACATAAAGTTATCACAGAGTGCAATAGACGTTAGCCTGAGCATTCTGCGGTGGAATCTCCATTGGCCATTACATATCTTTCTGACATAAATACCATACATAGAAGAATTGCTACAACTGTTCCCCGATAGTTATAAATTGTGTGTATTAACTCCCCTAATTGCCCCATGCCCCTTGTAAAATTTTTCTAGGTTAAAATACCAATTTCAGGACGCTACCATAACTTCTAGGTAACGTTTTAAATTCCATGATGCAGAGATTTAATGCTAATGTTTCTAAAAAAGCGTTTTTATCACATTAAGTTACCACAGAGTGCAATAAACGTTTGCTTGTGCATCTTCCGCGATGGATTCGCAATTCGCCATTGCATATCCTTCTGACATAATAACTAGACATTGAAGAATTGCTAGAACTGCTCCCCGATAGTTATAAATTATGTGTATTAACACCCCTAGTTGCCCCATGCTCCGTGTAAAAATTTCTTAGATTAAATACCAATTTTGGGACGCTACAGTAATTTCTAAACGACGTTTTAACATCCAAGATACAGAGCTTTAAACTTAATCTATCTTAACGGTGTTATTAGGACATAAAGTTATCACAGAGTGCAATAGACGTTAGCCTGAGCATTCTGCGGTGGAATCTCCATTGGCCATTACATATCTTTCTGATATAAATACCATACATAGAAGAATTGCTAGAACTGTTCCCCGATAGTTATAAATTGTGTGTATTAACTCCCCTAATTGCCCCATGCCCCTTGTAAAAATTTTCTAGGTTAAAATACCAATTTCAGGACGCTACCATAGCTTCTAGGTAACGTTTTAAATTCCATGATGCAAAGATTTAATGCTAATGTTTCTAAAAAGGCGTTTTTAACACATTAAGTTACCACAGAGTGCAATAAACGTTAGCCTGAGCATCTTCCGCGATGAATTCGCATTTCGCCATTGCATATCCTTCTGACATAATAACTAGACATTGAAGAATTGCTAGAACTGCTCCCCGATAGTTATAAATTATGTGTATTGACACCCCTAGTTGCCCCATGCTCCGTGTAAAAATTTCTTAGATTAAATACCAATTTTGGGACGCTACAATAATTTCTAGGCGACGTTTGAACATCCAAAATACAGAGCTTTGACCTAATCTTTCTTAAAGGTGTTTTTAGGACATAAAGTTATCACAGAGTGCAATAGACGTTAGCCTGAGCATTCTGCGGTGGAATCTCCATTGGCCATTACATATCTTTCTGATATAAATACCATACATAGAAGAATTGCTAGAACTGTTCCCCGATAGTTATAAATTGTGTGTATTAACTCCCCTAATTGCCCCATGCTCCTTGTAAAAATTTTCTAGGTTAAAATACCAATTTCAGGACGCTACCATAACTTCTAGGTAACGTTTTAAATTCCATGATGCAAAGATTTAATGCTAATGTTTCTAAAAAGCCGTTTTTAACACATTAAGTTACCACAGAGTGCAATAAACGTTAGCCTGAGCATCTTCCGCGATGAATTCGCAATTCGCCATTGCATATCCTTCTGACATAATAACTAGACATTGAAGAATTGCTAGAACTGCTCCCCGATAGTTATAAATTATGTGTATTGACACCCCTAGTTGCCCCATGCTCCGTGTAAAAATTTATTAGATTAAATAGCAATTTTGGGACGCTACAATAATTTCTAGGCGACGTTTGAACATCCAAAATACAGAGCTTTAACCTAATCTTTCTTAAAGGTGTTTTTAGCACATAAAGTTACCACAGAGTGCAATAGACGTTAGCCTGAGCATTCTGCGGTGGAATCTCCATTGGCCATTACAAATCCTTCTGACATAATTACCATACATACAAGAATTGTTAGAACTGCTCCCCGATAGTTATAAATGGTGTGTATTAACTCCCCTAACTGCCCCATGCTCCTTGTAAAAATTTTCTAGGTTAGAATACCAATTTCAGGACGCTACCATAACTTCTAGGTAGCGTTTTAAATTCCATGATACAGAGATTTAATGCTAATGTTTCTAAAAAGGCGTTTCTAGCACATTAAGTTACCACAGAGTGCAGTAGACGTTAGCATGAGCATTCTGCGGTGGAATCTCCATTGGCCACTACATATCCTTCTGACATAAATACCATACATACAAGCATTGCTAGAACTGCTCCCTGATAGTTATAAATTGTATGTATTAACACCCCTAATTAACCCATGCTCCTTGTAAAAATTTTCTAGGTTAAAATACCAATTTCAGGACTCTACAATAACGTCTCGACTACGTTTTAGCATCCAAGATACAGAGCTTTAAACCTAATCTTTCCTAAAGGTGTATTTAGCACATAAAGTTACCACACCGTGCAATAAACGTTAGCCTGAGCATTCTGCGGTGGAATCTCCATTGGCCATTACATATCCTTCTGACATAAATACCATACATAGAAGAATTGCTAGAACTGCTCCCCGATAGTTATAAATTGTGTGTATTAACAACCCTAGTTGCCCCATGCTCCGTGTAAAAATTTCCTAGATTTAAATACAAATTTTTGAACGGTACAATAACTTCTAGACGACGCTTTAACATCCAAGATACAGACGCTTAAACCTAATCTTTCTTAAAGGTGTTTTTAGCACATAAGGTTACCACAGAGTGCAGTAGACGTTAGCCTGAGCATTCTGCGGTGGAATCTCCATTGGCCATTACAAATCCTTCTGACATAAATACCATACATACAAGAATTGCTAGAACTGCTCCCCGATAGTTATAAATTGTGTGTATTAACACCCCTAATTGCCCCATGCTCCTTGTAAAAATTTTCTAGGTTAAAATACCAATTTCAGGACGCTACCATAACTTCTAGGTAACGTTTTAAATTCCATGAAACAGAGATTAAATGCTAATGTTTCTAAAAAGGCGTTTTTAACACATTAAGTTACCACAGAGTGCAATAAACTTTAGCCTGAGCATCTTCCGCGATGGATTCGCAATTCGCCATTGCATATCCGTCTGACATAATAACTAGACATTGAAGAATTGCTAGAACTGCTCCCCGATAGTTATTATTATGTGTATTAACACCGCTAGTAGCTCCATGCTCCGTGTAAACATTTCCTAGATTAAATACCAATTTTGGGACGCTACAATAATTTCTAGGCGACGTTTGAACATCCAAGATAGAGAGCTTTAAACCTAATTTTTCTTAAACGTGTTTTTAGCACATAAAGTTACCACAGAGTGCAATAGACGTTAGCCTGAGCATTCTGCGGTGGAATCTCCATTGGCCATTACATATCCTTCTGACATAAATACCATACATAGAAGAATTGCTAGAACTGCTCCATGATAGTTATAAATTGTTTGTTTTAACACCCCTAATTGCCCCATGTTCCTTGTAAAAATTTTCTAGGTTAGAATACCAATTTTAGGACGCTACCATAACTTCTAGGTAACGTTTTAAATTCCATGATACAGAGATTTAATGCTAATGTTTCTAAAAAGGCGTTTTTAACACATTAAGTTACCACAGAGTGCAATAAACGTTAGCCTGAGCATCTTCCGCGATGGATTCGCAATTCGCCATTGCATATCCTTCTGACGTAATAACTAGACATTGAAGAATTGCTAGAACTGCTCCCCGATAGTTATAAATTATGTGTATTAACACCCCTAGTTGCCCCATGCTCCGTGTAAAAATTTCTTAGATTAAATACCAATTTTGGGACGCTACAATAATTACTAGGCGACGTTTGAACTTCCAAGATAGAGAGATTTAAACCTAATCATTCTTAAAGGTGTTTTTAGCACATAAAGTTACCACAGAGTGCAATAGACGTTAGCCTGATCATTCTGCGGTGGAATCTCCATTGGCCATTACATATCGTTCTAATATAAATACCATACATACAAGAATTGCTAGAACTGCTCCCCGATAGTTATAAATTGTGTTTATTAACACCCCTAGTTGCCCCATGCTCCTTGTAAAAATTTTCTAGGTTAAAATACCAATTTCAGGACGCTACAATAACTTCTCGACTACGCTTTAGCATCCAAGATACAGAGCTTTAAACCTAATCTTTCCTAAAGGTGTATTTAGCACATAAAGTTACCACAGCGTGCACTAAACGTTAGCCTGAGCATTCTGCGGTGGAATCTCCATTGGCCATTACATATCGTTCTGACATAAATACCATACATACAAGAATTGCTAGAACTGCTCCCCGATAGTTATAAATTGTGTGTATTAACACCCCTAATTGCCCCATGCTCCTTGTAAAAATTTTCTAGGTTAAAATACCAATTTCAGGACGCTACAATAACTTCTCGACTACGTTTTAGCATCCAAGATACAGAGCTTTAAACCTAATCTTTCCTAAAGGTGTATTTAGCACATAAAGTTACCACAGCGTGCACTAAACGTTAGCCTGAGCATTCTGCGGTGGAATCTCCATTGGCCATTACATATCGTTCTGACATAAATACCATACATACAAGAATTGCTAGAACTGCTCCCCGATAGTTATAAATTGTGTTTATTAACACCCCTAATTGCCCCATTCTCCTTGTAAAAATTTTCTAGGTTAAAATACCAATTTCAGGACGCTACAATAACTTCTCGACTACGTTTTAGCATCCAAGATACAGAGCTTTAAACCTAATCTTTCCTAAAGGTGTATTTAGCACATAAAGTTACCACAGCGTGCAATAAACGTTAGCCTGAGCATCGTCTGCGATGGACGCACAATTTGCCATTCCTTATCCTTCTGTCATAGATACCATACATTGAAGAACTGCTAGAACTGCTCCCCGATAGTTATAACTTGTGTGTATTAACACCCCTAATTGCCCCATGCTCCTTGTAGAAATTTTCTAGGTTAAAATACCAATTTCGGGACGCTTCCATAACTTCTAGGTAACGTTTTAAATTCCATGATAAAGAGATGTAATGCTAATGTTTCTAAAAAGGCGGTTTTAGCACATTCAGTTAACACAGAGTGCAATAAACGTTAGCCTGAGCATTCTGCGGTGGAATCTCCATTGGCCATTACATTTCCTTCTGACATAAATACCATACATTGAAGAATTGATAGAACTGCTCCCCGATAGTTATAAATTATGTGTATTAACACCCATAGTTGCCCCATGCTCCGTGTAAAAATTTCCTAGATTTAAGTACCAATTTTTGAACGGTACAATAACTTCTAGACGACGTTTTAACATCCAAGATACAGAGCTTTAAACCTAATCTTTCTTAAAGGTGTTTTTAGCACATAAAGTTACCACAGAGTGCAATAGACGTTAGCCTGAGCATTCTGCGGTGGAATCTCCATTGGCCATTACATATCCTTCTGACATAAATACCATACATAGAAGAATTGCTAGAACTGCTCCCCGATAGTTATAAATTGTGTGTATTAACACCCCTAATTGCCCCAAACTCCTTGTAAAAATTTTCTAGGTTAAAATACCAATTTCAGGAGGCTACCATAACTTCTAGGTAACGTTTTAAATTCCATGAAACAGAGATTTAATGCTAATGTTTCTAAAAAGGCGTTTTTAACACATTAAGTTACCACAGAGTGCAATAAACGTTAGCCTGAGCATCTTCCGCGATGGATTCGCAATTCGCCATTGCATATCCTTCTGACATAATAACTAGACATTGAAGAATTGCTAGAACTGCTCCCCGATAGTTATAAATTATGTGTATTAACACCCATAGTTGCCCCATGCTCCGTGTAAAAATTTCCTAAATTTAAATACCAATTTTTGAACGCTACAATAACTTCTAGACGACGTTTTAACATCCAAGATACAGAGCTTTAAACTTAATCTTTCTTAAAGGTGTTTTTGGCACATAAAGTTACCACAGAGTGCAACAGACGTTAGACTGAGTATCTTCTGTGATGGATTCTCCATTTACCATTACATATCCTTGTGACATAAATACTAGACATTGCAGAATTGCCAGGAATGCTCCCTGATAGCTATACATTTTTTGTATTAACAACCCTAATTGCCCTATGCTCCTTGTAATAATATTCTAGGTTAAAATACCATAATTCATATTCTTATATGTGTATTTCGCCACTCTGCAAATTAAAATATTAAATAACGAAAATATTAACAACGAACGTTTCGAGGGACAATCTGCCCTCGTTATCAACGATTAACAATTAAAACGAAGAAGAAACTTATCTTTTTTTTCACTGGAAGGAAAAACGACCAACCTCCAATGAATTTTTTGACATTGACGTTTGTTGATATCTATACCTACTTGATCTCATCTTTAAAAATCGATAGCCAACTATTGTCTAAAAATATTGAGAAAGACGACACGCATTTTTCTTCGTTAAGTAAAATATATGCCGTCTCTGTAATTTTACGTTTAGTTGACATCGATTCTTTAGACAAGATCTTTGTGTTTTGCCATTGTATTTTATGGTTTTCATCCCAAGCATGTTCTGCCAGTTTAGACTTATTGAATTGATACGTTTTTATCATATTTTTATGTTCTTTAACTCTAACTGCTAAAGGTCTGGATGTTTCACCGATATAATATTTCCCGCATTCACAGGGAATACTATATATACAATTCCTTGAATGTTGTTCTTCGTTGAACGGTTTAGTTTTTGTAAGAACTGACCGCAAAGTATTCATCGTTTTGAATACCGTCCTAACATTGAATCTATTTCCAATTCGTCTAATTTTGTCAGATATGCCTGGAATATATGGTATAGTTAGAGTATTATATTTTTGAGTGTCATTCCTTTGTATGTGTGTGGCATTGCTTCGTGTATTGAAAATGTTCCGAACAAGAGTTTCTGGATAGCCATTATCTTGTAAAACATTAATAATACATTCTTTCTCTTTTTTGAAAATTTTATTATTAGAGCAAACAACTTTGGCTCTGTCGTAGAGACTTTTTACAACGCCTGTCTTTATGTTTTTGTGATGGTTAGAATTAAAATGTAAGTACCTATTAGTATTGGTTTTCTTACGGTATGCTGATGTTTCAAAAGTATTTATTGTGCGTGTGATTAGTGTATCAAGAAAGGGCAACTGATTGTTTTGCTCTGTTTCTAATGTGAATTTGATGGAGGTTTCTTTACTGTTAATATGTTCAAGAAATTTGTCCACCTCATTCATATCATGAGGCCAAATTGCAAAAACATCATCGACATATCTCCACCAAACTACTGGTTTGTTGGTGTACTTGTAGACATGTTGTTGTTCAAAGTCTTCCATAAAAATGTTACTAACAATGGGAGATAAAGGTGAACCCATTGCCATCCCGAAATCTTGTTGATAAAATTCATTGTTTAGTTGAAAGTATGTCGTTTTAATGCATAGAGTTAAAAGTTCCATAATGGTACCAACGATTAATGTTGTTCGTGTATGTAATGTGTTATCGTTTTGTAGCCTATGTTTAATGATGTTGAGTGTTTTGTCTACTGGAACATTAGTGAAGAGACTAACTACATCGAAACTAACCATTAAGTGTTGTGTGTTTATGTTTGCTTCTTTAAGTTTTTCAAGGAAATGGGGCGTGTTTTTTATATACGTGTCTGTATTTCCTGATATAGGAGTCAGTATCTTAAGTAAATATTTAGCTAAACTGTGACAAGGAGAACCTATAGAACTAACTATTGGCCTAAGTGGTACATTTGGTTTGTGTATCTTTGGTAATCCATAAAAATGTGGTGGTTTACTGTAGTGCGGTGTTAGTGTACGTCTTACAAAATCTGTAAATTGTTCTCTGTGTTTGTAAAGTGTTCTGTATATTTTTGTTTCTATTGTATGTGTTGGATCTTTATTTAGTTTAGTGTATTGTCCCTCACTAATTAGTGTTAAAAGTTTTTCGTTGTATGTGGTTGTGTCAAGTACTACTGTGGCGTTGCCTTTGTCTGCAGGTAGAATTTTAATTGTGTTATCGGTTTTTAGTGTGTGTAGTGAATGTTTTTCTTGTTTGGATATATTTTGTCTGATTGTGTAAGGTCGTTCTAGTATGATTTTG
Source organism: Agriotes lineatus (assembly GCA_940337035.1). NCBI lineage: Eukaryota > Metazoa > Arthropoda > Insecta > Coleoptera > Elateridae > Agriotes > Agriotes lineatus. The sequence continues at coordinate 20,883 of CALNHX010000063.1, read as the reverse complement.
TTTCTAATTCTGTATTCCTGTCTAATGTCTTCTGGAAGTTTTTGACAAGTCTCTTCTATAGCCGTAACTAAATCAAGTTTATTAATTCGTTTTGGCGCCACTGCGTAGTTGAGTCCTTTGCCAAGAACTAATTTGTCAGTGGCGTTTAGTTTTTTAGAAGACTGATTAACTACAGTTTTATTTAAAAAAGTGTCACTGTTCTTTAGTGTATTTAGTTCAATTGTGTGTTTTTCTTGTATGAGGTGTTGGTACTTTTTTAAATGTGTACTTTTTTGCTCTGTGTGTGTTTTGATGTAGGTATTACTAATAGAGTTGTACATACGATTGAAATCGTCTTCCCGTACATCCCTTTGCATCACCTGTTCCAGTTTGTTTATGTCAGAAAATAATATCACCTTGTTATGTCTGTGAAATTGTATTCTCTCTCTAAGTAGAGCTTCGCTCGCTCTTTTCATGATATTACTAGAACGAGCACTTACATAAGGTGCTTTGAGTCTAAACCCTTTTAGAATAATACAGCTATTTCTACAACGACATAGGAAAGTTATACTATTTTCAGAGTGTGCCAGCTTCTTGTAAAGTGTTTCCCAACTTCGGAAGTTACTAGTTATGTTAGGCCCATACCTTTGATTAAGATAATCTCTGAAACTTCTTTGTGGCGTGAATTCATAATTCATATTCTTATATGGGTATTTCGCCACTCTGCAAATTAAAATATTAAATAACGAAAATATTAACAACGAACGTTTCGAGGGACAATCTGCCCTCGTTATCAACGATTAACAATTAAAACGAAGAAGAAACTTATCTTTTTTTTTCACTGGAAGGAAAAACGACCAACCTCCAATGAATTTTTTGACATTGACGTTTGTTGATATCTATACCTACTTGATCTCATCTTTAAGAATCGATAGCCAACTATTGTCTAAAAATATTGAGAAAGACGACACGCATTTTTCTTCGTTAAGTAAAATATATGCCGTCTCTTTAATTTTACGTTTAGCTGACATCGATTCTTTAGACAAGATCTTTGTGTTTTGCCATTGTATTTTATGGTTTTCATCACATTTAAAAAAGTACCAACACCTCATACAAGAAAAACACACAATTGAACTAAATACACTAAAGAACAGTGACACTTTTTTAAATAAAACTGTAGTTAATCTGTCTTTTAAAGAACTAAACGCCACTGACAAATTAGTTCTTGGCAAAGGACTCAACTACGCAGTGGCGCCAAAACGAATTAATAAACTTGATTTAGTTACAGCTATAGAAGAGACTTGTCAAAAACGTCCAGAAGACATTAGACAGGAATACAGAATTAGAAACAAAATCATACTAGAACGACCTTACACAATCAGACAAAATATATCCAAACAAGAAAAACATTCACTACACACACTAAAAACCGATAACACAATTAAAATTCTACCTGCAGACAAAGGCAACGCCACAGTAGTACTTGACACAACCACATACAACGAAAAACTTTTAACACTAATTAGTGAGGGACAATACACTAAACTAAATAAAGATCCAACACATACAATAGAAACAAAAATATACAGAACACTTTACAAACACAGAGAACAATTTACAGATTTTGTAAGACGTACACTAACACCGCACTACAGTAAACCACCACATTTTTATGGATTACCAAAGATACACAAACCAAATGTACCACTTAGGCCAATAGTTAGTTCTATAGGTTCTCCTTGTCACAGTTTAGCTAAATATTTACTTAAGATACTGACTCCTATATCAGGAAATACAGACACGTATATAAAAAACACGCCCCATTTCCTTGAAAAACTTAAAGAAGCAAACATAAACACACAACACTTAATGGTTAGTTTCGATGTAGTTAGTCCCTTCACTAATGTTCCAGTAGACAGAACACTCAACATCATTAAACATAGGCTACAAAACGATAACACATTACATACACGAACATCATTAAACGTTGGTACCATTATGGAACTTTTAACACTATGCATTAAAACGACATACTTTCAACTAAACAATGAATTTTACCAACAAGATTTCGGGATGGCAATGGGTTCACCTTTATCTCCCATTGTTAGTAACATTTTTATGGAAGACTTTGAACAACAACATGTCTACAAGTACACCAACAAACCAGTAGTTTGGTGGAGATATGTCGATGATGTTTTTGCAATTTGGCCTCATGATATGGATGAGGTGGACAAATTTCTTGAACATATTAACAGTAAAGAAACCTCCATCAAATTCACATTAGAAACAGAGCAAAACAATCAGTTACCCTTTCTTGATACACTAATCACACGCACAATAAATACTTTTGAAACATCAGTATACCGTAAGAAAACCAATACTAATAGGTACTTACATTTTAATTCTAACCATCACAAAAACATAAAGACAGGCGTTGTAAAAAGTCTCTACGACAGAGCCAAAGTTGTTTGCTCTAATGATAAAATTTTCAAAAAAGAGAAAGAATTTATTATTAATGTTTTACAAGATAATGGCTATCCAGAGACTCTTGTTCGGAACATTTTCAATACACGAAGCAATGTCACACACATACAAAGGAATGACACTCAAAAATATAATACTCTAACTATACCATATATTCCAGGCATATCTGACAAAATTAGACGAATTGGTAATAGATTCAATGTTAGGACGGTATTCAAAACGATGAATACTTTGCGGTCAGTTCTTACAAAAACTAAACCGTTCAACGAAGAACAACATTCAAGAAACTGTATATATAGTATTCCCTGTAAATGCGGGAAATATTATATCGGTGAAACATCCAGACCTTTAGCAGTTGGAGTTAAAGAACATAAAAATATTATGAAAACGTATCAATTCAATAAGTCTAAGCTGGCAGAACATGCTTGGGATGAAAACCATAAAATACAATGGCAAAACACAAAGATCTTGTCTAAAGAATCGATGTCAACTAAAAGTAAAATTAAAGAGACGGCATATATTTTACTTAACAAAGAAAAATGCGTGTCGTCTTTCTCAATATTTGTAGACAATAGTTGGCTATCGATTCTTAAAGATGAGATCAAGTAGGTATAGATATCAACAAACGTCAATGTCAAAAAAATCATTGGAGGTTGGTCGTTTTTCCTTCCAGTGAAAAAAAAGATAAGTTTCTTTTTCGTTTTAATTGTTAATCGTTGATAACGAGGGCAGATTGTCCCTCAAAACGTTCGTTGTTAATATTTTCGTTATTTAATATTTTAATTTGCAGAGTGGCGAAATGCCCATATAAGAATATGAATTATGAATTCACGCCACAAAGAAGTTTCAGAGATTATCTTAAAATACCAGTTTTGTGACCTTAAAATAACTTCTAGGCAAAGTTTTAAATTGAAGATACTGATATTTAATGCTAATGTTTCTAGAAAGGCGTTTTAGCACATTAAGTTACCAGAGAGTGCAACAGAAGTTAGTCTTAGCATCTTCTGCGATGGATTCTCCATTCGCTATTACATATCCTTCTCACATAAATACCAGACATTGAATAATTGCCAGAACTGCTCCCTTATAGTTATAAATTGTGTGTATTAACAACCCTAGTTGCCCCATGTTCTGTGTAAAAATTTCCTAGGTTTAAAGACCAATTTTGGGACGCTACAATAACTTCTAGGCAACGTTTTAAATTCCATAATACAGATATTCAATGCTAATGTTTCTAAAAAGGCGTTTTAGCACATTAAGTTACCACATAATGCAATAGACGTTCGCCAGAGCATCTTCTGCCATGGATCTTCTATTCGCTATTACATATACTTCTGACATAAATACCAGACATTGAATAATTGCTAGAACTGCTCCCCAATAGTTATAGATTGTGTGTATTAACAACCCTAGTTGCCCCATGTTCTGTGTAAAAATTTCCTAGGTTAAAGACCAATTTTGGGACGCTACAATAACTTCTAGGCAACGTTTTAACTTCCATAATACAGATATTCAATGCTAATGTTTCTAAAAAGGCGTTTTAGCACATTAAGTTACCACATAATGCAATAGACGTTCGCCAGAGCATCTTCTGCCATGGATCCTCTATTCGCTATTACATATACTTCTGACATAAATACCAAACATTGAATAATTGCCAGAACTGCTCCCTTATAGTTATAAATTATGTGTATTAACAACCCTAGTTGCCCATGTTCTGTGTAAAAATTTCCTAGGTTTAAAGACCAATTTTGGGACGCTACAATAACTTCTAGGCAACGTTTTAAATTCCATAATACAGATATTCAATGCTAATGTTTCTAAAAAGGCGTTTTAGCACATTAAGTTACCACATAATGCAATAGACGTTCGCCAGAGCATCTTCTGCCATGGATCCTCTATTCGCTATTACATATACTTCTGACATAAATACCAGACATTGAATAATTGGCAGAACTGCTCCCGACAGTTATAAATTGTGTGTATTAACACCACTAGTACAGTAAAATTGTCGGAAAATACCCCGTGACCTTATAAAAATTGGACCCGGCGATTCCTCTTGCCCAGTGGTTTAGGGTCATTAGACAAGTGTAAAACCATTGATTAAATAAGTAGAAGAAGATACGCAGCTTTACGGAGCTGATTGTGCTGTAGAAATGTAGTGACCTACAGATGGCGCGTGTCTCGCCGTTTCTACTTTTTCAGTTTGCCGGCAAAAGTCGTCGTGTGAACATCTAGCTTTGGTTGGATCGTGCTCTGTGTTTCAAAGCATTGATTTAAATAATTAGCAATGCCTAAGCCATTGGTTTGTCATACCTGTGTGTATATTAACTGTAATAATTCTATAAAGAATCAGCGCAACCTAAGTTATTTTAAATTCCCCGTCAAGGATGTTAAAAGATGCGAGGAATGGAAAAAAAATTGTGGTAACATTATTATAGCAGAAATGGACAATGAAGACTTATGTCAGAAATTAATTTGTGAGGAACACTTTGCAACTAAAGACATTTCATGCAGTTCTGTGAAAAAAGTTTTACAAAAATGTGCAATACCGAAACAATTTGTTGTTGACGTTGATGAAATCGTGGACCTTATTCCTGTACATAAGTTGTAGAAGGTAAGTCGTGTTACAGTTTTTCATAAATTAGTCCAGGAAATGTAGCCGAATTTCCCTACATTCATTAGTTAATATGGTCGGAGGGAAAGTTATCAGGGCCGGTTTTAGGTGGGTAAAGGAATGTTATGCTTTTTTATATGATTGTATGAAGCATGCATATCCTAAAGGGAACTTTGAATTACAAATAAATTATTAATGGGTAGGTACGTAGTTTGTTTAAAATTGATAAAAATTATGTTGTAAACATAACAGAATATAATAATTTATTTTGATTAACTGATATAGTCCATTTTCTAAACTCTAAAAATTCGCCAAAGTTCTAACTTCGTTGACTCAAAACCGATTTTGAAGTTTTTTTTTTATTATTTCGGAAAAAGTTTATAGAAAAATTCCCCATGGGTAAATTCCTCATGGGTGAGAAAGTGTGCTTTTAATTTTTTCAATTGTTATTAACAAACAAGTGTTTTTTAATATACTCTTAATTAAAAAATGTGTAACTATTTTATTTATTCAAAACAATTGCTTGAAATTTGATAACATAAAGTTTTTGGGGTCGCAGATTACGAATCTGGCCTCAAAATGGGTCTAAAAACAAAATGGCGTCGAAGGTCTAATTTTTTATTTTATTTATTTTTTATTTTTATTAGATGTCTGGGGGTTTTTGGGGTCGCGGATTACGAATTTGACCTTAAAACTCAACTAAAATAAAAAAAGGCGGACCAAAATGGCGGAAAGGGGTCAATTTTTGTTTTATTTTTGATACCTATACCTAGGGGTTTTTTGGGTCGCTCATCCCAAATGGTGTCTGAAAAATGGTGGAAACAAATGATAGAAGAGTTAAATGAGTATTAAAGATATTATATTTTAATTGATTTATTAAAATTAACTCAAGATACATTTAAAAACAAGAAAAAAATTATTTAGCTTTAGTTTCTTTTTCCTCTACTTCTTCCATTGACACTGCCGGTCGTGAATTAAGGCAACTATTTCCGCCACATTCACAGCAAGCCGCCGAGCCTAAAGGCCACTTTTCCTACACCCACAAGCATGCCCGCAACTAGTTTTGTAGTTGCAAAAAAATATAGATTTTTTGTGGAGCTGGTTCTTGTGTCATTAGGATTGGAAAACACTTTCCTGTATCATATTTCGAACCCCAATCTTCCCTTGAAATATCTTGGTTTTCCAGCCACAACTGTGTTTGCAAATACACGCGTTTTAAATGTTATTCTGCTGAATCCATCGTAGGGCATAATGATGCTAAATTAACGCTACTTTTTTTAGTAGACGCCTTAATAAAAGAACAAACCTAAAATTCAAAATGTTTTTATTTAAAAAATATATGTATTGTATTGTCTGTAACCTCATTTAATTTGCGGTATATGAATAACAAAAACCTTCCAATCAATTAAACATTCCTGTAAGCGTTTAAGCAGTTACCTTTCTTTGCACCATACATTGCAAGCATACATTTTATACCAACATTTTTTTATCTAAATGTTTGTAGTCTCTTGTAAATCACTGCTATTTTCAAATATTTTGGCAAATTTATTCTTTCCTGAACATGGCCATTGCTTCATTTACTAAGACTTATCCATGTGGATCTTTAATAAGGTGCCGGTCCTATTCGTCTTCCTCATCCTTATATGTCTTCAATATATTAAACTAGATTCAAAAGCCATGATTTGCACTTTGACACCAAAACTCGAATGCCAAGATGCTACATTTTTCCCATCTTGCTCTATTGGGTCGAGTCCTGGACATTTAACGAAACAATCACAAAAAAATCGAAGCCTTTGAAATGTGGCTATACCGGAGAATATTGCGGATATTATGGAAAGACCGTGTAATAAATATTAAAGTTCCGGAGAGAATGAAAAAAAAGTAAAGAGATCATGAACAACATCAAAATACGCAAACTCCAATACCTCGGATATATAATGAGGAATGAGAATAAGTACACCCTACTACAATCTATTATACAAAGTAAGATATATGGCAAACGCGGACCAGGACGCAGAAGAGTATTTTGGTTGCAAAACCTAAGGGCGTGGTATGGGATATCATCCAATGAGTTATCTAGAATTGCAATCAATAAAGTGAAGATAGCCGTGTTGATCGCAAACATACGAAATCGGATAAGCACCTGTACAACAAGAAGAAGAAGATTTTTTCTTCTGTTAAAACATGCTGAAGTTGTGTTACATACAGTTAAAGCATGTACAGAAAGAACATGCTCACTACAATTGGGATGCGCAAATTGCAGGCTTTTAGAAGAAGATATTTTTTTATTTTTTTTATTTTTGGCAGGCTTAAAATATATATATCTTTATCAGGAGAAACTAAAGCTGTAGTAAAGTAATAGGTCTATATTCTCTGATACTACGACTATGTTTTTATTTGATGCATTGAGAGTTGTTGTACTATTAACCGATCAGCATCACTTTCAGCTTGAGAGCAGGGATATTATTTGCAGCTAAAGTTTCTTTTGAAAAATCAATAAAACGACATGAAAGACATTTGCCAGAATTTTTTCTTGATACAACTTTAAAAACCTGTCTCTTTCAAATCGAATACCTGGTGCAGTTTTCGTTTTTAGACGTCGGTCTCTTTCAGCACATTTTATTTATGTTTCTGATAATCGACAAAAACACTTGCTTTTTTCGATAATTACGTACCATAAAATTAATATATCTAAAATTGCACCATACTGTTGAACAAGTTGCCATTTGTTTTTATGTAATAACATTCCTCCATCCGCCACAAACAGAAAAATCTATTAATTCAGTAATATCTTTTGGAAATTCTACAGAGGTTGTAGAAAACACATTTTTAGGCGTTGGAATTTAAACGTATGTATTCGTATGTTATATTTAAATCTATTTAATCTATTTAAATTTGAGTTAATTTAACAATTTAGAATTTTATTTGTATATAATGTTTATTAAATAATAATAATAATAATCGTATAGAATAAAAATTAACCTTTTAATGCTATATTTATAATTACTGTGTCCAAAATCCCTACTTATAAGGCAACGTGCGGAATTCAGAAATGAAGCTATTTTGCCGCTTTAAAGAAGTTATTTTTCATTTTTGATAAATGTTACATAAAATTTGCAATCAGCGACCCAAAAAACTCTATAGTATAGCTAAAAACTAAAGTCCGAATAAAAAAAATTAAGCTGTTTCGCCATCTTGGATTCGCCATTTTTATTTTAGTTGAGTTTTAATGTTAAATTCGTAATCAGTGACCCCAAAAACCCCTAGGCATCTAATAAAAAAAAAGAAAATAAAAAATAAGACCCTCGACGCCATTTTGTAGACGCCATTTTTGTTTTTAGACCAATTTTGAGGCCAGAATCGTAATCTGTGAACCCAAAAACCTTATGATAACAAATGTCAGGCAATGGTTTAAGTAAATAAAGAAGTTATATATTTTTTTTAATTAAGAATATATTAAAAACACTTGTTTGTTAATAACAATTGAAAAAAATAAAACGCACACCTTCTCACCTATGGGGAATTTTTCTATAGACTTTCTCCGAAATAATAAAAAAAAAAGTTCAAAATCGGTTTTGAGTCAACGAAGTTAGAACTTTTTTCCTTTAGTAAATGGACTAATCAGCAAATTCCAGAAATTTAGGTTTTAGAAACTGTCCCAGTGACATTTCCACTAACTGGATTTATAGCATTGTAACAATAATTAGCATTTAATACTGAACAGAAAAAAGAAGACACTATTCAATTCAGCAGTATCGCTGTATCCAATATGTAGGAGGAAAGTGGCCTGGAGGCTATCCAAATATTTCCAATCTGTAACGTGCTTTTAAAACTTTCTTTAGTGCAACAAAAGTTATTAGATTCGTCGTATATTTTAAATGCGGCATATGCCGCGGGGTTCAGCTAGTTTGTAGAATAATTAAGATAAACACTACACTGAAAATGTTTACAAAATTTACGAGGACAACACTGGAAGCTAGGCAACCCAAAATACGTCTAAGCACGATAATACTAGTAGGTATAGTATTACAACCAAACATGGGAAATCTATTTAAAATGAAGTTAGTACATCATGGAAAGTGTAAATCATGTCTAAGTTGGCTTCATTCAATCAATACATAATTTAAGTCAAGCAGCTTTCAAGTAATGACAGTTCATCTATAAATTGAAGATGGTAACTGTTTTGTTAAGGCAGTGTAACATTTTCCATGATTTAACTACCTATGTACTAGTTGTTTAACCTCAGTTTTTAAAACCATATACTAGCATAGAAAATGTTGAAAAAACGTATATGTCTTCCAAAATTCCCAACTGCATATGTCAAATTTGTAAGTTATTTACAAAGTATCACTGAATGTCATTCAAGCAGTCAGGCCTGATTTTAAATAATGTAGCTTTCTAATTTCTAGTTGGAATAAGTACTCTTTTTTATAAGCAATTTATTTTTTGAATTCGGCGCCATCGCTAAACCCCACCTTCGTTTAATAATTGGTCGGCACCGTGTAATAATTAACGGCTGCTAATAATTACACCGTGCCGACCAATTATAAAAAGGAGGTGGGGTTTAGTGATAGCGCCGAATTCAAAAGATAGCTTGCTTATAAAAAGAGTATTCCAACCAGAAATCGGAAAGCTAAATATTTAAAATCAGTCCTGACTGCTTGATTGCTATTCAGTAACACTTTGTAAATAACCTTCAAATTTGACATATGCATTTGGGAATTTTAGAAGACATATACGTTTTTTCAACATTTTCTATGCTAGTATAGTACAGTAAAATTGTCGGAAAATACCCCGTCACCTTAAAAAAATTGGCCGCGGCGATTCCTCTTGCCCAGTGGTTTAGGGTCATGAGACAAGTGTAAAACCAAAAAGGCGTCACCCCACCCCTTGCCAAACAGCCGCCATCTTGATGACAATTGAATTTGTTTTTTCTCGCGATCCATTGGTCGCACAGAAAAAGTTATTGAACAAAAAATGTTGAAAATAAAATTCTACACATTTTTGATCCTTACCGCGATACCGAGAAGTTGGTATTTCAAAAGGTAGAGGGCAACAAAGTTACCAAAAATCTGTTTCCGCCATTCTAGCTCTGTGGGGGTGGTTTTTCCGAAAATTGCGAATGTGAAAGTTGTAGTGCTTGAAAAAATATGCACGAATCTCTTTTAATAATGGGATTGATTTAAATAGTCTGCGAGCGACACCCCTTCAAAGTCCGAGCAGCGTGGGAAATGTACGATATATTCCGGCGCAGCGAAGTAACCATTTCTTTTTTGCGAGATAAAATCGTCAGATCACTCAAGTAGTTTCAATGTGAATACGTTTTCACAACCTACAGAAATTCTACACATTTTTGGTCATTGGCGCGATACCGAGAAATTTATATGGGTAAAAGAAATGAAAATGATGGGAAAATAGTATATGAGCCCAGAATGATATCATTTGGCTCAGATCCGTAAAGCTCTTAAATTTGCTGGTGTAATATTTATTATATAATATGATAATTGCACTTGTTTGTAAATTTTGCCACAGGAATGACCAAAATTCAACAAATTGACAATTGCTTTACCACGTGCCATTTCTGCAAAAATAATACCCGACTGTCTATATGTTATTAAACAACAAACAGCTTGTTTCACTTCAACTAAAACATGCTACGGTGAACGAAATTATATTTTGATCGTTTGGGCCATATGAAATGAATCGGTAAATTATTTTATTCAATTTTGACAGTTTAAAGTGACATTATTAACTCCATAACCTTCATAAACAGTCTATGATTCGCAAGTGAAATAAAAGAGTTTTAATTCACTAGAGAATTAAAAAAGTTTAATTCGCTAGAGAATTAAAAAAGTTTCAATGAAGAACAACATATTTTTATTATCTACAAATATTTACATTTAATTCTTCTTTCTCTTTGTAGTGTGTAATATATAATTACTAAAATTTAGATCAAATCGAAGATGAATGGGCAAATTTATATCTCAGTTTGAATATTTTTTAAATTTTTTATTCAAAATTTTGTCAAATTGAATAAAAAAATTTATATAATCCACGTGAATTAGACATTTATTAACTCGAAGATAGGATCTCACTCGCACTACGTGCTCGTGAGTTCAACATCTTTTCCTGAATAAACATATGTTTAATTCACTTGCTGTATAATAATAAGTTAGTGTTTCCCGACTACTTTTTGTAATTTGTTATTGTTAAAGCTGTTATAATACTGCTAAAAACGTCTACAATTACGATGTAAGAATATTGACCAAGAAGATTTTCTTTTGTGGGTACAAAATAAAGATACCGGAAAAATCTTAACTGTGCCAAATGATTTGATTCTGGCCTCGTATATTGAAAGTAATTTCTTTTTGCATAAACCCTAAGATATATTGTAGTCTACTCAGACACGTTTTCTTTGTTTGAAGCTGTTTCTTCGTCTTGCTCCGGAGCCTCCGATACAACCGAGTTATTATCGACCATGATAGAAATGTTGCTAAAACTTTAATTGAAAAAAGAGCTCATATAAACGCAATGTGAAAAATTCTTGGACAAAATTCGTGAATACGATTGCGAGTGCTGTTTCGTGATTGTATTCTGATTAAAAATTGATAATAGTACGAGCGATAATGGTTTTCTTTATGTTAACTAAATGACAGACATGGCATCTCGTTAGTTATAATAAGTGCGGGATATAAATAATTTACAGCTCTCCACTTCTCCGCGCTGCGCGGACTTTGAAGGCTGTTACTCGGAGACTATTTAAATCATTCACATTATTAAAAAAGATTCGTGTATATTTTTTCAAGCACTACAACTTTCACATTCGCAATTTTCGGAAAAAATCACCCCCATCGCGCTAGAATGGCGGAAACAGATTTTTGGTAACTTTGTCGCCCTCTACCGTTTTAAATACCAACTTCTCGGTATAACGGCAACGATCAAAAATATGTAGAATTTTATTTCCAATATTTTTTGTTCAATACCTTTTTCTGTGCGACCAATGGATCGCGAGAAAAAACAAATTCAATTGTTATCAAGATGGCGGCTGTTTGGTAAGGGGTGGGGTGACGCCTTTTTGGTTTTACACTTGTCGAATGACCCTAAGCCACTAGGGCAAGAGGAATCGCCGCGGCCAATTTTTTTAAGGTAAAACGACAGTTTTGCTGTACTAGTATACGGTTTTAAAAACTGAAGTTAAACAACTAGTACATACATAGTTACTTAAATCATCGAAAATGTTACAATGCCTTAACAAAACAGTTACATGTTCAATTTATAGATCAACTGTCATTACTTGAAACCTGCTTGACTTTAAAAATTATCTATTGATTGTATGAAACCAACTTAGACATGACTTATACTTTCCATGATGTACTTACTTGATTTTAAATAGATTTACAATTTTTGGTTGGAATACTATACCAGTATTTTCGTGCTTAGGCGTCTTTTGAGTTGCCTAGCTTCCAGTGTTATCAATTTTAAAAACATTTCTAATGTAGTGCTTATCTAAATTATTCTACAAATGTTTCACTGTAAACATTTCAAATTTCCTAAATTTTATATCTATTTTCTTAGGATGATTGACACTGTTCAGCTTTTACCTATATTATTAAGATTTCATATTCCACTATTTTAAAATTGATAACAAGAGGTTAAAATTGGGTAAATATACAAGTGTAATTGTTAGTGTTTACAATAAACTTTAAGTTAGTATAATTACTCTGCAAAATCTAAAATTTCAGTTAAATGTTAGCTTTGCCTTCCCATAAACTACAATAAACAAAGATTTAATAAGTTTATCTTTTAAACTGAATTCTGACAAATTAAACATCCACTACATATTGTTAAATAAATTCACATTTGTGATAATCACAAAAACTTAAACAGATAAAATGATGTCATAAAATTGTAAATAATTAGAGGATTCCCATTAGAAACTAAACTGTATATCCATTTTTTATTTATTTATGAGCATTAATGAATTAACATACAGTAAGCACGTAAATGCTTACATTGATAAAATTGGTTATCAATGAATTAACAATTTGTGGTATGTATAGAAGTAATAACGTAAAGCACTAAGTACTTCAGTTATCATTCTTTATATATTTCATATTTTGGATTTATAAGCTTTACAGGCTCTTTGATAGTTTCTTCGATTTTTCTTTCAAACAGTACATAATTTAAATGTATGTGTACTCTTGTACGTATATTATCTTTGTTTGAATTCGGCGCCATCACTAAACTCCACCTCTTTTTTATAATTGGTCAGCACGGTGTACCGGTTAACGGCTGCTCTACAAAGATGTCAACTGATAATTGAATCGCCTAGTATCAAAAGCCGGCGAATCCACTTTTCACAGATATGGAACTAAGTATAACACCATGTTCCTAAGCAGAAGCTCTACGAATGCCTAAAACTTCTGAGGTTCAAAATACAACGAATCCTAGTATAAAACATGCTTGAAAATCAGGGTTAGTTTCAAATTCCGACAAATCCATTTCTATGTTAGTATCAAAATCCGACAGATCCAGATACAACCAATCAGTGACTGTTAAAAGTGTCACCTGACGCTCCATTTCAGCACTATGTATTTATGCAAAGTAATGCCCGAAATAACGGATTTGATTATTTAGATATTAGTTTAAGAATTTGTTTGTTAAGATAATTTTGTTTTGCGTTCTCAATAAACTTTTGAATTTATAAAAGTCCTGTTTTCATATAGAATCTAGCTATAAACAACTAAAAGTCACAAATTAGTTTCAAAACCCGAAAACTACAATATTTAAACGTGAATATCCTAGCCTGATGTATATGCAAAGGAGTCAAAATGTTGGTAATGCCATATATGCTTCATATATTACGTCAAGGCACCGATTTTATTGGAATGAATAGTAAAATAAGCATCAGAAACGTTTTTAACGTTTTACGGCAAACAGAGAAAAGTGGATTTGTCAGTTTTTGATTTTAGACGATTCAATTACAATATTTTTATGCCAGAAATTCTTAAGTATTCATTTAAGCTAGTTTTCCGTTCACATCCTAGAAGCTATACAACCCACTTTACGCGCGTGTTCTCAGAAATTATAGAAGTTCATTGTTTACACTTTGGTTCTTGTCGCTTGAGTTTTAAATATAACCAGTCACAAAAAACTTAGTTTACATCCTTTATCTAATAGACTTGTCTGTCCGGGACGCTGTTTCAGCAGCCAAACCGTAAGAGATAGAGAAAAAAGTTATTAAAGTTATATGTTTGGAATGGTCATGTCAGCTCAGGAACCGAATTTCAATCACGTGATTTTAAAAAATATTATTGTTTTTATTTAATACGCCTTCTATTTGAAAAACGGTCTTTTTTGTTTTATTAAATGAGACATTTGTCTCACTGGTTGCTAGTTGTACTATATTACAGTTGAATATTCAGCTTCCATGTGAATCTGCATAGGCCTTTTTAAGGTTTCCTAATGTGAAATTTAATATTTTCTATTAATAAACGCTTAGTGCTACTCTGCTAGTTTATTCCTGCTTATTTTACATTTTATTACTTATGATGCCACATTATGTTAAAAATTATTATCGATAGAACGTCGCTTTGTCTCTAGTATTGATTTATAATTTACGGTTTTACTTAGACAGTGGTGCCTTTTATGACTACAACACTGCGAAAAATCAAAACCATTGAAATTTAGAACATGAACATAGACAGGTGTTGCTTCATTTTAAAAATTCTGCTACAAATACAAGGCTTCCAAACATGCTAAAGACAGTTTCTTATGACTATGACTTTAGCTACAAATTAAACCATAACGTTTAATGGAATCTAATCTAAAGTTATACCATATGCACATAGAGAAAAAGCCATGTAACTTCTGCAAGGTCGAGTCTTATAGAGAATTTTTGCAATTTTTTGGTAATGTAAATTGGGCTTTGCGTTTCTCGGTTAGCAATTAACAGTTAAACAATGAGGCATGATGTCATATACGAGTAATTATTTTAACTTTGACTAATTTCACCAGGTAACGTGATAAGTAAAGTAAAGTACCTAAGATATACCTACCCTGAATCATTTTAAGTGCCCGGATTTTTAATTCCGCGACTGTACTTTAAAATAAAGCACAAAATAACCTTGATGTTATATGCTAGTTAGTAGTATTAGACTGATGTCAAGCAAGTAGGCCTTTATAGGCCCTTTCTGCCAACGCCGTGAACAGGGTCTAGGTATCTTAGTCTCACTTAGAATTTTGCCAAGACTAAAGGCGTTCCAACCCTAGCAAGGGATCTTTTACATGCTACACATCATAGTAACATGGGACCCACGGCTTTATATCACTTCCGAATGATGGCATTCTGTAGAGGTTTTCAACCGCATTTTTATTTTTTTAAAAACCTAACTGGAATCGGAGATCGAACTCTCGACCCTTAGATCAGTAGCCAGAATGCTTAACCACTAGGTTAAGCACGAAAAGACACTAGTTGTTACAATTTCTAAATGTCAACGTCACATAATAAATTCTACGCCAGAGGCTACGCAACCAAACACACATCAACGAAAAAATGGTTACCCCGCCATACCAATTAATAAAAATAGCATAATTTACACTTAACAAAAAGATTTTCCTAATAAATATTTGTAATTTACATCAACCTATAGAGACAGTTTAAGACATTACATGCACTTACATACAGAACGAAAATCTTATAGAGCCCGTAATTTTTATATATTGTAATGGTTTTTAGTGTAAGGATTTGATATCAGATTAAAAAAGTTAAAAGAATAGAGTATTAAATTACAAAGATGAATTTAAGTATTAGAAGGATATCAAAATTATGAATATGTATTTGGTATAATAATGAAATAAAATTAAAATTCAATTGAATGATGCAATATGAGAAACAAAAAGATTCTAACATAATTTAATTATTATCTGAAATAAAGTGGAAGATTAGTATCAAACTAGCAGTCCAGTGAGACAAATGTCTCATTTAATAAAACAAAAAAGACCGTTTTGCAAATAGAACGCTTATTAAATAAAAACTGTACCCAGACCTGGAAGGTGTCAAAGTGGTTGCCTAACCGATCGAGGATTATAGGCGCAGAGGGTCGCAGCTACGTTTGGCTGCTGAAACAGTTTTTATTTAATACGCGTTCTATTTGAAAAACGGTCTTTTTTGTGATTTCTCGAAAACCGGAAGTGTCACGTGACTGAAATTCAGTTCCTGAGCTGACATGACCATTCCAAACATATAACTTTAACTTTTTTCTCTATCTCTTACGGTTTGGCTGCTGAAACAGCGTCCCGGACAGACAAAACGTCGTCCCAGACAGACAAAACTGCGTCCCAGACAGACAAAACAGCGTCCCGGACAGACACGTCTATTAGATAAAGGATACCTATTCGAGAAAAATCATTCAAAATAGAGGATGTTAAATAAATATGATACATATTATATAGTATAGTGACTGCTATACTATTTTTCTAAATTGCTTATTGCTTGAAATTGTATTCTAATAATGACTTTATATTGTTTAATGACATGAACTGTCACCTTGTACGTCAAACAGTGCTCCACCAATATTTTCAACCAAATATGACAAATATTAATTCTATTCACATCTTATTAACTCAATATTATACAGTAAGTACTTGATAATAGTTTATTACACTGTTTTAATTGTCTTTTATTTATTATAGCTTCAATAGGGCAAACTAAAATACCTAACTTTAACTGCTCTCACTTTCCCTGCTTCAATGTCACCTCCAATACAGCACTCCTCCTGATATCCACAGCCCGGATCCCTATTTAGTCCTCCTGTGATGCACTGCTTCCTGACAAAGAGCTATCAACTTGTCAAACCCTTGGCTGCTAGCAGGAATGGCCCCGTTCTACTACACCAACGCTACTGTCACCTTCCAGAGCTTCCCTCATTCGACTTCACGGCAAATTTGTTATCACAGATGATCCCTAATTAATATTCTTCTTCCTTAGCTCCTACTTTAGCAATCTCTGTCGTCAGTAACCAACAGAATCGCCTGAGTCTAGTAGTTCCTCTGCTATCCTTTGTCGACAGATCCACACGTCCTCAGTACTCACTCAACAAATCCAGCAATTGAGAACTGTCTAACCAATGTAACTTCTTATCATTTGTATTATTCAAAATAAACTAATTTTATTCAAATCTTATTTTATTCTTGCTTCTTCTGCTTGCTTGTATCCAGTTATACCACCTTCTAAATTTTCTTCAGTAACTGTTATAATAATCTTCTTAATATTTCATTTAATTTTCACCTCGTAAATTTGTTTTAACTTTTTTTTTAAATAGTTTTACCAACGAGTATATAATAAATAGGGTAATATCCAAGATTTTATTTAGACCGAAAAATTCTATTCAAAAGTACATTTTATTTGTTATTTTCTAATAATGATAGCAACATCTGCTTAGATCCTATGTTACAATTATTTATGCCTTCTACAAATTAAACTTATTTGCGTTCTACCTACTTCATCATATTATTTTAATAGAAATTATATTTGTCATATGTAATATTAGCATGTATTTACCTTATAACTTTCAAAACCACTACTGAATACTCAAGTGCTATACCTTTCAACTTAATTGGCACCAAATTCAAATTCTATTAATAACTTTCATTCAAACAGCCAATTCTTTTTAAACTTTCCTAAGTTGATTGTATTGATCTTCCAAATTCTATTTTTAACATTGATCTTCATTCAAAACTGCTCTTTATGTATCATAACAATAGAGTGTTGGACTTTCAAAAATATGCAAAACAATATCATTAAAGAGATATTAATTATTATTGGAATGTAAAATAATTTTGAACTGGAAAATGTAATACGTTTGCAGGCGGCTAAAATTTCTAAAATAAACCCTTTATAAAAAGATGTTTTAATCTGTTTGGTAAGTATGTAAAGGGTTGTGCATTATAATAAAATTTGCTAGAAGAGTGCAAAATGAAATTTTAATCGAATTGAAGATGTAGTGATGTTCAAGAGAGGTTTGAATATGGTGAGAATGCCATATGTAATACAGTTATAATCTACAAAATCAATTTCTGGAATTGGATGCAAAACTAAGTTCATTGTCAATTAATGACATCATATGAATTGGATAGCAGGGCTGGTTTTACTGCAGGTGGTTTGCATTGAGTTTGTTAGCAGAGTGAGTTTCTTGTGGTGTGGATAGAAAGTTTTTTATCTGCTGGAGTTGTAATTCGCCAAGCTTGTTATTGAAGTGATATCTTATAACTTGCATCTAGTCGAGGTTCGTGATACTAAGTTGTCAACGGCTTGTGAATTTTGGAAGGAAGTCATGGAAGGCGTTTCCTTCTGATCAGTTTTTGGGAGTTCTTTTGGAGAAAAGTGGTAGGTGCCTTGTCGTGTTTGCGGTTCCTGGTGGTTGGTTGCACTCGTGCTAGGTTTTGTCTGGACATTATGAAATTTCTGTCAGGTTACCGAATGCATTTGGCTTAGCAAAAAAGCATATCAAGATCCATAGACAGCTGACAGGCTACAGGTGTTTATGTAATAAACTGAAAGTAAAACATAGAAGGAGTAAAGTTAGGTAATTTTAAAAGGGAATACTTACTATTTAATATTTATTAAATATGACAAGTAATGTAACGAAAAGGTATTTGTAATTGATTTTGCACTTGGAGAATTTGAAGTGACATTGACAGACGTACAAATTGTTACGGGATTAAAAGTGAATTTTCAGGAATAAAATCAGTCTTGATTATGAGTGAATCCTACCTGTGTTTCTTAAGAGTAAATGTTTTCTACCAGAGCTAAAGATATTAAATAATATTGATAATTCATAATTTTTAAAAGGGTAAATGAATTACTTAAATTTATTTTAAAAAAGAATTGATTGAAAATAACGGCATTTATATACATAAAGACCATTCTAACATAGTCAATTATAACAATATTTATAGTTTTAAATGACCTTGTTCAAAACCATGCAGGAAAGAATCTATGTTGATCCATGTAGTTTTTCCTGAAATAAATGGTCATATAGAAACTCGCGTGAAAACATATGGTTATGGTATTTGTAAATATAAAACTACCCCTGTAAAAATCTTGGCGAAACTTTGAAACATTAAGCTTGAAATTGTAATATCACCCCATCTTTTTAGTAGTGTTATTTACATTAATGTCAAGCCCCACTTTGTGAGTCAAACTGTAATAGCAGCAAGAGGAATTCGCCCACAATTTGCACTACTAATTATCCTTCTTTATATATCAATATAAATATGTTGCAGTTACACTAACTTACCTGCATCTATAAAGAAAATGTAAATGTCAAACTTGACTTGAAAGACATTTATATTTTGTCACATTGTAATTATAATAATGTTACTTTCTATTACCTCAAACTAACTCAATCAGAGACATTGAAGATTCCTTTCTCTCAGCTAAATGTCTGATGATTTAGAATAATATTATTAACCTCAATTTCCATGAGTTGTTTTACATTTACCTATAATATTATAACGACGTATTCAGGTATCTTTACATTTTTATGAAACCAATTTGAAGCTGAGCTTTGATATGAAGTTTAGTTGACAAGTATAAAATAATTATCAGTCAAAATCAGAGGTTTAATAAGTTGATCATCTTTGAGAAATTTACATTCCGGACAAATATAAACTAAAACCAAAATATGCAATTTCAAATTATAATAGCCTAAAAGCCGCCGACTACTCGAATCACTTATTAATTTAGAAAAAGTAAGCATAAACTTATTTTCTAAATACAATATTTCTTAAAGTAATTCGATATAATTTCGTTTTTCACTAAACTTGTTAAAAACGTATTTATCTAGTAATTAAAGTTCACTGACCTTTCTCAGTTGATTTGGATACCTGAATTCATTTCGTTGATGTCTCGTTCTACTAGTAACAATACTAGCCCAAGCTCTGCTAAATTTTTACTGCAAGTCTGACTGCCCAAAGCTCCTTGTAGATATTTCTATCTTCCAGATAGACTTCTCACAAAAACCACAACACTTCACTGAAGCACTGAAGTTACTTTAATAATTTATTGAAACTGATTGCTTTTCAATACAATTTCAATATCAATACAAAATACAATATTTATATTGACTCTTTGCAAATAATTATAATTCATCTGATTTTATATCAGACTTCACTCACAGATCATTCCTGTGTAATATTATTTCAATTAAATGTAAATTATTCAACAATTGTATGGAATTGAACCTACAATGGCTTTTAACGTATATCGAGTCAAATATAAAAATTGGTACTTCTTGTTTATTACCTGACCTAGTAACCTCTCGTTCCTATTCACAACTGCCACCTCTTATATAAGTTTTATTTTTATAACTATCTGGATTTGAAATATTAGAATAATATTAGATGCAATATGAATGTATGCATGTGATATTACAAAATTAGACTGCAAGAAAATTCGAATTGAGAGTACGATCATGCGGCGAGAGATAACTTGTAGTTTATGCATGTATTCTTTTGTGTTGATTTTATATTTAACTGCTTAAAAATCAAATACAGAAAACGGCCGATAAGACACAAAGAGATCGGATGCAGGATGTGAGAATAAGCAAGATAGTAGAGACCAGGAGTTGAAGCAGATAGAAAATACATGGAATAAGGATGTTTCCGAAAAGAACACGTGTTTGAGACAGAAGTTAAAAGCAGAATGATCTAGGAAGTCCTCGTTGGAAGAAATTATAGAACTACGAAGCGTGCGATGAAAGACATCGGATGAAATAAGGAAATATTATTTTTAAATCAAT